>QEPC01002932.1:80588-140526 GCA_003113815.1 Sphenodon punctatus | reverse complement strand
TGCACCCTCCTGAGGCCGGGGGCACTGGGAGGTGGATGCGCGGCCCCCGGAGCGGGGGACCAGCAGGGGCACCTGCGCAGGGGGCAGGGGCACCGAGGGGCCGGGCATGGGGCCCTCGGCAGGCAGGGTGCCCAGGGGTGCAGCTGCCATCACATAGGCACACATCATGCTGGCGTGCAGGAGCAGGGAGGTCCCAATATCGTGGGACCTATCCATCTTCGCAGAGTGCTCCCGTACCATGCCTGTGATGGCCTGCTCCAGCCTCCCGAGTGCCTCCACCTGCCTTCTGTGCTCCCGGCGCTCCCGCCTCCACTCCAGGCACACCTTGGCCTGGAGCCTCTGGTCCCTCACCTCTTCCCGCTCCAGGGACCACTCGATGGCCACCTCCATCCGGTCCACGGCCGCTATCATCCGCTCCCCTTGTTCCTCCGAGGTCCGGATGATCTCCTCCGCCTGGTCCTCCCTCCTCCTGCGGACCTGTGCCCGGTGCTCCCTCATGTGCTGGGATGGGGCCACGGTCCCTGGGGATGCTGGCTGCCGGGGTTGCCCTGAGGGTACGGGAGGGTTAGTCCGATCCTGACCCTGACCCCTGGCGATGATGGGGCAGTGGTCCCCCGGCCCCCGGGTGTCTCACGAGGCCCCTCCCCACCCCCGGAACCCAGTCCCTATCACCCCCTCTGACTGTCCGGGGAACCCCTCTCTGCACCCCGGATTGCCATCCCTACTGGACCACCTGCCTCACCTGGTTCCTGCACCTGCTGGTGGGTCTCCTCGGCGGCTGCCTGCTCGCTTGCCGGGATCCGGGGTGTCCCGTGGCCTACGGGTGAGGAGGGGGAGTTATGGGTGTTGGGGTGTGTGGTTGGGTGACCTGGGGCTGGCCCCCCCGTCTTGGTATTGGGGGTCTGGGGCTCGTTCTGTGTCTGGGCCTGACCCATCCATCCCCCCCTTGGCCCCTGCCCCCGTGGGCCCAGTGCCTACCCCCTCCAGGTTGCCCGCTTATCCTTGATGTTGGTCTCAGATCCTTCCAAGGCCGGCCCTTTGGTTTGGGACTGGGGGTGCTGCCCCATGGACCACTGGATGAGGGTTATGAGGGTGCCGGCCTCAGACTCTGCTTGCCCGGCTTGGGCATGGGTGCTCTCCAGGATGCTTTTCGAGGGGGCTGCAGGTTCCGGGGGACCCTGGGCTTTCCTCCTGGGGGTCCGGGGCCCTGGAGCTTGTGTCCACCAGTGGGGAAGCGAGAGGAGGGGGTACCACGGCTCGTTCCCTGCCCTGGACCACAGTGCTCCCGATGAGCCTTGGGGTGACTATGGACCCCTTCATGTGCAGGATGCGGTCCAAGGCATCGTAGAAGGGGTGGTCCAGGCTCCGTGTCAGGACTGCCTATTGTCCCGGATGGCCTTGTACCCCCTCTTCAACTCCTTGGCCTTTGAGCGGCACCGTGCTGGTGTGCGCTGATGCCCTGCCGCCTCCATGTCCTGCACTATGTCCTGGTAGACATGCTCATTGCACTGGGTGGGCGCGAGTTCCAGCTGGTACTCCAGGGTCCCCCATATCCTGATTTAGTCCCGGGTCTCCTGGAGGCCCCATTGGCCCCCTCTGTGGTATGCCTTCCTCCCTCTTCTCCACTGTGGTTCATCGTCGTCGACGTTGTCGTCGTCGTCCTCCTCCTCCTCCTGCTCTGCCTCCGCCCAGGCTGGTCCAGTGTCTTCCGGGGGCTCATCCACCCGGGGGCTCTTTCGTGTCTGCGGGAGGCAGGGGGTGGGGGGTTGGGGTTGGGTGCATGTCCTTACCCCTCGCAGGGTGCTCCCTTCCCTCTCCTCCCTGGTGGGAGCCTGGGCTTGCCCCATGCCCCCCCCCCCGGTGCCCCAGCTCCCCTGTCCTTGTTTCTCCTTACCCATTTCCTGAGTGCCTCCTCTGGCCCAGTTCTGGCTGATGTCCCCGGGGCGTTGTGTCCCGACTGCAGCTGTGGGTGCTGTCCCTGCACCTCCTCCATGGTCAGCATGACCCCCGGCTCCCCCTCCTCCACCTGCGCTCCTTCCACTGCTGCCCCTGCCTCCTCCTCCTCCTCCACCCTCGCTCTCTCACCCACCGCTCTCTTCCGCCTCCCTCCTCACTCCATCCCGCCATGTTTCCCTGCTGCTGATTTCCCTTTAAATCTCCCTCCAGTGGTTGTGTTGTTGCTGGTTGCCTGACAGTGATGCTGCATGCATTGTCCTCAGCTGGGGATCATTTCCTTTGGTTCCTCCCAGGGATTGGTGTCCAGACATTACTTTTTGTTGGTTCCCGGTCTTTGACCACGCTTCCCGAGATTTTGCGCCGGGTAGCCCGAGAAGCGTGGTTGAAATTGACCCCATGTGGGTATTGAGCATGGTGAACATCTGGCAGCTGCCTAACAGACTTTCAGGGCTCTTTGGCCCCGCCGTGGGATTGAGTGTGGTTCACTGTGGTTGAGCGTGATCTCGTAACGTCTGAAAACACCCAGTGACCCAAGTCACAATCTTACGTGAGAACTTTCCGGTAGCATAGACAGAAGTACATTTTCTGCTCTGCTCCACACTAGTCAGGTTCCAGTTTAACACTCAAGTCTTTAAAGAAAGAAATTCATAAACTGGAGAGGTCTGAAAGGAGAGCACGGTGAATACAAACGTTAGGAGGAATGGGGCAACTTAAGTGCAAGAGGGAATGAGCTTGAATAGAAGGAATTTTCTAGTCCTAAGAATAATTATCCAGTGGAACAATGACTCCACATCATTGTGTTTTTAAAAAAATAACAATTAATTAATTAATTGATACATTAATTAATTAGTTAGTTAATTCATTCATTTTTACCCCACCCCTTTTGCCCAATGGTGACTTGGGGCAGCTCACAGCATTGTTAAAGCAATGAAACAATTGAAATATAAACATATAAAGCACACACCCTAATTATGCCTCTAATCCAATTTCTGCAAACAATAACCACCCCCGCCTCCGCCAAATGCCTGACGGAAAGCTGGGTTTTATGTTGCTGATGGAAGGCAAGGAGATCTGGGCTGAGGCGAATCTCCATTGGGAGAGTATTCCAAAGTGGTGGAATGGCTGCCAAGAGCACCCTTCTGTTCATTCGGACCTGCTGATAACGCAGGACCTGCAGGAGCGCACCCCCCCAGATGGCCACAGGGGCCACCCATGGGCCCAGGAAGCAAGGCAATCCTTCAGATAAGCAGGGCCCAGGCAGTTTAGGGCTTTATAGGTCAAAACCAGCACCTTGAATCGAGTCCGGAAGACAATAGGAAGCCAGTGCAACGCTTAGAGCACTGGTCTAATGTGCTCCCTGCGACCCGTCACAGTAAGCAGGTGGGACACTACGTTCTGCACCAACTGCAGCTTCCGGACCATCACCATGGGCAGCCCCACGTAGAGCGCATTACAGCAATCTAGTCTCGAGGTGAGAAATGCATGGATTATAGTAGCCAGATCGGTGTCCGAGACATAAGGACGGAGGCACTGATCACCCCCGCCAACACCGGCCCCACTGTCTTCTGGTTGGCTTTCAGCAACCGGGATGGGCAAGGATCTAATTCACAAGTCAATAAGGTGCAGATAAACCTCTATCAGGGATGGGATGGCTCTTAGGGATATTATGACTAATAATGGTCATCTCCTGTCTGTGGAGAAAGACTGGGCTCCAAATATCCCTAGACGAAAAGACAAAGAGGGTGAAACCAAATGTACATCTGGTGTCCTGTCTACACGACTGCCCTAGATAGATAGATAGATAGATAGATAGATAGATAGATAGATAGATAGATAGATAGGAATTTTGGTTTCAGACAGAACCAAAATTGTTTAAACATGACCGTTTCAGATTAATCTAACATTTTGGATTTTTTCCGGTTTAGGCGTTTGAGTTCTTTTGCACTGATTTTGTTTCATTGTTTTTTATTATTATTGTTTTTGTTTGTTTCCATTGACTTCAATGGTGGGAAAAGAACCCAAAACTGTAAAATCAGAAACCGAAATTCCCCCTGGAATCCCATCCCTAAGAGACAGACAGACAGACAGACAGACATGGAGACAGGAAAACAGATATAGAACTACTAGAGCAAAGGGTACTTGATATGGTATGCATGAGTAATACCCACATTTCCGGGTACCATTTTGGGTATCCGAATTGGTACCCGAATACCTTGCAAATACCTGAAAAACCAAAATACCAATAACCAGTATGCTGAAAACCAGTATGCCAAAAAACTGAATTTTGCAGAAAAATCTCCAAATCTGGGATGAAATCTGGGATAAAATTGGATTACGGTGTACCGCGTGTCAGTATTTTGGTATTTCAGTATACTCATAGGTATTTTGGCACTTTGGATACCTGGTCAAAAACTAGTTTGGGTACCAAAAAGTACCCAAAATATTTGGTTGGATTCGGGCATAGGAAATAGGATGGGAATGCCCATTTTTGAGAGTACTGATTTCAGTCAACGTAGACAGATTCAGAATCTTCTGCCATACTGCCCAGAAAGAGAAATACCACTTACCAGATTCACTCCCAAATGCAGGAGAATTCTCTTCACCCTGGAAGAGGGAAAATGCACCCCCCGCCCCCTTGAATGTGTGAAAGCACCTTCTAGGTTGATGGGGAGACGCTATTTATGTGTCTTTGCTGTCTCCTTTGAGAAGTCACTTTCACAACTGGGAGTCTCAGCTGATGCTGACGTCTCTCAACTGTTAATTGCCTTTATCCCAGGGGCCGGCTGTGGCGAGATACTTTCTTGGATGATTCAAAAACCTCTTTGGACTACTTGTTCCGTCACCCAACTCTTCTTACAGTGTGAAATTTCTTTCTAATATTGAACCTAACTGTGCTCTCCTGAAACTTAAACCCATTTCCTTGTTCTTTCTTTTAAAGCCATGGAAGCAATTATTCACCATTGCAGCTGAAATGAGTAGAAAAAAATGCATCTGTTTTTTTTTAATCCATATGGAGGCTGTCATAAAACATATCGTATCAAATCCACGAATACCCAGGTATCCATTTAGCTTGATTCCTGCCTTCCTTTCCATTTGTTTTTGCCAGAAACCATGGAAATTAGTGGGGTAAGAACTTTATGTTGTTGTGCCTGGTGAAAAAAACCCCAAAATAAATGGAATAAATAAAAAACAAAATGAGGAAAGTGAAGAGCCCCAAAGGAAATACTGAGAATAGCAACTAATGGGCTCAGCAAAAGCCAGATGTGGGCACAGTTCAAACCCTGATGGGGATAGTGACTGGACTGTAAATGTGGGTCTGGAGCAAAGCGAGCCCACATTCTGTTCCCTGCAGCTGCTCAGTGGGTCCAGAGTGGGTGGAGCCAGGTGGAAACGTCTGTTCCCGGCCCTGTCCTGGCCCGGTGTGGAGGGTTGCTATGGTGACCAGCCATAACTGTCTGTTATTGGCAGCCAGGGCTACCTGTCATGGTGGGGGACGGGGCAACATGGGCAGCGCGGGGACATGACATGGTGGCCGCACGTCACTCCTTGCACCCCCCCTCAGCTGGGTCGGGCCATGGTGCTGTGTGTTCCGGTAGCCCTCCTCGTCCCTGGGCAGGATGACGTGGTGGTGCCATCACTTCTGTTAACACCCAGTGTGGAACTCAGTCCTTCCAGATGTCCATCTCATTTCTTCCCACCTCACCTTCAAAAAGCACCTGAAAGACTTACTTATCCTCAAGGCGCTTTTAGAGAAACTCCTGTGGGATCCCCTTCATTAGGGCTGAAACTTGACTCGTTTTCTAGACAATCTCCTTGAGAAAACAGGTTCTCGACTTGATCTTGAAAACGAGTTGAGAAACCACTGGCTTCCTGACAAGATTGAGGAGAATCTCGAAAAACTGCCTTTGAAGTTGACGAGGAACATCCTTGTAAGTTTCAAAGGCTGGATTCCCCCTTCCTGATTCCTAATAAGCCTATCAGCTGCTGGGTGCAGAGAGGGGAAGCACAGGAGTGCTGTGCGGCTTCTTATATAGGAATCCTTCTTATCCAGGAATCCGATAGCATCGAGATGATCCTGGAGCTGATGGGCAACCACCAGTTCAATAATCTTCCCTTAAACGAGAAGGTTAGAGACAGGCCGATAGCTGGCCAGGGAGTCAGCGTCTAAAGATGGTTTCTTAAGCAGTGGCCAAACCACCACAGTTTTAAGGCTGCCCAACACCCAACCCTCCTGTAGAGAGGAGGTATTGACCACCCCAGGCAACAGCAGCCCCAATGTCTCCCGGCTGGCTTTCACAAGCCAAGACGGGAAAGGATCTAACTCACAACCGGATGCCTTCATTGCACCAAGCACCTCCTCTGCATCGGTGGGTGATACCAATTGAAACCAATCCAAATAAACAGGAGAAGACTGAGCTTCCATAACACCAAACTAAGTCATGGTGAATATGAATGATTTTGCCTGCAAAGTAACTACTACAAATGTCACCGTGGGCTGTGGTCGACTCCATTTCCTGGTGGAGACAGGCAGGGTTAACCAGGCCCCTCAGCACCTGGAACAGCTCCGCTGCACAAGACTTTGCAGACACTATGATAGCAGAGAAGAAAAATGTCTTTGTCACCATCACAGCCTCAGCATAGTCCTTCAAAAACTATCTATGCCATAATAGGTCAGCGTCAGCGTGAGTTGAGCGCCACCGGGGTTCTAACCATCTACCCTCCTGCTTCAACCACTTCAGGTCCTCCGTGTACGAGTCCTTGTCTGGAGAAGCAGGGTGGTGTAGAAATCTAAAGTAATCATAGTGATAGTTGCCCAAATCCTCTCTCTCCTTCCATGGGACTCTTGAGTGATCTTTGACACATAAGGCACTGCCAAGGGGGACCTAAATCACCTGGTGCCTGTCTCTCTCTCTTCAAGTAACTTGCCTTCATTCCTTGCTCTCATCTCTGCAGGAGGGGCCTGAAGGGGAGGCAGATACTTTACATGTTCCAGGAAACTGGAAGGGGAACTGAACTGGCTTCCTTCAACTGCTAAGGGGGACCTAAATCACCTGACGACTGTCTGTCGCTTTCTTCTGCTAACTTGCTTCCATTTCCTGACTCTCAGCTCTGAGGGCGGCAGCCAAAGGGTGACGCAAAAGGGTGGTGGCCATTTCGGGATCAGTAGGGGCCATGTCAAGTACGCTTTGTGACGTTCTACTGCATTAACAGCTAATAAGCAGGAAGGGGGAATCCAGCCTTTGAAACTTACAAGGATGTTCCTCGTCAACTTCAAAGGCAGTTTTTCGAGAACTCAGTCCTCCTGACTGCCACATTGTATTGTATTTTTAAATTGTTTTAAGAAATAATATTTTTTTACTGAGTGTTGGGCACTGCCCCGGGCTGCCCTGTGGGCAGGAGGGGTGGGATATACATTTTAAATAAATAAATAAAATAAAAAATTTAAAATTGCTGCCCCATGGCATCGCCAATCCGGTCTGCCTGAAATAAATATCTGGCTGCTTCCATGTACCTCTCCTCCCTTCTCCTCATTTATGTCCTAAACTCCTCCCCTTGGAGCAACATTCCTCCATCCCGTCATATCCCAGCCCCACTCGTACTCCCCACTCCCGCCACCGCCCCCTCTCCCCAAACCTAATGCCCATCCCCTGTCTCCTTCCCTCTCAGCTGCCTTTCTCTTGTACCCTCTGGAACGGCCATGGAAAGCAATTATGTTTAATTGCATCTAAAATCGGTAGAGAAAAATATGTTTCTGTTGGTTTGTTTGTTTTTCATGTTGAGCAGTGCGTGCTTGATAGGGGTATGCACTTCATTTTAGTTATTGGTTTTCATTATTACAATAACAAAAACAGAAACAATAATAGCAAAATCAATAAAGAAATTTAATCTTTCGTTATCGATATCGGTATCACATGAAACGGAAAATTTCATTTCCGGTTTCATTTCCACTTTTGTCAGCGAGTGTGTGTGGGGCTCTGTGTGTGTGTGTGGGGGGGGCTGTAATGAGATGCAGTCTGCTGGCACTTCTGCCACTGGCACTTCTAACACACACACACACACACACACACACACACACACACACACACACAGAGCGCCCCTACGTTGACAAAAATGGAAACAAAACACACACAAAATCGGTTTCGTCCAATACCAATACCTATACCGATACTGATACCAATAACAAAAAATGAAATTTAGTTATTAATGAAAACGAATAACAACAGTTTTTAATAACGAAAACGAAAACCAAAAATGAATAACGCCATGGGTCCTTGGTGTACACCTCTAGTGCTTGATCTGAACAACATTCAAATGACAATCAAGCGAAGCGTCTGTTTTTCACTATTTCTGGAATTTCATTTCTGTTTGTTTGTTTCGACCGGTTCGTTATCCATGTGGATTGTTTCCTGATTTCATTTTTGTTTGTTTTTGCCAGCAACCATGGAAATTGGTTAATAATAGTATTTATTTGACGGCATGGGCTTTCGCCATGGTGGCCCAAACAAACAAACAAACAAAAGACAAAGAAAAATCATAAAACATGAAACAAACCAGATAGTAAAATCTCAGTCCCAATAATATAAAGCAACCCAACGAATTTGTACATAATAATAGGATTAACACTCAGTACTGAATGTCTATAGTTATCCTGGTCTGAGGAGAATAGGATAATAAATAATCAGTGGCCACACGGGCAAGGCGGGTGGCCACCGATGTTAGATCTTTCTCGGTGGCCGCCCCTGTGCTGTAGAATTTGGTCCCGGAGGAGGGTCGGTTGGCCCCCACTCTCCTGCTGTTTTGGTGTGTATGTAAGACCTGGCTGTTCTGTCACGCTTTTGGTGAGGGATAGGAGTGGGGTGGGGTGGCGTGGGGTGGGGTTTTCCCCCCCCACATATTGTATTTTAAATTGTTTTTAAAATGTTTGTATTGTTTTTATTGTATGTTGTTCATCGCCCCGGGCTGCTCTGAAGGCAGTAGGGGCGGGACATAAATTTTAATTAAATAAATAAATAATGTTCTTTGCATTCATTTCCGAGGCCCGTAATGACATTCAGCTGGGGTGTCCAGTTCCCCCATTACATTTGTAGTGGAGAGAGTCAGGAGTATCTCAGGCGGAGAACCCTCCGCTGGTTTATCTGTTGAGTTCACTATCATGTAAGTGCCCCTTGCTTGCCTCCTGAGGGGTAGCAAGTGGTAATAACTTGCGAGTGTTTAGATACCAAAGATCTTCGTCATGTGTGAATGAATGTCCCTGTGCGCCAGTCAGTCATTCAGCCCTGCCTCCCAGCATCCCCCATGACTCAGATCCTCCTTCCCGTCTCTCCAAAGCCAGAACTTACCCAACCCTTTTTAAAACCCAGATATACCTCCTGGCATTGATCACCTCCTCTGGCAACCAAATCTACAAATTAATTGTGCGTTGCATGAGAAGAAAAATACTTCTTGTTTTAAATCTGCTGCCAGTTAGCATTATGGAGTGTCCCCTTAGTTCTAGTACCATCGGAGAGGGTAAACAATAACTCTCTATTTACTCACTGTACACCACTCATGCTTGTATAAACTTCTATTCTAGGGCTGCGCCGAATAGGTATTTTGAGTACTTGTGAGGATTTCCAACGTTCTGCGTACCGGGACCGAGTCGTCAGCCGTCACTTGGAACTTTTTCCGAGGACTCGGACATCTGAACTCAGACCCTTGGAAAATACTTGGAAATTCCAAGGGTGGGGGCTGAGGAGGGGGCCAGAACCTAGAAAGAGGGAGGGAATGGGCCAGGGAAGAGGGGGTCTGGGCCTAGCAGGGGCCGAGGAAGTAGAGTACTCAACCTCTGGAGGGGCTTAGGAGATGCATGACTTCCTCCAGACGGGGTAAGTTTTTTTAAAAAAAGCTGGGCATGCTCAGAAGGATGAAATGGTCCCTTCTGAGCATGCTCAGACCTTTCCAAGATTGCGCCCGCAGAGTTCTGATGCTGCCAGCGCCATCTTGGAAAGGTCTGAGTATGCTCAGAAGAGGTCTTTCGGCCCTTCTGAGTATGTCCACCTTTTTCTTCATCTTCAAACTTACCCAGCCTTATGGAAGCCACGCGTCAATGGAGCCCCTCCGGAGGGTGAGTACTCTACCCCCTGAGCCGTTGCTAGTCATCCACCCCCTTAGCAACCCACCCCTGAACCCCCGCTATGCCCCCACCCGCCTTCCCTGGCTCCCACTGGCCTATCTCTCCCTGGCCAGTGGGGACAACTGACCAGTGAAGGGGGAGCAGGGGCCCAGCGCTGGCCTCTGGTCCTCTTCCCTGTACTTATCCAAGGACTTTCCATGTTTCAAAGTTTCGGGGGCCATTCCTTGAAACTTTGGAACTCGGAAAACAGAGTCAAGTACTGTGAAACTCGGGGTTTTCCAGGGGTAATCAACGTCTGAGTTTCAGTACTAATCCTATGCCCTCTCAGTCATCTCTTCTTCAGTCTGAAGAGCCCCAACCTATCCTATTTAGGGCTGAGTAAGAATCCCTTTTTGTTCTTGCAAGATATCTCACAAGATTTTGTGCTGGGCACTGAGATCTCGATTGGCCCCAGTACAAAATTACACAAGATGTCTGGTAACCCACCCCCCCAAACCTCCCCCCCAAATAGAACAGTTCATGCACCAAATGGCCACTGTGACTGTTCTGCACAGGAGGTTTGGCCCTTTTCAAAAATGGCACAGGAAGCATTGCCGATATTTTGGAAAAGGCAGCCGGTCTGTGCATAGGCAAAATAGCAACATTTTTGTGTGTGTATGTGTGTTTCTCTATGAGAATGCAGTTGAGACACTGCTGTTTCTCAGCTTGTTCTTGCTTCTCAGAATGAGCCAAGAATCATGATTCCCATGCCGGGCACCGAGCTCTCGATTGGCCCCAATACAAAATAGGGATACCGTATGCGGAACGTCTCTGCCCTTTGGATGCGATGGGGGTGGAGTCAGTGGCAGACATTTTGTTGGAATGCCACCTTTATGACCAGGCAAGGGAGAGGCATTGATCCCCTTTTATCAGTCGATTCTCTGGGCACTGGGTGGTGAGGAGTATGGTCAATCCGGCCTCCCTCCACCTGGACATGGAATATTCCACGGCCCTTTGTGACATGTTTTTGACATACTTTGCAGATAAAATTGCTCATATTGAGCACAACATTGACTCTGCCCTTGGGACAGTGTTGGAGCCTGAGGTTACAAATGCCCTGCCTGGTCAGTGTTTGTGGGATCAGTTTTAATCGGTGACACCTGTTGAGGCAGGGGATGTGCTTGGGTCTGTTTGGGCCATGATGTGTGAACTTAATCCCTGCCCTTCCTGGCTAATCAAGGCTAGCTGGAGGACAGTCGGGCCGTTGCTGGCTGGGGTTGTCAATGCTTCCCTTGGAGCAGGCTGGCTGCCTGAGTCACTCAAGGAAACTGTGGTTCAGCCACTCCTCAAGAAACCATCTTTCGACATTGATTACCTGGTGAGCTATCGACCTAACCTTCCCTTTTTAAGGAAGGTCATTATTGAACGGGTGGTAGCCCGTAAGCTGCAGGCACATCTCGACTGCATGCATTTTCTGGATCCCTCTCAGTCTGGCTTTCGTCCGAGTTATGGCACTGAGACTGTGCTTGTGACCTTGGTTGATGACCTGAGAGTAGAACTAGACAGGCAGTGTTTGACCCTGCTAGTTCTATTTGATCTCTCAGAGGCTTTTGATACCGTGAACCATGAGGTGTTGGTTACACTCCTGCAGGACCTTGCCAGGGGGGGCAGGACAGCTTTGTAGTCGTTCTGTTCATTCCTGGACGATCGATCTCAGCAGGAAATTTGGGGGAGAATACTTCTTCCCCCAACGGTCTCCTGTGTGCGGTCCCGGAGGATTCCATTCTGTCCCCTCTCTTGTTTGATGTGTTGTGTATATGCAGCCGTTGGGGGAGGTGGTCGTCGATGGGGGGTACATTCTTATCAATACAATGATGATACCCAGCTGTAACTCTCCTTTACAAGCCTGGAAGTCTCCGTACTTTCCTGGTGTTTGGAGGCTGTGGGGGACTGGATGAGGTCTAGCCGACTGAATCCTGATAAGGCAGAGGTGATGCTCGTTGACAGAATCAGTGAACTGGGTGAGGAGTCTTCCCGAGGGGTCCACCCAGATTTTCATTCTGTGTTCGGAGCCTTGGGGTGCTCCTGGATCCACAGCTGCGCATGGATGTCCAGGTGTCAGCTGTGGGGAGTGCTTTTCGCCAACTGCATCTGGTGCGACAGCTCCATCCATAAGTGTCAGACTCCGATCTTTCCACCGTCAACCATGCATTAGTCACCTCGTGACTGGAGTACTGTAATGTCCTCTACGTGGAGCTGCCCATGGTGACGGTCTGGAAGCTGCAGCTGGTGCAGAATGCCGCGGCTCATCTGCTTATGGGGCCTGGCCACTGGGAGCAACATTCAACCAGTGCTCCAGGCTCTGCACTGGCTGCCTATTGTCTTCCGGGCCCAATTGAAGGAGCTGGTTTTAACCTATAAAGCCCTAAATGACCTGGGCCCGGCCTATCTGAGGGACCGCCTTACTTCCCGCATCTCAGAGCAGCCCCTGTGGTAATTAGGGGCCACTCTCAACCCCTGCCAGCAACTCCTATNGTAGACAGATTCAGAATCTTCTGCCATACTGCCCAGAAAGAGAAATACCACTTACCAGATTCACTCCCAACTGCAGGAGAATTCTCTTCACCCTGGAAGAGGGAAAATGCACCCCCCACCCCCTTGAATGTGTGAAAGCACCTTCTAGGTTGATGGGGAGAAGCTATTTATGTGTCTTTGCTGTCTCCTTTGAGAAGTCACTTTCACAACTGGGAGTCTCAGCTGATACTGACGTCTCTCAACTGTAAATTGCCTTTATCCCAGGGGCCGGCTGTGGCAAGATATTTTCTTGGATGATTCAAAAACCTCTGTGGACTACTTGTTTCATCACCCAACTCTTCTCACAGTGTGAAATTTCTTTTTAATATTGAACCTAAATCTGCTCTCCTGAAACTTAAACCCATTTCCTCGTTCTTTCTTTTAAAGCCATGGAGAGCAATTATTCACCATTGCAGCTGAAATGAGTAGAAAAAAATGCAACTGTTTTTTTTAAAATCCATATGGAACTGTCATAAAACATATCGTATCAAATCCACGAATACCCAGGTATCCATTTAGCTTGATTCCTGCTTTCCTTTCCATTTGTTTTTGCCAGAAACCATGGAAATTAGTGGGGTAAGAACTTTTTGTTGTTGTGCCTGGTGAAAAAACCCCCCCAAAATAAGTGGAATAAATAAAAAACAAAATGAGGAAAGTGAAGAGCCCCAAAGGAAATACTGAGAATAGCAACTAATGGGCTCAGCAAAAGCCAGATGTGGGCACAGTTCAAACCCTGATGGGGATAGTGACTGGACTGGAAATGTGGGTCTGGAACAAAGCGAGCCCACATTCTGTTCCTGGCAGCAGCTCAGTTGGTCCAGAGTGGGTGGAGTCAGGTGGAAACGTCTGTTCCCGGCCCTGTCCTGGCCCGGTGTGGAGGGTTGCTATGGTGACCAGCCATAACTGTCTGTTATTGGCAGCGAGGGCTGCCTGTCATGGTGGGGGACGGGGCAACATGGGCAGCGCAGGGACATGACATGGTGGCCACATGTCACTCCTTGCACCCCCCCTCAGCTGGGTCGGGCCATGGTGATGTGTGTTCCGGTAGCCCTCCTCGTCCCTGGGCAGGATGACGTGGTGGTGCCATCACTTCTATTAACACCCAGTGTGNGCGGCGAACAACAACTATAAAAATAATAAAACTATAAAACATTTAAAACAGTTAAAAATTCCAAATTATGTTGGGAAAAATCAAATAAAACAAAACACTCCCTCCCCCAACCCAACCCACCAACCCCACCCCCTCGCCAAAGGCCTGTCGGAACAGCCAGGTCTTACATAATCATCAAAACGACAGGAGAGTGGGAGCCAACTGAGCCTCCTCCGGGAGCAAATTCCACAGCACAGTGGCAGCCACCGAAAACGATCTAAAATTGGTGGCCACCCGCCTCACCCGGGGAACCTCCAAAAAGGCTCCCACGGATGATCGCAGGGGTCACACGGGCACATGGGGAGTGAGGCGGTCCCGCAGATAAGCAGGGCCCAGGCCGTGAAGGGCTCTAAAGGTTAAAACCAGCACCTTGAACTTAGCCCAGTGCTTTATAGGCAGCCAGTGCAGAGCCCTGAGCACAGGTGTCATGTGCTCCCTGCGGCCCGCCTCGGTAAGGAGATGGGTCGCATCATTCTGCACCAGCTGCAACCTCCAGACCAACTTCTCGGGCAGCCCCACGTAGAGTGCATTGCAGTTATCCAGCCTTGAGGTGATGAAAGCATGAATGACAGTGGCGACGAGGTCAGAGTCTGAGTGATACAGCCGAAGCCGCTGTACAAGATGTAACTGCCTAATCGCGCTCACTGCCACGGCCACAACCTGAGATTCCAAGCTAAGCCGTGAATCAAAGAGCACACCCAGACTCCGTACTTGAGAGACCATGGGAGAGCGAACCCCCCCAACAAGAGGAGATTCAACCACACCAAGGCCCAACAAAACCTCAGCCACCAACATCACCTCCGTCTTGTCAGGATTCAATTGCAGATGGCTTAACCTCATCCAAGTCCCCACAGCTGACAGGCACTGGGAAAATAAGGAGACTGCGTGACCTGGGTTGGTAGAGAAAGAGAGGTAGAGCTGAGTGTCATCAGCATCCTGATAGCACTGCATGCCCTGAAACCCCCTCACGATCTCCCCTAACAGCTGCATATCGATGTTAAACAAGAGGGGGAACAGAATCTTGTGGAACTCACTTCTGGTGGGTGTCTGTCTCAGCCCAAACCTGCTCACTTCCGAGCACCAATCCAAAGCATGGCTCCTCCGCCAGAGCTTTGGTGATGTGGAGGGGCTTGGGATGTAGGGGGGGAGGGGTTCTTTGGGGAGGGGCGGTTGTGCACTAGACTGGGTTTGTATTGTTTTCTACTATGGCACTTATGGTTGTATTGTTGTATATTTATATTTATTATATTTTGATATGATTTTATTGTTGTAAACTGTCTAGAGCTGCTGGAAGCAGAATGTAGGTGGAATAATAATAATAATAATAATAATAATAATAATAATAATAATAATAATAATAATAATATCTCCTACACTCCAGGGTTCCCTGTTGGAGGATCCATGTGCCACTCGTTACTGACCACACAAAGGTATGTGCCCAGAGATGGTCAATATTAGTCAATCGTGGGGTATGATGGACACAAAATGAATGAACGACTAGTATATGAATCACCTAGTCTAGCCAGACACCTAGTCTAGCCAGACAGATAAATAGACAAACAGCTGCTCAGAATCATTTTGAAATGTGGAACATGTGGATCACCCTGACCCGTATCTGCTTGGTTTTCACTCCATATACAATGGGGTTCAGTGTGGGTGGCACCAGGAGGTAAAGGATGGCCATCATGATGTGGACGTGGTGGGGGACGCCGTGGCCAAAGCGGTGAGTAAGGAAGGTGAAAAGAGCGGGGACGTAGAAAGAGAGGATGACACAAATGTGGGCAGCACACGTTCCGAAGGCCTTGTGGCGGGCCTCGTCAGACGGGAGCCTCAGCACAGCCCTGAGGATCATGGCATAAGACACAGAGATGAGGAACACATCAAAGCCCACCACCACGAAGGCCACAAAGAGGCCATAAATGACATTGACCTTGGCATTTCCACATGCCAACTTCACCACAGCCATGTGCTCGCAATACGAGTGGGTAATGATGTGGTGGCAGAACGGGAGCCTGCTAGCTAGGAAGGAAAAGGGGCTGATGAGGAGGACTCCACGCAGAAGGACCAAGCTGCCCAGTTTCACAGTCACTGGGACAGAGAGGATAGTGGAGTGCTGGAGAGGGTAGCATATGGCCACATAGCGATCCAGAGCCATGGCCATGAGCACGCCCGACTCCACTGACGAGAAGGCATGGATGAAAAACATCTGGGCCAGGCATGCATGGAAGTCAATTGTCTTAAAGCTGAGCCAGAAGATGCCCAGCATTTTAGGCAGCGTGGAAGTGGAGAGGACCAGGTCGGTGACTGCCAGCATGGCCAAGAAAAGGTACATGGGCTGGTGAAGGCTGGGATCGGTCTTTATAACAAAGAGAATGGTCATGTTTCCAAGGACGGCAATGACATAGAGTATGCAGAAAGGGAACGCGATCCAGAACTGGACCTCCTCCAATCCTGGGATGCCAAGCAGGAGGATGGTGTCTGGGTGGGAGGGGACACTGGCATTCAGAGGTGACATGATGAGTCATCGTTCATCTCGTCCTGGTGCTGGGAGAGCTTTCACATCCTATAAGGAGACAGCCAAGAAGCAGAGTGGAGATAAAGTCATTGAAATGCCACTGGATGTTTTTAGAAGTGACGGCCTTGAGAGCCGCCATTCTTTAATCCTGCCTGGAGTGAGGGCCCTCATTCCAGGTAGAATTGGGTCTGCCCACCGGACAAACATGATGACATCTGGGTTGGGAAATGGGCAGAGAAAGGGCTGAGCAATGCGCATCCGTGCGGACCCGCCCCTGCACTGCTCAGAGTGGCCCGCCCCCCCTCCCTGGCAGGCAGCCAAAGTAGTCTATGAGGCCAACATGGCTGCTTGGAAAAACCCCGGACCCAGACCAGGGTAAGTGTAAGCGGACCATCAAACATGAGAGCCTGCTTTCCCCTGGGATGGTGTCTGTTGCACGGGCCATGATGACACTTAGCCAATAGCCCGAGCTGTTCTTCAGTGATGGTCCCGAGTAACTGCCCCGTCTAAGTCCGCCACGGCCCAGGTCGTGGCCCAGGCCAACATCTGGCGGCCCCCTTTAAACGTGATGTTGGGCATGGTTTAATTCACTCTAAAGCAGATTAATCTGTGCCCAATATCTGAAAACCTCCACTGTAATGGCTTGGTCATGAAAGGGCTCACCTGATAAGATTTGTTAACGGGATTCCGGTCATTTGAAACAAGTCGGGTATACTCATTGAATTTCCGGTTCCTGAATCACCTTGCAACGTTCACATACCAGTCAATCCCCAAAGAGTTCCCAAATCGCGTACCTGAGGTCATAAAATGTCATCTTCCAGTCTTGGAATATCGACTTGAACTTCCAGTCTCAATTTTATTGATTCGTTCATTTGAATTTTTATCCTGCCCTTCCCTCAAATAGGCTCAAAGCGGCCTACAAAATTGTTTTGTTTGTTTGTTTGTTTTTAAATCTTCATTTTCAGGGGGGTGGGGTTGTAAATGACCGTACTGTTTTGGGATCCGCCCCTTTATTTATTTATTTATTTAAAAAAATCACTCTGCATGTGCAAAATGCCACTGATCCATTCTGTGTATACGCAGCCCTTTCCCAAAAAGGCACTGGCGGTATCGGCACCATTTTGGAAAAGGGTGTACATGCACACAACCACCCCAGCAGCCACTAGGCACATCTGCTGTGATGATTTTTTTTTTTTTTAAATTACCTTTACTTTTTATTTTTAAATCAGAATGACTGGAAGCATTTGCTTATTTGTCCATTTTTTGGTAAAATTAGTTATGTTCATATGTAACATTAGTTATGTTTCATCACTAATAGACAACGTTACGGATGAACTCCTACTGAGGTTCCCTTGCTGGCTGCTATCCTGCCGGTGCTCCTTCTCATTCAGGGTTGGTGGCGAGGAATCCCCTGATACTCTGATGGCCAAAGAGACCGTCATTTCATTGACTGAAGTGGGCAAACAGCCCTCTCCTGTAGAGGTGTCCAGTCTGTTTTTATTTTATAAAGTTATGACTATGCAAACGATGGCCCAGGCAGGCATTTTGCATAGCCACTGTTGTTTTGTTTTTTTTAAGTTTAAGGTTTAATTTTAAGTTTATTTTATGAAAAACCCTCTAGAGGGTTTAACAATGCCGCGTCTCCAAACCTACGCTTGTTCTCAGCAGCCGCTGCTTTAGAATGGGACCGACGTCACTTCTGGTAGCGCAGGGGAACGTCTCTCCCCCCCCTTTATCTTTGGAGGTACTTTTTCAGCGCCTCGTGTAAAAACGGTTTCATTCAAACCCACACCACACAAAGGTCAAAAACCCACAAGAAATAAGGCTGCCCAGCAACAACCCCTTTTCCCTCAGTAACTTACCAACCAGACAGAAGCAGAGATCAAACCTTGCAACCCCAGACTTGTAAAAGGTTCAAATTCAAAATGCAGGGGGTAGGGAGGAAAAACAAAACAAAACAACAAATTGGCTACTTTGCACAAGACAAAAGGAGCAGCGTGATCGAGCCAGCTCACAAAATGGAGGACACACCCGCTTCCCTCCAGCCTCGGGCCAAATCAGAACTCGAATTCTCTCAAAACCACAAAAGTTCAATAAAGACAAGGAATAAGGGGACCCCCCAGCCCCCCCAGGCCCCCATTCAGATCTCCCCACCCCAAGGACCCTCAAACACTTAGCAGCAGCAGCAGGAGGCAGAAGAGCTCCCTGAAAGGCCAAGGAAGTATTGAGCCTCAGACAAGCACAGCAAGTCTAGTGCTCCCTGGCTCCTCCCCCTTCTCTCTCCCCTTCTCCCCAGTGCCTAGGTGGGGCTCTTTCAAAGGACCCCTGCCTGGCCATTAAATTGCGCAGCCTAGAGTTCCAGTGGAACCCAGTGCCTCTGCAGTGACCACACTGCATAATTCAACAACATACAATTTTTTCACAGTGCATTAAGTCTGTTTGTACACAACTGCATTGTGTAGAACGAATTGTGTAACTGTATGTTGTTGAATTATGATAAGAAAATCACGTTTAATTAGGGAAAAATGTGGAAGTTTAGTTTTTGATGAAAATGAATATAAGTATGTATGGTAAGGAATTAAGTACATATCTTACATGTGTGTTGAAGATGGTGAAATATTAAATATTGGTCAAATTTTTAAATAATTTCAATGTTTTTTGGCATTTATGTTTTGTTGCAATGTATGGAGTTGAAGGTTTTTTTACTTTTAATTGTGCGGATATTTTTTTTTTTATTTGAAGAAAACGTCTGTGCATTTAAGGTTTTTTTAAACTGTTACGTTTTTTTTTTTGGTTAATTATATGGTTTTGTGTGAGGTCGGGGGTTGGGAGTGAGATCTGGGCAAGCAGGGGCTGGCAGGGGGTGAGATGTATCCTTCTATTGGGGGTTGTGGGGAGTTCAGGGGTTGTGGGGGGTGAGATATGGACTTGTGGGGGCTGGCAGGGGGTGAGATGTATCATTCTATCGGGGGTTGTGGGGGGGTGAGATATGGGCTCGTGGGGGCTGGCGGAGGGTGAGATATATCATTCTATAATGATAGAATGATAGATTTGTTATCCCGCTCCCTCCTGCCAAAGACAGTTTTGGGCAGCGTACAACATAAAAGCATTAAAAAAAATAATACATACAACTTAAACCAATAAACCCATCAATTCCACCCCCCCAACCCTATCCCATCCCTCCCCCAACCGTCTTTCTTACCAAATGCCTGGTGGAATAGCCAAGTCTAACAATCTAACAGTCTAGCCAAGTCTAACAGCTAAGGATGGAAGGCCCTGGGACAAATGAACCTCTGCCAGGAGTGAGTTCCACAACCGAGGTGCGGCGACCAAAAACGCCCTCTCCAATGTGGCCCCGCATCGAACACGGGGGACCTCCAAAAGGGCACCCCCGGCCGACTGCAATGGCCGTTCCAGAACCGGGGAAGTTAAGCGGTCGTGCAGGTAGGTGGGGCCCAGGCCATTTAGGGCTCTAAAGGTCAACACCAATATCTTGAATTGGTCCCAGTAGGCAACCGGCAACCAGTGCAGAGAACGGAGCACCGGTGTTATATGCTCTCTACGGCACGTTCCCATCAGGAGACGGGCGCCGTATTCTGCACCAGTTGCAGCCTCCGGAACGTCACCTTGGGTAGCCCCACGTAGAGTGCGTTACGGTAATCAAGCCTCGGGGTGATGAAGGCATGGATGATGGTGGCAAGGTCGCAGTCTGAGACATAAGGCTGGGAGTGGATAGGACAAAGTAGCAGTGGGAGGGAGGTAAAGAGAGGGAGAGATGTGCCAGACATTTAAAAACAGCTGTAAATGTATATGTTGGTGCAGGAGACCAAGAAACAATAGGTCGTGGAAAACACACCAAGAGGGCAAACGTATGGGTGGGAGGGATAGTGGGTAACAGCTTGTACGGGGAAGGGAATACGCCTATCAAAGGAACTAGCTTCACAGTAACACTGAGGTTGAGTATTCAGCTGACAGAGTCAGTTACAGACAGGAAGACAAAGTCATTAGAATGATATCTATGAACTGGGTACAGAGGATCACAAATATTAAATATGCAGCAGACTGTAAGTTATAACAGATGGGGTATTTTATTTATTTTATTTTTATTTTATTTTAAGCATTTTTTAGCTGCCCCCTCATGCCCACGGCATCTCGTGGCGGTTTACAACAATACAATAAAATTCAAAAAAACAATATTTAAAAAACACCATCATCAATACATTAAAAACAGTCCCATATTATCCACACCCCCCCACATCCCCCATACCCACAGCTACCCAACCCTCCCCTCCGAAGGCCTGGGCAAACAGCCAGGTCTTGCAGGCTCGACGAAACGCCAGCAGACCTGGGGCCAGGCAGGCTTCCTCTGGGAGGGAGTTCCAGAGTTATTGCCCGGCCACCGAGAACGCCCTCTCCATTGTAGCTCCCTGTCTCACCCAGGGGACCTCCAAGAAGGCACCACCAGTGGACTGAAGGGATCGCTCTGAGGCACGGAGGGTGAGGTGGTCCCCGAGGTATGAGGGGCCCAGACCATGCAGGGCTTTATAGGTTAATACCAACACCTTGAATCTGGCTCGGTACGCTATAGGCAGCCAGTGCAGAGCACGGAGCACTGGTGTTATGTGCTCCTGTCGCCCAGTCCCCATGAGACGGGCCGCCGCATTCTGCACCAGCTGCAGCCTCCAAATCAGAAACAAGGGAAGCCCCACATAGAACACATTGCACTATTCCAGTCTCGAGGTGATGAAGGCATGGATAAGAGTGGCCAGGTTGGGCCTGGAAATGTATGGGCACAGCCTCCGTACCACATACAGCTGGCGGAAGGCGGTCGTAGCCACCGCCTCCACCTGCTGATCCAGACGGAGACCCGAGTCCAACACCACCCTCAGACTCCGAACCTGCTTGGCAACAGGAGGACGCCCCCGCCCCACAAGGGGGACCAGGACCTCCCCACCCTCCCCACCACCATCACCTCCGTCTTATCGGAATTTCGTTTCAGTCTGCTCTGCCTCATCCAATCTGCCATGGCTTCCAAACATTGGGAAAGCAATGAGACCGTAGGACCTGGGTCAGTTGAAAACAAGAGGTACAGCTGAGTATCATCAGCATATTGGTGACATCACACCATGAACTCTCTCACGATCTCTCCCAGGGGCTGCATATACACATTAAACAATAATGGAGACAGGATCGAACCTTGTGGAAAGCTGCAGGATAAGGCCCAGGGGCTTGATGTTTCAGCCCCCAGCACCACCTGCTGGCTTCTCCCCAAGAGGAATGAGTGGAACCACCCAAGAACAGTCCCGTCCAGACCCCCCCACGAATCACAACCATCTCAATAGCAGCCCATGGTCCACGGTGTCAAAAGCAGCCGAGAGATCTAGCAGGATCAGAAAAGTTGACCATCCTGCGCCCATTTTCCGGCAAAGATCGTCCACCAAAGCCACCAGCGCCATCTCAGTACCGTAGCCAGGGTGGAACCCAGATTGAAAGGGTCATGGAAACCGGTGCTATCCAAATGCACCTGGAGCTGCAGAGCCACTGCCCATTCAATAAACTTCCCAAAAAGAGGGAAGATTACAGACGGGTCGGTAACTGGCGAATGCGTCCACATCCAAGGATGGCTTCTTCAGCAAGAGGCGCACCACAGCCTCCTTGAGACTGGACGACAGCCTCCCCTGCTGAAGGGATGCCTTTTCAGATGTGATGGTGCTAGGTGCCGTGACACTTCGATCCTGCCCAGGGTGAGAGCCCTGCGGCCACTGGCTCCAGCCACTGACCAGGGTTAGGTAGAGCAGGCCATCATCTGAGACGGTCTGCTCTAGCCTCGTCTGGGGATGGCTTCCCTGGACTGTGGCAGGGCTAACTCTGGGTTGTGAGGTGGCAGGGAGTCAAGCTCACAACCTGGAGTTAATCCTGCTACAGCCCAGGGAGTGTTTTCTCCCACCTGCATTTAACATCTGGCAGACGGGAACAAACATGACACCCCAATGGGTGGCCACGCTTGGGTAATTTGAAGTGCCTGGAGAAATATAGGTGTTTGTTAAGTCCATTATTTTGGAGTAAAAATGTAGAGATTTTTGTAGTGGCTGGAGAAATGCAGGTCCCTGCTAAGTCTGTTATATTTGGTGTGAAATAACTTTGTGTATTATAGTTTCCAAGCCTGTCTTCTCAGGGTGTTGTGTAGATTTCCTTTCAGGATGAGGACTGAGAGGTCTGGCATGGAGTGGCTGTGCTGGGAGAAGTGATTCTACCCACCATAGAGTCAGCGACTTTTTAATCATTGCATGCCTATGTGAGTTCATATTGGTGTAAGGGTTGCTGGCTTCGCCAATATAGTTTCTATGGCGGCATTTGGTGCACTGAATGAAATATATGACACCTTGGGATTTACAGATGTAGTTGCCTTGTATTTAGAATGGATTTCCGGGGGGCGGCTGTTGATGGTGGTGGTGGTAGAAATGTGTTTTGCATCTACTGTTCTGGCAAGGTTTTGTTCCTGTTGACATTGGGGTGTCCTGGGCCCTGATGTTGGGTTGTCCTGAATGGTGGGTAGTTTGCTCCGGATGATCTATTGTGAGAGGTTCAGGGGTCGTTTGAAGTGCAGAAGAAGTGGTTCAGGGAAGATTTTTCTTGGGACCAACACGCTAACCACATTCAAATCACAAATACTGGGGCTGTGTATTTGGGTTCTGGGTGCCCCCCCCCCATTTCCCTCAAAAAAGTGGTATTGGAGGCCTCAGACTGGACCCCCTAAAACTTAATCAATTTAATCCTTTATCCTTAATCCTTTATCCTAACTGGGCAACTTAATTCCTTTATCCTAACTTGACAACTTAAGTGCAGAGAGGAAAAGGCGGGATGGGGTGGGGACAAGATAACAGTTTTCACATATGTAAAAAAGCTGCTTTTTTTATCTGTGGCCACGGAGAGAAGCACAAGGGGGAATGGATTTAAAAAGGAGGAATTTTCTAGTCCTAAGAATAATTTTGCAGTGGAACAATGACTGCACATCACTGGGTTTTTAAAAAAAAAAAAATATATTAGTTTTTTTAATCAGGTGTAGATAAACTGCTTTGAGGGATGGGTTGGGACTTAGGGCTTTTGTACTAGATTTCCTTTTAAGATATGTTCCAAGCACAAGAGTGTAGGCTCAACATGACTAATAATGGTCATTTAAGGATCCCTAGACAAAAAGACACAGGGGGTGAAAACAAATGTGCAGCCAGCCGGCACCAGCGGAGGGGGGACCGCCCCCACCTGGGTTAGGTCGGGGCACTGAACGGTGAGCCCTCCTCCACCCCAAACCTGGTGGGGGAAGAGAACAAACGCCAGCCGGTCAGCCCTGGCCCCGACACACACACCCCAGCACTCCACCCCTGCCATGTTGGGCATCCATGGTGGCCAATCATTGGCAGCTATGGCTGCCAGACATGGCAGCCCCTGAACCCCGGTGGGGTGTGGCAGTGGGAACAGACACATGGACCTGCTATGGCCCAGCCTGTGAGCCCCTTGGCCTGGGCTTTGGGCCCAGAATCATCCAGAGCAGAACCATATCCAGGCCAGCCACCTACCCGAGCTGGTGCAGCAGTGGGACCATATCTGGCAGCCGGCAAACAGAGGTGCCGGTCTCTGACTCGGGTGGGCTATAGCAGGCCTCATTGCATCTGTTACCACCCAGAGAGAGAGAAAGAGAGAGAGAGAGAGAGAGAGAGAGAGAGAGAGAGAGAGAGAGAGAGATGGATAGCTACTGGAGGTGAAACGGGTACTTGATTTGGTATCTGAGAGTAATACTCACATTTTCAGGTACCATTTCACGTATCTGAATCAGCACCTGAATACTGATCGAGCACCTGAAAAACCAAAATACCAACAACTGGTATATTAAAATCCTGAAAACAGGTATGGCAAAATGCTGAATTTCCCATAAATGCCAGTTGTCGCTATTTTGTTATTTTGGGTACCCAATTGAAACCTGGTTCGGTACCAAAAGGACCCAAAATATTTGGTTTGATTTGGGTATCGGAAATGTGATGGGAATGCCCATTTTTGCGGGTACTGGTTTCAAGCAATATCGACAGATTCAGAATCTCCTGCCATACCGTCCAGAAAGGGGAATACCACTTACCAGATTCACCCCCAAATGCAGAATTCTCTTCACCCTAGAAGAGAAAAAATGCATTCTCTCTTGCGTGTGTGAAAGTGCCTTCTAGGCTGATTGGATGAGTCTGTTTATATGACCTTGAGTCTCTGTCCTTGGAGAAGTCACGTTCCCATCTGGGAGTCTCAGCTGCTACTGACGTCTCTCAACAAATTACCTTTATCCCATGGGCCGGCTGTGGTGAGATACCTTCTTGGGTTATTTGAAAGCCTCTTTGGACTTCTTGTTCCATCACCCAACTCTCCTTACAGTGTGACATTTCTTTCTAATATTGAACCTAACTGCTCTCCTGAAACTTAAACCCATTTCCTCGTTCTTCATGGAGGGCAATTATTCTCCATCGTGGCTGAAATTGGTAGAGAAAAAAATGATCCGTTTCCCTCCCCCCCTCACCCTTTTGAGCAGTGCATACTTCATCTGAACGACAAGCGCGCACCCGTTTTTCACTATTTCTGGGATAGCTTGTTCTCTACCTTCATTTCCATTTGTTTTCGGCAGCAGCCATGGCATTTGGTGGGGTAAGAACATTTTGTCGTTGTGCCTGGCAAAGAAACCCCCCAAATAAATGGAATAAATAAAAAACAAAAGGAGGAAAGTGAAGAACCACAAAGGAAAGACTCGGAAGGGCAAAAAATGGGTGTTCGACTGAGTCATCTTTGCTACTTATTTCCTTCATTTTCGATCAGATCACGCAGAGTTGAGGACTTTGTTCAATTTCCAGGGTACTCAATTCAGCTATATACTACTACTACTACTACTACTACTACTACTAATAATAATAATAATAATAAAAAATAATCTTTATTTTGGACAGCCGAAGCTATTGCAAGTCATAATAATAAATCACAGAGTACAAACACTTAATAAAATTAATACAACAGTAAACAGAATTTTCTTCCTCTAAAAAATAAATTATTGACTAGTTTACTATTTTACAAGACACCTTTGCCTGAGGAGTATAACAGCATTGCATAATGAGCTGCCGCTCGGGACAAAATTGAGTCAGAGGGACTAAGGAATTTCCTCAACAAAAAGTCATACTTCCAATGTGGAATGGGTATAGAATCAAGCTCTAAGTATCACCCCCAGAGCTCTAAAAGAGCAGGGCAGCGGAAAAAAAACATGAGCAGCTTTATCAACTTCATGCAAGTTGCATAAATGGCAGATTCGCAGTTCCTTTGGTATTCCAAGAAAGCGGCCCTCAAGAAGGGCTGAGGGGAATGTGTTGCAATGCAACCTAGTAAAAATCTGCCTCTTCCTAGCATCCATCCAGGTGGTCAGATAGCAAGGGCTAGGACTAAAAGGGTCTCTTGGTATATAGTTTGGAGCGATCTTCTGCAAGGATAGAAGGGTAGCCCCGGTTTCAATCTCTTGGTCGGCAATCCTTCTTTTAATAAGAGACATTGCACCTTCTACCCCCAAATAACCAAGATAATCCCTAGAAAGGCCCAGTTTTTGGATCTCAAATTCCACTTTCTGCCCCCATAAACCAAGCAACCCATTTGCAATGGCCATACCCAAAAGGGAATTTGCTTGAGGGGGAAACAACACAACTCTCAACAAGTATTTCAAAAGGTGTTGTAGAGCAAAGGATTTAATTGAAGGACCAGCTGCCTCCAGTCTCAACAGGACGTGGGGCTTACCTCTGGGGGTTCCTAAAATAGAATAGAGAAACCTGTTCTGGATTATTTCTAGTCTATCAAGGTAGGAAAGACCCTAGGCTGGAAAGGCATATAAGGCTTGGCTTATAACTTTCGCCTTGAATAATCGGAGAGCTGGAGTAACCAGCCTACATCCCCGGCCATAATAGTAGCTCACTATGGAAGCGGAAGCCTTCCTGGCTTGTGACAGGACAATCTCCAGCTGACGGGCCCAGCTTGATACTGAAGAAAAGGTCACTCTCAAGTACTTAAATGTGTTCACCTGTTTTATCAGGTTGGCATCAATTGCCCAGCGGTGCAATTTTCTGGAAGTGTAGCCCCCTACTACCATCACCTTTGTTTTCGCAAAGTTAATTGTCTTGGTCTCCCTGTTACAGTCGTCAATAAAACACTGCAGCCTCCGTCTGATGCCAACCATAGTTTGTGAAATAAGAACAGTGTCATCGGCGAAGAGGAGCGCCGGAATGCTCCTATCGCTGATCCTAGGAGGATGAGTATCTCTGTTTATCAAAAAGGGAAGTAAATCATTCAGGAAGATATTAAATAAAGCTGAGGCCAGGATGCATCCCTACCTAACTCCACGGAGTATGTGGACTTTCTTTGGGTATTTTCAGATGTTATGAGACCACGCTCAACCACCGCCAATACCCTGTGGTGGGGAATAGCCTCGTAACGTCTGTTGGGGAACCGGAAGTTCCCCCCCAGATGTTAACCACAGTCAATTGCGGCGGGGAATCACATTCACCATGCGATCGACCGGACCAGCGGGCCGGCGCCGACTGCATGGTGAATGTGATTACCTGCCGCGATGAAGGGGAGCTTCCCGTCTGGACGGCAACCACGGCCCAGAATCCCTGACAGAATTCTGGGCCGGGGTCAATTTGGGCGGGCGGTGGTGGAGCGTGGGGGGCGGGGCTGTGCGGCCGCACGTTGTGCCGTGTGGCCCTGCCCCCTCCCCGATTCCCCGCTGGGATCAGCCGGCACATCTGTTGGACGTGACGGACTGATTCCGGCAGGGAATCAGAAGGGTGTTTCCATGACGGGCTGAATGCCACCCTCTCACCTCTGAAATCAGCCTTTGCCAGGGACCGGCTGGAGCGTGCCTAACCTGGAGAGTATTATTAGAATGGAGTTTGATTATTAGATATAATAGCCTTGGGTCTAATGAGGTATGACTTAACTTAGCCCAAAGCTGTTCTCTATTGATTGAATCAAAAGCCATTCGTAGGTCTACGAAGCACAAATAAAGATTCCTGTGGCTTGCAACAGATTTATTTATTAACAAAGAAAGGACAAATATTTTGGTCCAGAGTAGATTTGCCCTTCAGGAAACCCACCTGCACGGGTTCTATTATATCGTTTTCATCAAGCCATTATTGTAGCTTGCCTAGGAGAAATTTTGCATAAAGTTTCCGAATTATATTAAGGAGGCTTATAGGGCGATAGTTATCAGGTTGGGAAGGGTCTCCCTTTTTAAAAATAGGGACCACTACACTGTTTAGCCAGGAGGCAGGAATTATACCGGTTTCATATATATGTGAAAAAAGAGGGGCTAACATATTTGCCCACCACTCTGGATCATTTTTTAAACATTCGGGGGTGGCAAAATCATCTCCAGGAGCCTTCCCTAGTTTAAGCTGTTGAATGAAGGCTAGGACTTCGTCTGATGTTACTGGACTCCAAGGTTTGAACCTACCAATTGAGGGAATAAAGACAGGATCAATCAAAGGGGTAGATCTAGCAAATATACCCTCATAGAATTTCTCCCATGTTTTGGGGAGTACAGTAAAGGCTCCAGGTTTGGCACTTGCCCTCAGCTTTTCAGAACGCATATAGTCCCCAAACTGTTTTGGGTCCCTCCGGTTAGCAGCCTCTATCAAGTAAAGCCAACAATTCTTTTAGTGGTCCAATTTTTCCCCAGAAATCATTTGTTGATAAGACTTTCTAGTACATTGTAGCTGGTACCTTAGTTCGCGGGAAGTTCTGACTTTTAATTTCTTTGCAATTGAGCGAAGGCTTATTCTCAAGGCTCGGCAATCACTGTCGAACCATGGAGAAGGTCCATGGCTCAGGGGAAGATGAGATTTCCCTGACACCAATAAAGGGTACAAGAGACACAGCACCTTTCCAAATAAAAGGAGGCAATCACTCTCCCGGGTCAGGATCTTGGAGGATAGCTCTATTACTACCTCAAGCTGCTTGAAATCAGTGACGGCAACCTTCCATCCTTCGGACCATCTGGTCCGAACAGGAAAGGGTTCCTCCTCTGACTGGCTGATTTTAACTCCCATTTCATTGGGGATTCCGCCTTTAATATTTGGGTCATGCATTAGCAATACCAGCGGAAAATGGTTAGACTCACGTCTTGGCAGAATGTTAAGTTCCAGAATGCAAGATAGGAAACTTTACGCCGTTAGAAAGTAATCAATTGTGCTAGAGCCTTGGCTGGAGTGGAAACTGTAATTTCCCTCCAAGTCCCCTGCACTCAGGAGAGCCCCCTGCTGCTCTGCCCTGGCAATATCGCTCCTATCTGTCCTCCGTCCCTGTCACGCCGCCCAGTTGGCTTGCTGATAGCACCAGGACGTTGGATGAAGCAAGTCTCTCCTCTGCCTCCCTTGGCTCACTTTGGCTTCCTGGCAGAGGCGGGCAGCAATTTTAATTTATTTATTTATTTATTTATTTATTTAAAACTTTTAATTTGTGTTGTTTTAATTTGTTACAGGAACGGACAAAGCCCTGTTCATTTTCATGATTAATGTTACAAAAATGGATGAATAACAAAATGATTGCTATTTGATTTCACCTTTTTTTTTCTATTTTATTAATGAAAAATAAGATATTTTTTTTAAAAAATAACTGTGTATGGTCACCAGGACCCACATGCAGAGCCCTTTTCCAAAATTGCACCAACACTGCCGGTGCCATTTCGGGAGAGGGTGAACATGTGAAGAACGGTCCAGCAGCCATTCTGTGCATGCAGAGTGATTTTCATTTTTTAAAAAAAAATAAAATAAAAAGAAAATTGAAAAAAATCAAATCCTGCCATAGTCACGGACTCAGTGGGTGGCCTTGGGAAATATTAGGGGTGGGATTCAGATTTGGATTAAATCTGTAAATGCTCAGAACACTCAGCCTGTTATGGATGAATCCATACTGAACCAAAACAAACCTATTTCTGTTCGGTTCTAAAATAATTAAAAAATAATATATATATTTTAAAAATTACTGCGCATGCACGAAATGCCCACTGGACCAGACTGCACATATGAGGCCCTTTTCCAAAATGGCAGCAGCAGCAGCAGTGCTTCTGTCCCCTCCCATGTCCATCCTGGATTGTTATCCCCTTGGGGCAGGAACCTCTTTCTAATCATGACAGTTCAGCACCATGCACAGGGATAGAGAATAAAACAGCCGGCTAAGTGAGGGGGAGTGCTGGAAATTGCCATAAAAGTGTCATTCAAATGCTGTAAAACTGTTGTAAAAGTCCCAGAAACTAAGGAAAAGTCCTGGAATGTGACAAAAAGTGATGAAAATGATGAAAAATTCCAGAAAGTGATGAAAAATGACAAAAAATACTGACAAGTGATAAAATTGACAGGAAATGACCAAAAAACCCACAGATACCAATATCTAGGCATGGGCGAACAGATCGCGGTTCGTGTTCGGCCGTTTGGTTCGGCCGCGATCGGTTCGTGTGTTCACGTTCGGCCGTTCGGTTCGGCCGCGTTCGGTTTGTGTGTTCGTGTTCGGTCGTTCGGTCGTTCCTCGCGTTCGTGTTCGCCCGTTCGGTTCGGCCGTTCGTGTGTCGGCCGTTCGTGTTCGGTTGTTCGGGCAGGTCGTACGTTCGTGTTCGGCCGTTCGGTTCGTTCGCCATCGGGTTGTGCGTTCGTGTTCGGTCGTTCGGTGTTCAGGTGGTTCGCGCGTTCGCGTTCGGCCGTTCGGCCCGAAAAAAACAATGTTTTTTAATATATAATTTTTTAAAAAAATTTTATTGAATTTTTTTATCAAATATTTATATCTCTATATCTACACTAATAACTAACTAACTACCTAACTAATAAATGTATTCTAAATGCTATGAATAACTCCAACAAACCCTAAAGCTGAATCACAGAAAACAGTAAACTCTATCTGTAAACCTTAAACTAAACTACTCAAACAAAAATGTATCGACCTAATCCTATCTATCTACCTATGAATATATGGGATGGGGGTTGGGGGGCAATCACAAACAAGACAAGGAGGGGTACAAAACTGAAATGAAACCTAAATCAATCTATAAATTAATAATATACTACTACTCTAATGAATCAAAAAAACAGGGGAAGGGAATGGGGAGGGAATATTCAATGGAGGGGGGAGGGAAGGAGGAAGATTGAAGATTGAACACAGGGAGGGATAAAAACAAAAAATAACAACTAAATCTATCAAAGCTAATGTAAATAAATGAGAATATGGGGGTAGATGGGTTGGATGGGTGAAATAGGAGGAGGATGGCAATGGATTGGGGAGCTGGAAAATGCTGGGTGAGGGAGCCTTCTGAAACGCCTGCTGCTCAGGAACAGTGACTAGCTCAGAAGGTATTGGGAAGGGGGGAGGCAGACAGTTTTGTTTCTTGCTGCGCCCGCCTCAAATCAGCCCCATTGGCTCCGTGCAGCCTAGCCCGTGGCCAATCATAGACTGCCAAGCCAGTGGTCTGAGGCGAAAAGAGATGGTGATTCATCAGGCTGGCTGCTACTCCAAGCCACTCTCCACCCTCCACCCCTGGTGCCTGGAAGTCTGCTCCTAGCTGAGTCAAATGACTTCCCCCTCCCTGCTACATTTGGCCTTCCAGTGACCTGACAGAAGACCATGTTTTAGCCACCCGAACACAACCGAACGCGATTCGAATTGAACGAACTGTTCGGCCATTTCGTAGTTCGGTGTTCGGTTCCGTTCGGTGTGTTCGGCCATTTCGTAGTTCGGTGTTCGGTTCGGTTCGGTGTGTTCGCCATTTCGGTGTTCGGTGTTCGGTGTTCGGTCCGTTCGGTGTGTTCGTGTTCGTGTTCGTGTTCGGTTGTCCGAACAGGCCGAGTTCGGGCCGAACACCGAACTACCGAACCGCGTTCGCCCATCCCTACCAATATCAACAATGGCAAAAGCGCAGAAGCACCGTAGACTGACAAAGTACCACTAACAATGATAAGCGCTTCCAAAAGGTCGGTATTTTCCTGTGGAAGGGGAAGTCTTGCTCTCGTCTCAGCCCAAGTCGGGAACGGCTTCCGTACAAGGAGAGACTTGCTGGTTAGGACTCTTCAGCTTGGAGAAGAGACGACTGAGAGGGCGTAGGAGAAAAGTATAGAAAATCATGAGTGGTTTGGAACTAGTAAATAGGGAGTTGTTGTTTACCCTCCCGAATAGAACTAAAGTAGACGACACTCCATGAAACTAACTGGTAACAAATTTATAACAAATAAAAGAAAGTATTTCTTTTAATGCAATGCACAATTAACTTGTGGCATTTGTTGCTGGAGGAAGTGGTCAAGGTCCGTAGTTGAGCTGGGTTTAATCAAGGATTGGATACATTCTTGGAGAGTTGGTCCATTAATGGCTATTAGCCAAGTAGGTTGTGGAATGTAACCTCTGACCCTAGGCAGTTGGGAGTGAACAACAAGGAATGGATCACCCCATTATGACCTGTTGGATAGTTCTCCTAAGCCAAAAAGACTGGCCATTGTTAGAGACAGGTGCTGGGCTGGATGGACCATTGATCATAGAATCATAACTCTAGATTATGATCTAGAGTTATGATTCTATGATTCTATGATAGAATTCTATGATTCTATGATTCTATTCAACCCCCTTCTCAGTGCAGGAAATCTGCAGCTACAGCATCCCCGAGGGATGACTGTCAAGGTCTGACCCAGTCTGGCACGGACTTTATTCTGGCGCACACCCCACCCACCCTCATCAGCTGTTTGGTTGGGCCGGGGTACGCGTGCGTGCTCCTCCAGGGCCCCCAGTCAGCTGCTTGGCGGGGCTGGGTGCACGCACTAAACAGTTGATGGGGGGCCCAGAAGAGCTCTCCCTATTAGTTGATTGGTGTGAGCCCTCAGGCCAAGTGAGGGCGCACCTCTGGGTTGTTTGGTGGCAGCTTTTCCCAGGTTCTGATCCCGTTGAGCAGTATAAACATTTATATAGCGCCCGTCGTGTGACCTGGTGCTGTACAGAACATAGAATTAGACACAGTCCCTGCCGGTGGCTTACAATCTAAAAGACAAAGGGGGGGAGACATGGAGAGGGGACAGTGGGAGAGACAGGGGAGAAGACAAACAAACATTCAAGCGGATGCGAAGTCTCAGGTGCGTGTGCNTGCATAAATGGCAGATTCGCAGTTCCTTTGGTATTCCAAGAAAGCGGCCCTCAAGAAGGGCTTAGGGGAATGTGTTGCAATGCAACCTAGTAAAAATCTGCCTCTTCCTAGCATCCATCCAGGTGGTCAGATAGCAAGGGCTAGGACTAAAAGGGTCTCTTGGTATATAGTTTGGAGCGATCTTCTGCAAGGATAGAAGGGTAGCCCCGGTTTCAATCTCTTGGTCGGCAATCCTTCTTTTAATAAGAGACATTGCACCTTCTACCCCCAAATAACCAAGATAATCCCTAGAAAGGCCCAGTTTTTGGATCTCAAATTCCACTTTCTGCCCCCATAAACCAAGCAACCCATTTGCAATGGCCATACCCAAAAGGGAATTTGCTTGAGGGGGAAACAACACAACTCTCAACAAGTATTTCAAAAGGTGTTGTAGAGCAAAGGATTTAATTGAAGGACCAGCTGCCTCCAGTCTCAACAGGACGTGGGGCTTACCTCTGGGGGTTCCTAAAATAGAATAGAGAAACCTGTTCTGGATTATTTCTAGTCTATCAAGGTAGGAAAGACCCTAGGCTGGAAAGGCATATAAGGCTTGGCTTATAACTTTCGCCTTGAATAATCGGAGAGCTGGAGTAACCAGCCTACATCCCCGGCCATAATAGTAGCTCACTATGGAAGCGGAAGCCTTCCTGGCTTGTGACAGGACAATCTCCAGCTGACGGGCCCAGCTTGATACTGAAGAAAAGGTCACTCTCAAGTACTTAAATGTGTTCACCTGTTTTATCAGGTTGGCATCAATTGCCCAGCGGTGCAATTTTCTGGAAGTGTAGCCCCCTACTACCATCACCTTTGTTTTCGCAAAGTTAATTGTCTTGGTCTCCCTGTTACAGTCGTCAATAAAACACTGCATCCTCCGTCTGATGCCAACCATAGTTTGTGAAATAAGAACAGTGTCATCGGCGAAGAGGAGCGCCGGAATGCTCCTATCGCTGATCCTAGGAGGATGAGTATCTCTGTTTATCAAAAAGGGAAGTAAATCATTCAGGAAGATATTAAATAAAGCTGAGGCCAGGATGCATCCCTACCTAACTCCACGGAGTATGTGGACTTTCTTTGGGTATTTTCAGATGTTATGAGACCACGCTCAACCACCGCCAATACCCTGTGGTGGGGAATAGCCTCGTAACGTCTGTTGGGGAACCGGAAGTTCCCCCCCAGATGTTAACCACAGTCAATTGCGGCGGGGAATCACATTCACCATGCGATCGACCGGACCAGCGGGCCGGCGCCGACTGCATGGTGAATGTGATTACCTGCCGCGATGAAGGGGAGCTTCCCGTCTGGACGGCAACCACGGCCCAGAATCCCTGACAGAATTCTGGGCCGGGGTCAATTTGGGCGGGCGGTGGTGGAGCGTGGGGGGCGGGGCTGTGCGGCCGCACGTTGTGCCGTGTGGCCCTGCCCCCTCCCCGATTCCCCGCTGGGATCAGCCGGCACATCTGTTGGACGTGACGGACTGATTCCGGCAGGGAATCAGAAGGGTGTTTCCATGACGGGCTGAATGCCACCCTCTCACCTCTGAAATCAGCCTTTGCCAGGGACCGGCTGGAGCGTGCCTAACCTGGAGAGTATTATTAGAATGGAGTTTGATTATTAGATATAATAGCCTTGGGTCTAATGAGGTATGACTTAACTTAGCCCAAAGCTGTTCTCTATTGATTGAATCAAAAGCCATTCGTAGGTCTACGAAGCACAAATAAAGATTCCTGTGGCTTGCAACAGATTTATTTATTAACAAAGAAAGGACAAATATTTTGGTCCAGAGTAGATTTGCCCTTCAGGAAACCCACCTGCACGGGTTCTATTATATCGTTTTCATCAAGCCATTATTGTAGCTTGCCTAGGAGAAATTTTGCATAAAGTTTCCGAATTATATTAAGGAGGCTTATAGGGCGATAGTTATCAGGTTGGGAAGGGTCTCCCTTTTTAAAAATAGGGACCACTACACTGTTTAGCCAGGAGGCAGGAATTATACCGGTTTCATATATATGTGAAAAAAGAGGGGCTAACATATTTGCCCACCACTCTGGATCATTTTTTAAACATTCGGGGGTGGCAAAATCATCTCCAGGAGCCTTCCCTAGTTTAAGCTGTTGAATGAAGGCTAGGACTTCGTCTGATGTTACTGGACTCCAAGGTTTGAACCTACCAATTGAGGGAATAAAGACAGGATCAATCAAAGGGGTAGATCTAGCAAATATACCCTCATAGAATTTCTCCCATGTTTTGGGGAGTACAGTAAAGGCTCCAGGTTTGGCACTTGCCCTCAGCTTTTCAGAACGCATATAGTCCCCAAACTGTTTTGGGTCCCTCCGGTTAGCAGCCTCTATCAAGTAAAGCCAACAATTCTTTTAGTGGTCCAATTTTTCCCCAGAAATCATTTGTTGATAAGACTTTCTAGTACATTGTAGCTGGTACCTTAGTTCGCGGGAAGTTCTGACTTTTAATTTCTTTGCAATTGAGCGAAGGCTTATTCTCAAGGCTCGGCAATCACTGTCGAACCATGGAGAAGGTCCATGGCTCAGGGGAAGATGAGATTTCCCTGACACCAATAAAGGGTACAAGAGACACAGCACCTTTCCAAATAAAAGGAGGCAATCACTCTCCCGGGTCAGGATCTTGGAGGATAGCTCTATTACTACCTCAAGCTGCTTGAAATCAGTGACGGCAACCTTCCATCCTTCGGACCATCTGGTCCGAACAGGAAAGGGTTCCTCCTCTGACTGGNTGAGGTATAGATTGAGAAGAGGAGAGGGCCAAGAACAGAGCCTTGAGGAACACCAACTGAGAGGGGGAAGGAGGAGGAGGCGGAGTTGGAGAGAGAGACATTAAAGGAGCGGTCAGAGAGGTAGGAGGAGAACCAGTTGAAGGCAGAGGGGAAGGAGCCTGTGGAAAGGGAGAGATTGATGACATGTAGAAGTGGGGAAGCGACAGTGGGAGCAACAGAGGTCAGGAGGCGGGAGGGAATCGGGTCGAGAGGGCAGGTGGAGGGATTGGATGAAGAGAGTAGAGCAGAGATTTCCTCGAGAGAGGCGGGGGGAAGGATGTGCGGGGGGAGGGTGTGGGACGAGAGCGGGAGGGGGAGGTGGGAAGGAGGCAATGTCCTGACGGATCTTGTCAATCTTTGAGGTGAAGAATGATGCAAGATCCTGAGCAGGGCGGAGGAGGGCGGAGGAGGGCAGGGGGTCCTGTGTGGCTCAGGCCGACCTGGGGTGTGGAGAATCCTGTGATGTTAGCTCCCATGTCGGGGTTACAGAGAGAGGGCTGTTCCTTCCCCTGTGAACCGTTCCTGGCCCACTCTGAGGTATCTCAAGGAAGTGCATTGTGAGGCAAGCCACAGCGGAAGCCCATTCGCACGGGAGCTACTTCCGGAATCAGGCTCCTTGCCGCTGCCGCATCTTCTTTTGCGGGTCTTGCCGCCACCGCACCGCATCAGATGTGAACGTGGCCTGAGTGGTACTGGACTGTGTATGTAATTGTATGGTATGCTTGGTAAAGTATTCCAGACACCGTACAAATAAATATTGGGAGTGTGCAGAACCCACTTCTTTCATTCTCATTGTAGTTTTCATTTTCTGGTTTCAAAAATCCATTCGTTTTATTAAAAAAACCACATTCGTCTTTGTTCACTTTTTCATTTAAAAAATATTTTAAAATATATATATTTTTAAAAAATAAATAAATAAATCACTGTGCATGCGCGAATGGCCATTGGACCATCCGTGCGTGTGCCCCTCTTTTCAAAACGGTGGTGGCGGCCGCCTCGCTGCCATTTTGAAGAAGGGCACCCAGCTTGCATGTGCGCAAAATGGCCACTAAGCATGAGCAGATGGGCTGTCCTTTTCCAAAATGGCAGCAAACTTGCCGTTCCCTTTTTGGACCAGGGGAGTGCATGCGCAGCACAGATCCATCTGGCAGCCAGTCTGTGCATGCGCAGTTATTTTTTTTTAAAAAAAATGTTTATTAAAACAAATTAAATCAAACATATGTCATTTGATTAATCATTTGTTCTGTGGGTTTGGTGTTGTATGAGGCCCATGAGCAGGAGGGCGCCGCTGTGGGCAAGGCCAGGGTAGGGCACCTGCTGGAGAAACCATGGTTGGCAGAAGACCTAGGGAGGAGGCACCTGCAGCTGTTGGAGGGCGCCTTGTTATTCTAGGGCTGCCGGACCTTCTACCACGGCTTGGGGGCCCATATCATGCTGGGGTTGCTGCCTCAGGGCCTCCAGTGTGGCAACTATGTGCCTGAAGGCCCTTTCGGCAGTTTGTTCCAGCGTGACACAGACCATCTCCCTCTCCAGCCTGTCCACGCACTGCTCACGGAGGAGCTCGGCTGCCTGGTGCCTGTACCACAGGTGCTCGGTGCAGGACCAGGTGAGGATGGCAGTAATTATTGCCCGGTCCTTTTCCCCTTCCTGCTGCAGTAACTCCTTGGTTCTGACTTGTTCTGTGAGCTGGGATTCTGCCAACCTTCTCGCTTCCATCAGCACTTCCCTCCCTAGATCCTCCCTCCTCCGCTGGTTGCGAGCCTGCATCTCCCAATTCCTCTCCACACTGCCAGCGACGGCAACCTGTACTGGAGTGGGAGTCTCGTCTGTGTACAGGAGGGATGGTATAAATGAGCAGGACTACCCCTTCCTTCCCCTGTGAACTGTTCCTGGCCCATGCCTGTGTGCATGCTCCCCCCTTCCTTACTGACCCATCAGTCATCCCATGCGTGTCCTTGGCTTGTTCAGGGCCCGGGGGGCATAGCTTTACCCCCTGTCCCCTTAGTGTGACCCTGGCACCTCCCTCCGCTGCTGCCATGTCAGTTTTGACCTACCGTCGGTGTCCTGGTCGTAGGGCCGTGGGATGGTCTCCAGCTCCTCCACTTCCTCCTCCAGGGCCACAACATCCTCCTCCCACACCTCCATGTCTCCTTGGACTGTTTGGGGGAGCAACATTTGGTCAGTTTTGCATTTTGTCCATGTTGGGGACCTGACTGCCATGGGCTGGGCCACCGCCCTCCCCGTTGGTGTGCCTCATACCTGGATCGTATTCCTCCACCTCCTGGGGGGCATCCCTGGGGTTGGGCCTCTCTGTGAGTGCCCCATGTCCCTGTGGGGTCTGCCCATGTGGGTTACGGGGCCACAAGCAGAGGGTGATGTTCCCGCTCTCTGCCTCCAGGGACGCCTCCTCCACCTCTAGGATGGGATTGTCACCGCCGGCATCCTGACTGGCCATGCCAGGGGCCGAGGGCTCCCCTTGCACCATGGGATTGGGCAGGGGGGTGTTGTCCTTGCCCTCTTTCTGCCCCTGGCAAAGGTGGTGCCATGGATACGGGTGGCCACTATGTCCCCATCGATGCAGAGGAACTGATCCAGCTCCTCCTGGAACTCAATTGTCCGCATGGCCCGGCCGGAGCTGAGATTGTTGTCCTTGATATGTTTATATCCAGACCTCAGATCCTTTGCCAGCTGCATGCACTGGATTACATCCCTGTTGTACCCCAACTGCTGAATCTCCTGGGAGATGCTTTCGTACACCCTTTTGGTCTTATAGTTCTGCACCAGGTTATGCTGGACCTTCTTGGCCCCCCACATGCGGATGAATGTCTCCGTGCTGGACCAGGGCTCCCCTTTTAGGGCTCTGCGTGTGGGGGGTCGACAAGCTGTGGGGCATGGGACCCGCCCAGTGGCTGTTGTCGCAGTGGAGCATGTGGTGTCCTGTGAGGGGAATGCATTTGGGTGAACTGTTGTGCTGCTGTTCCCCAGTGGCTTCTCGGGGTGTTGGATGGCCCACCCCATCCCCTCCCCTGGGTGTTCCCCCTGCCTTACCTGACCTACACAGAGACCCTCCTCAGCTGTCTCCCTGATTGTGCTTTGCTCCTGGGTGTGGTTGCTGTCCTTTGGTGATCGGGACTGCTTTCAGCTGTTTGCCCGGGTTTTTCCCATCCTTTCCGCGGCCCTTCTGGGGTCCCTCCCCTGTCCGGGTAAGTTCCCCTGTCACCTGCCTCGATCTCGGAGGTGGTCTCCTCCCTGGACCTCCTCCCTAACCCAACAGGTAGCAGGTTGGGGTGGGGATGTGGGTGGAGCCGGAGCAGCATTGTGCCATATGCTCTGTGTGGAGAGGGGGTGGATGGTCAGATGATTTCCTTTTTCTCCCCCCCCCCAGATGCCTGGGGTCCCTCAACTTGCCCTGCCCCATCCCGCGCATCGCAACGCTGGCTCCCTTGGTTTTCTCCATTACTTTTCTGCCTGACATTTTGGGAGCCGGTGCACCCGTATCCTGTTCTGTTCCTCCTTTAAGGGCTCCCGGTTGGGTGTGGGGCGTCTCTCCTGGTCGGTGTGTCTGGTTGTGGGATCCTGTAGGGCCTCTCTAGCTGTGTCTCTGTGGTTTTGGTAGACCCTTCCCATGGGTGTTTTTGTGTTGTCATTCACATGGACGTTTGGGTGTTGGACACCTATCTCCACCCATCTCCACCCTTGGGGCTTTCCGGCTCCCTCCCAGCTGCTCTGTGCGTGTGGGTGGGTGTGGGTTGGTGGGTCAAGAGTGCACGGGCACCCACTTGTGGACGTTTTCACAGACTATCCCCTACCCATCCAATGGGTGGCATGGGTGTGTGTGGGTGGTTGCCGTCCATGTAAATATAGCCAGAGAGAGTGAAAGAGCCAGAGAGAAAGAGCCAGGGAGATAGCTAGCTAGATAGCTAGCTAGCTAGAGAGAGAGAGAGAGAGAGAGAGAGAGAGAGAGAGAGAGATTAGAGATAGTAAATATACCTCAGAGTTTTCCTTTTCCTTTCCCCTGTCTTTCTCCCCCTGCACACCCTTATGGTATAGTGCTCTAAACTCTGGACCACACCACTTATCCTTCCATAAATGCAATCAGAGTATGGCCTTGTATACTTAACAGTGTGGGTGGCATCACTAGGATACTCCAACAGGCTTCTTCTCCTTACAGAATCTCCGGACTATCCGTGTCCGGATCTGTTTGGTCTTCACACTGTACACGATGGGGTTCATCAGGGGTGGCACCAATAGGTAGATGTAGGCCATGAGGATGTGAACAACTGGGGGAGCATTTTTCCCATACCGGTGGATCATGGAGAGGCCGATCATGGGGATGTAGAAGGTGAGGACAGCACAGATGTGAGAGATGCAAGTGTTCAGGGCCCGGAGGCGCTGCTCCTTGGAGGCAATGCTCAGCACAGTCTTGAGGATCATGATATAAGACAAGACAAGCAAGACAGAGTCCAGCCCCATAGAGGAGATCACCACCAGCAAACCGTAAATGCTGCTGATCCTTCTATCTGATTGTGTCACGTTGATGACATCCTGATGCAGACAGAAGGAATAGGAGAGCTCGTTCACTTTGCTGTACCTCAGCCTCTTCAGGAGGAAGGAAGCTGGGAACCCAAGGAGGGTGGCTCGGACAGCTATCCCCACCCCGATCTTGGCAATGGTGGCATTGGTAAGGATGGAGGTATATCTCAGAGGGTTCCGGATGGCCACAAAGCGGTCAAAAGCCATGGCCAACAGCACAGCCGATTCGATGATAGAGAAGGTGTGGATAAAGTACATCTGGATTAGGCAGACATCAAAGTGGATGGCCCGATGGTTGAACCAGAAGACACTCAGCATGGTGGGCAGTGTGGCAGAGGAGAGGCCAAGGTCCGAGAGTGACAGCATAGAGAGGAAATAATACATGGGCTCATGGAGGCTTTGCTCTGTCTTGATAACAAAGAGGATGGTACAATTCCCTACAATAGCCATGACGTACATGGAACAGATGGGGATGGAAATCCAGATGTGGGCATATTCTAGCCCGGGAAAGCCTGTCAGGAGGAATACTGGATGACTGAAACCCGAGTCATTGAACATGGACATGATGCTGTGTGTTAGTCCTAGGATTTCCAGCTGCCTTGTTCACTATAATAAAAAGAAACCATATCATCAGGCCTCTGAAGAAGAATCTGAAGAAATGCTTAGAATACTGATAGGCTTTATGGCATCATTTTAAAGCACTTTTAAAAAACAAAACGAACAGCAGTGGGGGGTGATTTAGTATCGGTACAGGCTGCCCACTGAGAGGCAGATTCCAGATGACGCATAATCTGTCAATCAAAACCAGAAGTCCTTTTGAAAAATGCAATCGGGCAAAAACACATTTTCAAGGCCTTGATCGAAGGAATTTTTTTGCTTCTGGGCCATTGCCAGTCCTGAAGTTTTAAACGCAGGCAGCGTAAGACTTTTTTATTTGAAAAAGCATTTGGTGAACGGGGATAAATTGAGGATTTGTGTGGTTTGGGGGGTTGGGAATGGGGTGGTGGTATCAGGTGGGATTGTGGGAGGGTTTTAGAGGGTTTTTTTGTATTTTAATGTTTTTATGATTTGTGAGCTGCCCTGAGTCTCTGGGAAGGGTGGCTATAAACAAACAACAGCCGCTGCAGGTCAGATCTATCTACTAGGGGTGGGACACCGGGGAGAATACCTGGGAGAATACCAGGTACCGGATGTACCGGGGAGAATACCGGGTACCGAATGTACCGGTATCGGATCTCCCAGGTACCGGATTTACCAGTATCGGCATACCGGATTTTTAACGTTGGTTGCGGTACCGGATTTTTTACATTGCGGCTATTGACTTCAATGGCCGCAATGTAAAAGATCTGGTACCGCGGCCAATGTTAAGAATCCGGTATGCCGGTACAGGTAAATATCGGATTAAGCCGATACACCCAAATACCAGCAAAATTGGATCTCGGGAGAACCGATATTCCCACTCCTACTATCTACTATAGATACAGGCCACAACCCATCAACCGCTTACTCTGGATCATGGCCACGGTATCCATCTGGGCCATGTCAATGCAGGATCAGAATGCAGAAGATATAAAGTTGCCATATTGATGACGATGATGACGACGATGACGATGATGATGTTTTCATTTATACAGTGCCCCTCTGCCATATGGTGCTCAGAGCGTTTGGCAACATTTTAAATACAGTAAAACACTATATTTTAAAACCATATTAAAGGGGAAGGTAAAAGTAGGCAGAGGGGTCACATGACAGGGGAACCATCAGTGGCTCCTCTAAAAGCATGTGGAAAATAAATAAAAATCTTTTCAGGTGGTTTTTGAAAGTGAGGACGGAGGGAGTAAAACAGACATCTGGAGAGAGCAACTTCCACACTGAGGGGCCCATCACAGCAAAGGCACAATCTCCCACCAACTTAAGGCACGATGGCAGGCTCTCCAAGTAGCTGGTGGCATCTGAACTCAGATAACCAGTAGGGTGAGTTTTCAGGAGTAGGTCTTGAATATAGCAATAACCTTGACCATTCAGGGCCTTAAAACCAGAAGTACAATTTTAAATTCACTGAACTGCTCTCCAGGCCCTCAATGCAGAGATCACAGAGCAGGAATAATATGATCACGGCTGCCCAAACCCATAAGCAGCCGCTGTGCCGCATTCTTGACAACCTGCAAGTGATAAAGCAGCTTCTCTGGAAGCTCATAGAAGAGGGAATTGCAAAACTCAAGCCTTGTGGTCAATAGGGCCTGGCTCACTGTGGCAAGGTCAGCCTGAGATAGGTACAAGTGTAGCTGATGCAGATTGTGCAGCTGGAAAAAAAAACATTTTTGAACCACATCCGATAACTTAGTTTTCATGGGCAGAGCATGGTTGAAAATGATGCCCAGCTTCCTTACCTGGCTCACAATCTCCACCCGGACCCCACACAACATGCAGGACCCCAAGAGAGAAGAGGCCATCCTCATATCCCCACCAGCATCACCTCAGTCTTCCCCGGAATGAGCACGGGATAGTTCCGATGCATCCAGCTGGCGAAGGCTATATCGTTCAGACATTCCTCCAGGGCAGAGGAAGCGCTGACAAGGCTCATGTGACGAGAGAGAGATTTAGGGAGATCCAGAGATGCAATAGCTCATAAGAAGGGAATGACAGCTGAAGTGATGTTATGTACTTCAGAGTAACTAACCCAAGTTTCTATGAGGTTATACCAGAAACACTGGATTTCAGTGAAATCCTCATCTCTCTTCTGTGACTAAAGTTTACTACAGGAATGCCATTCTCAATGGAGACAAAATAGTTCAGAAGATACCTAATCATTTGGAGTATTTTGTCTCTCTCTTACATTTGGAACCAACCTGTCAACCACAGGCTTTCTCTAGTCTCATCCATGGAACAATCAGAAAAAATTTCAGAAGCAACGCATCCCTTAGAGTTCTTTAATTCGTTCACTGTTGCACACAGTTGAAAAACTTTAGAGGTGACATGTACCCTATCTATCTTGATCTTAACAGGTTCTTCTATGACCCAAGCCACAATCTTACGTGAGCACTTTGCAGTAGCATAGACAGACGTACATTTTCTGCTCTGCTCCGCGCTGGTCAGGTTCCAGTTTACGTCTCAAGTCTTTAAAGAAAGAAATTCACAAACTGGAGAGATCTGAAAGGAGAGCACGGTGAATACAAAAGTTAGGAGGAATGGGGCAACTTAAGTGCAGAGAGAAGGCTGAGGGGGGAGGCAAGATAACCGTTTTCACATAGGTAAAATGCTGTTTTATGCCGAACAGGAACCTATCATTCTCTGTGGCCACGGAGAAAAGCACAAGAGGGAATGAGCTTGAACAGAAGGAATTTTCTAGTCCTCAGAATAATTATCCAGTGGAACAATGACTCCACATCATTGTGTTTTTAAAATTAATTGATTGATTGATTGATTGATTGATTGATTGATTGATTTTTACCCCACCCCTTTTGCCCAATTGTGACTTGGGGCAGCTCACAACATTGTTAAAGCAATGAAACAATTGAAATATAAACATATCAAGCACACACCCTAATTATGCCTCAAATACAATTTGTGCAAACAATAACAATACCACCCCCGCCAAATACCTGACGGAAAATCTAGGCTTTACGTTGCTGATGGAAGGCAAGGAGATCTGGGCTGAGGCGAATCTCCATTGGGAAAGTATTCCAAAGTGGTGGAGTGGCCGCCAAGAGCACCTTTCTGTTCATCCGGCCCGCTGATAATGCAGGACCTCCAGGAGCGCACCCCCCCAGACGGCCACAGGGGCCACCCATGGGCCCAGGAAGCAAGGCAATCCTTCAGATAAGCAGGGCCCAGGCAGTTTAGGGCTTTATAGATCAAAACCAGCACCTTGAATCGAGTCCGGAAGACAATAGGCATCCAGTGCGACCTTTAGAGCACTGGTCTAATCTGCTCCCTGTGGCCCATCACAGTAAGCAGGTGGGCCACTACATTTTGCACCAACTGCAGCTTCCGGACCATCACCATGGGCAGCCCCTCGTAGAGCGCATTACAACAATCTAGTCTTGAGGTGAGAAATGCATGGATTATAGTAGCCAGATCGGTGTCCGAGACAAAAGGATGGAGGCACTGATCACCCCCGCCAACACCGGCCCCACTGTCTTCTGGTTGGCTTTCATCAACCAGGATGGACAAGGATCTAATTCACAAGTCAATAAGGTGCAGATAAACCTCTTTCAGGGATGGGCTGGGTCTTAGGGCTATTATGACTAATAATGGTCATCTCCTGTCTCTGGAGAAAGACTGGGCTCCAAATATCCCTCGACGAAAAGACAAAGGGGGTGAAACCAAATGTACATCTGGTGTCCTGTCTACACGACCAGTGGAGGGGGACTGCCCTAGATAGATAGATAGATAGATAGATAGATAGATAGATAGATAGGAATTTTGGTTTCAGATAGAACCAAAATTGTTTCAATATGACCATTTCAGATTAATCCAACATTTTGGATTTTTTCCGGTGTAGGCGTTTCAGTTCTTTTGCCCTGATTTTGTTTCATTGTTTTTTATTATCATTGTTTTTGTTTGTTTCCGTTGACTTCAATGGTGGGAAAAGAACCCAAGACTGTAAAATCAGAAACCGAAATTCCCCCTGGAATCCCATCCCTAAGAGACAGACAGACAGACAGACAGATATGGAGACAGGAAAAAAGATATAGAGCTACTAGAGCAAAGGGTGTGCATGAGTAATACCCACATTTCTGGGTACCATTCTGGGTATCCAAATTAGTACCCGAATACCTAGCAAATACCTGGAAAACCAAAATACCAGCAACCGGTATGCTGAAAACCAGGATGCCAAAAAACTGAATTTTGCAGAAAAATCTCCAAATCTGGGATGAAATCCGGGATAAAATTGGATTACGGTGTACCGGGTGTCAGTATTTTGGTATTTCAGTATACTCATAGGTATTTCGGCACTTTGGATACCTGGTCAAAAACTAGTTAGGGTACCAAAAAGTACCCAAAATATTTGGTTGGATTCGGGCATAGGAAATGGGATGGGAATGCCCATTTTTGAGAGTACTGATTTCAGTCAACATAGACAGATTCAGAATCTTCTGCCATACTGTCCAGAAAGGGAAATACCACTTACCAGATTCACTCCCAAATGCAGGGGAATTCTCTTCACCCTGGAAGAGGGGAAATGCACCCCCCGCAACCCCCTTGAATGTGTGAAAGCACCTTCTAGGTTGATGGGGAGAAGTTATTTATATATCTTTGCTGTCTCCTTTGAGAAGTCACTTTCACATCTGGGAGTCTCAGCTGATGCTGACGTCTCTTAACTGTAAATTGCCTTTATCCCAGGGGCCAGCTGTGGCGAGATACTTTATTGGATGTTTCAAAAACCTCTTTGGACTACTTGTTCTATCACCCAACTCTTCTTACAGTGTGAAATTTCCTTCTAATATTGAACCTAACTCTGTTCTCCTGAAACTTAAACCCATTTCCTCATTCTTTCTTTTAGAGCCATGGAGAGCAATTATTCACCATTGCAGCTGAAATGAGTTAGAAAAAAATGCATCTGTTTTTTTTAAAATCCATATGCAGGCTGCCATAAAACATATCGTATCGAATCCACGAATACCCAGGTATCCATTTAGCTTGATTCCTGCCTTCCTTTCCATTTGTTTTTGCCAGAAACCATGGAAATTAGTGGGGTAAAAACTTTTTGTTGTTGTGCCTGGTGAAAAACCCCCCCAAATAAATGGAATAAATAAAAAACAAAATGAGGAAAGTGAAGAGCCCCAAAGGAAATACGGAGAATAGCAACTAATGGGCTCAGCAAAAGCCAGATGTAGGCACAGTTCAAACCCTGATGGGGATAGTGACTGGACTGGAAATGTGGGTCTGGAACAAAGCGAGCCCACATTCTGTTCCCTGCAGCTGCTCAGTGGGTCCAGAGTGGGTGGAGCCAGGTGGAAACGTCTGTTCCCGGCCCTGTCCTGGCCCGGTGTGGAGGGTTGCTATGGTGACCAGCCATAACTGTCTGTTATTGGCAGCTAGGGCTACCTGTCATGGTGGGGGACGGGGCAACATGGGCAGCGTGGGGACATGACATGGTGACCGCACGTCACTCCTTGCACCCCCCCTCAGCTGGGTCGGGCCATGGTGCTGTGTGTTCCGGTAGCCCTCCTCGTCCCTGGGCAGGATGACGTGGTGGTGCCATCACTTCTGTTAACACCCAGTGTGTAACTTAGTCCTTCCAGATGTCCATCTCATTTCTTCCCACCTCACCTTCAAAAAGCACCTGAAAGACTTACTTATTCTCAAGGCGCTTTTAGAGAAACTCCTGTGGGAACCCCTTCATTAGGGCTGAAACTTGACTCGTTTTCTAGACAATCTCCTTGAGAAAACAGGTTCTCGACTTGATCTTGATAACGAGTTGAGAAACCACTGGCTTCCTGACAAGATTGAGGAGAATCTCGAAAAACTGCCTTTGAAGTTGACGATGAACATCCTTGTAAGTTTCAAAGGCTGGATTCCCCCTTCCTGTTTCCTTATAAGCCTATCAGCTGTTAGGTGCAGAGAGGGGAAGCACAGGAGTGCTGTGGGGCTTCTTATATAGGAATCCTTCTTATCCAGGAATCCGATAGCATCGAGATGATCCTGGAGCTGATGGGCATCCACCAGTTCAATAATCTTTCCTTAAACGAGAAGGTTAGAGACAGGCCGATAGCTGGCCAAGGAGTCAGTGTCTAAAGATGGTTTCTTAAGCAGTGGCCAAAGATGGTTTCTTAAGCAGTGGCCGAAGATGGTTTCTTAAGCAGTGGCCAAAGATGGTTTCTTAAGCAGCGTCTGGTCATATTCGCCACGGCCTGGGATCCCGCCGGTGATTGCGGGCCGTGGCGCCCGACCAGACGTGACGGCGGGGTTCACCCTGGCATGGAATCACATTCAACACGCGATGGCCTCCGGTTCCGCCGCTTCGACTGCTCGTGTGGTGAATGTGATTCCACGCCGTGGTAACATCTGGGGGGGAACATTCGTTCCCCCCAACATAAGTGCCGCGATCACAGCCACCACTGGGAATTGACCGTGGTTGACTGTGATCTCGTAACGTCTGAAAATACCCAGAGATAGCAGAGAAGAAAAATTTCTTTGTCACCATCACAGCCTCAGCATAGTCCTTCAAAAACTATCTATGCCATAATAGGTCAGCGTCAGCGTGAGTCGAGCGCCACCGAGGTTCTAACCATCTACCCTCCTGCTTCAACCACTTCAGGTCCTCCGTGTACGAGTCCTTGTCTGGAGAAGTAGGGTGGTGTAGAAATCTAAAGTAATCATAGTGATAGTTGCCCAAATCCTCTCTCTCCTTCCATGGGACTCTTGAGTGATCTCTGACACATAAGGCACTGCCAAGGGGGGACCTACATCACCTGGTGCCTGTCTCTCTCTCTTCAAGTAACTTGCCTTCATTCCTTGCTCTCATCTCTGCAGGAGGGGCCTGAAGGGGAGGCAGATACTTTACATGTTCCTAGCAACTGGAAGGGGAACTGAACTGGCTTCCTTCAACTGCTAAGGGGGACCTAAATCACCTGACGACTGTCTGTCTCTTTCTTCTGCTAACTTGCTTCCATTTCCTGACTCTCAGCTCTGAGGGCGGCAGCCCAGGGGTGATGCAAAAGGGTGCTGGCCATTTTGGGATCAGTAGGGGCCATATCAAGTACACTCTGTGACATTCTACTGCGACTTTGGTTGGGAGAGTGCGGGGTATAAATTAAACATGAAATGAAATGAAAATGAAATTATCAGCTAATAAGCAGGATGGGGGAATCCAGCCTTTGAAACTTACAAGGATGTTCCTCGTCAACTTCAAAGGCAGTTTTTCGAGAACTCAGTCCTCCCACATTGTATTGTATTTTTAAATTGTTTAAAAATAATAATAATTTTTTACTAAGTGTTGTTCGCCGCCCTGGGCTGCCCTATGGGCAGGAGGGGCGGGATATAAATTTTAAATAAATAAATAAAATAAAAATTTAAAAATTGCTGCACCATGGCATCGCCAATCCGGTCTGCCTGAAATAAATATCTGGTCTGCTTCCATGTACCTCTCCTCCCTTCTCCTCATTTATGTCCTAAACTCCTCCCCTTGGAGCAACATTCCTCCATCCCGTCATATCCCAGCCTCACTCGTACTCCTCGCTCCCGCCACCGCCCCCTCTCCCCAAACCTAATGCCCATCCCCTGTCTCCCCCCACCCCACTGCTGCCTTTCTCTTGCACCCTCTGGAACGGCCATGGAAAGCAATTATGTTTAATTGCATCTAAAATCGGTAGAGAAAAATATGCTTCTGTTGGTTTGTTTGTTTTTCATGTTGAGCAGTGCGTGCTTGATAGGGGCATGCACTTCATTTTCGTTATTGGTTTTCGTTATTACAATAACAAAAACAGAAACAATAATAGCAAAATCAATAAAGAAATTTAATCTTTCGTTATCGATATCGGTATCACATGAAACGGAAAATTTCATTTCCGGTTTCATTTCCACTTTTGTCAGCGAGTGTGTGTGGGGCTCTGTGTGTGTGTGTGGGGGGGGCTGTAATGAGATGCAGTCTGCTGGCACTTCTGCCACTGGCACTTCTAACACACACACACACACACACACACAGTGTCCCCACCCCCACATTGACGAAAATTAAAAAAAACAAAAAAAAATTCGGTTTCGTCCAATACTGATACCTATACCGATACTGATACCAATAACGACACCAATAACGACAAATGAAATTTAGTTATTAATGAAAACGAATAACAACAGTTTTTAATAATGAAAACGAAAACCAAAAATGAATAATGCCATGGGTCCTTGGTGTACACCTCTAGTCCTTGATCTGAACAACATTCAAATAACAATCAAGCGAAGTGCCTGTTTTTCACTATTTCTGGGATTTCATTTCATTTCTTTTTGTTTGTTTCGATCGGTTTGTTATCAATGTGGATTGTTTCATGACTTCATTTCTGTTTGTTTTTGCCAGCAACCATGGAAATTGGTTAATAATAATATTTATTTTATGGCATGGGCTTTCGCCATGGTGACCCAAACAAACAAAAGACAAAGAAAAAACATAAAACATGAATCAAACCAGAAAGTAAAATCTCAGTCCCAATAATATAAAGCAACCCACCCCAGCGATACACAAAACAAAGTTCTAGATAATAATAAATTAACACTCAATATTGAAAAAACATTTCCTCCTTTAAGATTCCTTTCCTTAGCCTTAAGTGGAGTTAACCATACGTCTCTAAGCCTATGATAATAAGGACATCTTAACATAAGATGTTCTACAGTTTCTATCTCGCCCAACGAACAAGTACCGTATCGAAGCTCATAGTGAACATTGGTAAATCTACCTTCCGACACTGCCATCTGAATGAGGTGGAACCTTAAGAGCGTATAATTCCTCCTTAGTGTCTTATTAGTTAATATAGTCAAGTAAGGCTCAAAAGAGAAACTGATATGGAAATTGGTTGGGTCAGAACTTTTTTTGTTCTTGTGCCTGGTGAAAACAAACAAAATTAATGGAATAAATAAATAAAACAACAACAAAATGAGGAAATACTCAAAATGGCAACAAACAGGTGCTCGATAGAGTCACCTTGGCTGCTTAGTTCATTCATTTTGGGTCAGATCACCGGGATCTGAGGGCTTTGCTCAGTTTCCAGGGTACTCAATTCAGGTGAAAAATGGCAGCCTTTGAAATACGTGAAAACTCTTCTCATGTCCCAACTTAGATTCTTTTTCTCTAAGCTGAACTTAGTTGAGACCTGCTCCTGGAGACTCACCCTGATGGGTATCTGCGCTCAGAAACCACCCGCTGTTTAGGGATCCCGCCATCGTGCCCTAAGTCGGCGGGTGATTGCGCCTTTGCTGGGCCTGGCCTCTCCGTGTGGAACTCTCTCCCTCCAGAAGTACATCTCAGTTCCTCCCTCCTCACCTACAAAAAGCACCCAAAGACTTACTTAACCTTTAGGTGCTTTTAGAGAATCTCCTGCTGGTTCCGCTTCATGTATTTTTCCTCCTGTTTACGGTGCCCTTTTAAATGATTTTAAATGGATTTTATATAGATTGTACATGACGGTGTTTTATTGTATTTTAAAAGTTGTAAAGGACTCCGGACACGATCTGGCAGAGGGGTGCTGTATAAATAAAACTGATGATGATGATGAAGATGATGATGATGATGATGATGATGATGATGACTGATTCAAGATTTAATCACCTCGCCCCTCAAAATGTAGAACATTCAATGGAGCAAGGACTGAACTAGGGACATCCAAACAAAAACCCCGAATCAGCTCAGCTTGAGAAAAAGAGCCAGGCTCTGCAAGGACTGAAAGAGACTCACACATACCAAGGCTGACGTAACCATTTGTCGCAACTGCCACTTCCAATGAAAGAGGTCAATTCATGGTGAACCTGTCAATGTGAACGTACCAGAACTTGGGCTGCTATCCTCGGTTTCTCATCTGGGAATATCTTTTGGGTATTCAGCACTCTATGCCACAGTATCAGAAAGTGCCGTGAAGTGTCAAAAAAATGCTCAAAAAGTGCCATAAAGTGCTGTAGACTCAGCAAAGGAACCAGTGAAAGTGGCAAAGGACCAAATCTTGCCCAAATGCTAATTACATGAGAAAATTCAGCATGGTTCCTGAAATGAGAAAAACATCCATTGATCCAATTAGTTTTGTCACTAACATGTGGAGTCCCGCAGGGTGCCATTCTGTCCCCACTCTTGTTTAACATCTATATGCAGCCGTTAGGGGAGATGTTGAGGGGGTTTCACGGCATGCAGTGTCATCAGTATGTTGATGACACTCAGCTCTACCTCTCTTTTTCCATCGACCCAGGCCATGCAGTCTCCTTATTTTCCCAGTGCCTGTCAGCTGTTGGGGACTTGGATGAGGTGGAGCCATCTGCAATTGAATCCTGACAAGACAGAGGTGATGTTGATGGGCGAGGGTTTGGGGGACGTGGGGGTGGTTGAATCCCCTCTTGTTGGGGGGAGTTCGCCCTCCCATGGTCTCTCAAGTGCAGAGTCTGGGTGTGCTCCTCGATTCGCGGCTCAGCCTGGAATCTCAGGTTGTGTCCGTGGTGGGGAGTGCGTTTCGGGAGTTACATCTTGTCCGGTGGCTTCGGCCGTATCTGTCGGACTACGACCTCACCACCGTCATCCATGCCTTCATCACCTCGAGGCTGGATTACTGCAACGCGCTCTATGTGGGGCTGCCTGAGAAGCTGGTCCAGAGGCTGCAGCTGGTGCAGAATGTCGCGGCCCATCTCCTGACGGGGGCGGGTCGCAGGGAGCTCATGACACCAGTGCTCCGGGCTCTGCACTGGCTGCCTATAAACTACCGGGCCAGGTTCAAGGTGCTGGTTTTAACCTTAAAGCCCTTCACGGCCTGGGCCCTGCATATCTGCAGGACCGCCTCACTCCCCATGTGCCCGTGCGACCCTTGAGATCGTCCGTGGGAGCCTTTTTGGATGTTCCCCAGGCGAGATGGGCGGCCACTGATGTTAGAACTTTTTTGGTGCTGCCCCCGTGCTGTGGAATTCGCTCCCGGAGGAGTCTCGGTTGGCTCCCGCCCTCCTGCTGTTTCGGCGTGTATGTAAGATCTGGCTGTTCCATTAGGCTTTTGGTGAGAAGATAGGGGTGGGGTGGGGTTTTTTCCCCCCACATATTGTATTTTAAATTGTCTTTAAAAAATTTTGTATTGTTTTTATTGTATGTTGTTCGTCGCCCCGGGCTGCCCTGAGGGCAGGAGGGGCGAGATATAATTTTTTAAATAAATAAATAAATAAATAAATAAATAATGTTCTTTGCATTCATTTCCAAGGCCCATAATGACATTCAGCTGGGGCGTGCAGTTCCCCCATTACATTTGTAGTGGAGAGAGTCAGGAGTATCACAGGCGGAGAACCCTCCTCTGGTTTATCTGTTGTGTTCACTGCCATGTAAGTGCCCCTTGCTTGCCTCCTGAGGGGTAGAAGTGGTAATAACTTGCGAGTGTTTAGATACCAAGGACCTTCGTCATGTGTGGATGAATGTCCCTGTGCGCCTGTCAGTCATTCAGCCCTGCCTCCCAGCATCCCCCATGACTCAGATCCTCCTTCCCGTCTCTCCAAAGCCAGAACTTACCCAACCCTTTTTAAAACCCAGATATACCTCCTGGCTTTTATCACCTTCTCTTGCAACCAAATCTACAAATTAATTGTGCGTTGCATGAAAAGAAAAATACTTCTTGTTTTAAATCTGCTGCCAGTTAGCTTTATGGAGTGTCCCCTTAGTTCTAGTACCTTCGGAGAGGGTAAACAATAACTCTCTATTTACTCACTGTACACCACTCATGCTTGTATAAACTTCTATCCTAGGGCTGCACCGAATAGGTGTTTTGAGTACTTGTGAGGATTTCCAACGTTCTGCGTACCGGGACCGAGTCGTCAGCCGTCACTTGGAACTTTTTCCAAGGACTCGGACATCTGAACTCAGACCCTTGGAAAATACTTGGAAATTCCAACGGTGGGGTCTGAGGAGGGGGCCAGAACCTAGAAAGAGGGAGGGAATGGGCCAGGGAAGAGGGGGTCTGGGCCTAGCAGGGGCCAAGGAAGTAGAGTACTCAACCTCTGGAGGGGCTTAGGAGATGCATGACTTCCTCCAGACGGGGTACGTTTTTTTTTTTTAAAAGCTGGGCATGCTCAGAAGGATGAAATGGTCCCTTCTGAGCATGCTCAGACCTTTCCAAGATGGCACCCACAGAGTTCTGATGTTGCCAGCGCCATCTTGGAAAGGTCTGAGTATGCTCAGAAGAGGCCTTTCGGCCCTTCTGAGCATGTCCACCTTTTTCTTCTTCTTCAAACTTACCCAGTCTGAAGGAAGCCACGCGTCGATGGAGCCCCTCCGGAGGCTGAGTACTCTACCCCCTGAGCCTTCACTAGTCATCCATCCCCTTAGCAACCCACCTCTGAACCCCCGCTATGCCCCCGCCCCCCTTCCCTGGCTCCCACTGGCCTATCTCTCCCTGGCCAGTGGGGACCCCTGACCAGGGAAGGGGGAGCAGGGGCCCAGTGCTGACCTCCGGTCCTCTTCCCTGTACTTATCCAAGGACTTTCCGTGTTTCAAAGTTTCAGGGGCCATTCCTTGAAACTTTGGAACTCGGAAAACAGAGTCAAGTACTGTGAAACTCGGGGTTTTCCAGGGGAAATCGACGACTGAGTTTCAGCACTAATCCTATGCCCTCTCAGTCATCTCTTCTTCAATCTGAAGCGCCCCAACCTATCCTATTTAGGGCTGAGTAAGAATCCCTTTTTGTTCTTGCAAGATATCTCACAAGATTTTGTGCCGGGCACCGAGATCTTGATTGGCCCCAGTACAAAATTTCACAAGATGTCTGGTAACCCCACCCCTGAACCTCCCCCCCAAATAGAACAGTTCATGCACCAAATGGCCACTGTGGCTGTTCTGCCCAGGAGGTTTGGCCCTTTTCAAAAATGGCACAGGAAGCATTGCCGATATTATGGAAAAGGCAGCCGGTCTGTGCATAGGCAAAATGGCAACATTTTTGTGTGTGTGTATGTGTGTTTCTCTATGAGAATGCAGTTGAGACACTGCTGTTTCTCAGCTTCTTCTTGTTTCTCAGAATGAGCCAAGAATCATGATTCCCATGCCGGGCACCGAGCTCTCGATTGACCCCAGTACAAAATAGGGATACCGTATGCGGAACGTCTCTGCCCTTTGGATGCGATGGAGGTGGAGTCAGTGGCAGACATTTTGTTGGAATGCCACCTTTATGACCAGGCAAGGGAGAGGCATTGATCCCCTTTTATCAGTCGATTCTCTGGGCACTCGGTGCATTTTTTATCTTGCATGTTGTTGACTGACTGGGATAGTAAACTTACAAGGAGCGTGGCCACCTTCCTACGAGCCGTATTTGAGTTAAGGAACAAATTTCTTAGATCCCAAAGGGTGGGGGATTGTGATTGTGATATTGTATTGGATGCATAGAGTAAATAACAATACTGTTAGGTAAGGTTTTTAACAATGTATAGATAATTTACATTGGTATGGGACGGGGTAGTATACCCTATCTGTTTTCCTTTAAGGAGAGGTTGATTTCAGGCGTAGGTTTAGGCATAGGTGTTGTCGGCAAAGCAAGGGTGGTGGTGGGGTGTTGTCGGTTTTATTGTTTGTTTGTGATTTGTTATGTGTTGTAAGTTGACAATGACTAATTAGTCACGTCTAACGTTTGTCTAGCAAGGTTTTGTTCTTGATTTACTTACCAGAGTCATGTGTACACACGGTGTTCCACACGATGTCTTGCGTCCCACATCTGTCTGTCTGTCTGTCGTCTCTTATCCTTTTCTGCACCCACCAAGACCACGATGGAAGGGGACAGTAGAAACAACTGCACACGTGAAAAATGGTTGCCGGGCCGTTCTACGCATGCACAGCCCTTTTCCAAAATGGCACCAGCAACAATACCACCATGTGCAGACTGGCTGGCCTTTTCCAAAACAGCAGCAATGCTGCTGGCGTCATTTTGGTAAAGGGCTTCATTTGCACAGAATGGCCAATGGCTATTTGCACAAGTGCTATTGATTTTTTTTCTTTTTAACCAAAATTCTCACAAGATTCTCACAGCATTTGTGAGATCATCTTGAGGTTTCACTGATGGTTCTCAATTCTAGCAAGATCCTTGCGAGAATCAAACCGATTCTCATTTCAGCCCTAATTGTAGTGTACAGCGACCCTCACAACCTGTGAGGCAAAGCCGGGGGATGATAAACATGGTACATAAGGACGGATGAATGTGGTTCGGGAGTTCGGAGTTTGGACTGAACTCGACCAGTTCGACCGACCAAACTGAACTTCCAAACCGAACTCGATTTTTGAACCGAACTGAATTTCCGAACTCGGCTCTGTTTGCCCATCCCTAATGGTACCATTTTGGTGGATGGAGGGGCCACATTTCCCCTCCTCTGAGAGGTCAGTCACCTCTCTTAATTTCTGCCAAATCACATCAGTGAAAATCATGGGTTCAGGATACAAATCTTATGAGGAAGAATTATTGGGGGTAATGATTAAGAGACCCAACCCCTGTACTCCAAGCTCAGTGAATGGAGGAGTGGAATGTCCTGCCTTTCTGTCTTTATGTGAAAGGATTCCGTGGGACTCATGAGTAGTTCTGAACGTGGGCCCGGGGGATTATACATCATCAGGCACGTCCTGCAGCAAAATCAAGCCCTCTCATCCGCCAGAGAAGTTGACGCAGGACGCATGTGATGATGCTTTTACTCCGGCGTCTACATTCAGATCAGTGCTCTGAACATGGGCACAGGGGGTGGGGGCGAGGGTGCCAACCCCCTGGATACTAGAACACTGGCCAGTTGTGCAGAACATACACACCAGACTGTGGATCCAAGGTATCTGGTCTACCCTCATACACCCATTGCAAGAAATGTAAATCCTGTAAGAGTTTTAATCTCTCTTCTGAATCTGACTCATCTCATCTCTGGAGAGCACATGGCTTGAATTATGGGATGCATGACTGCAAGCAATACCAACAACTGCCAAGTTGGAACTACAAGGAGCAGAAATGCATCCACCAAGATCAGAAGAACCATGGATAATTTGGTGACGCTTGAACCACCTTCGTGGTTGGCCACTGCAAAGGAAATCTCAGAATATGGGGCTATCTCAACCAAGTTCAAAATATAATCTGTGTCTGTGGTGAAGTGGAAGCAGCTCTGGGGGAGTTATCAGGGTCATCAGCGACTGCTCCGTCGATGTCCCAGTGTCTTTCACGATGACTGGTTGGCTGGGACTATTGATTGAATGGCCCCCAGGCATCCACTCCTGACGTTTCGGCACAGAGGTCCTCTTGGTTCACGGAGGACATTGGGTGGCTGAAGCACAAGGGGAGATGGTTGGAGTGGCGGTGGCACTGGACTCGCGCTGAAGATGACCGATTGTAACATAGGCTGTTTTTGAGGCACTATGATATGACTGTGCGGGCATCAAAGAAACTGTTCTTGCTGCTGCCATCATAGCATCTGTGGAGTCACGTCAGGTGGAGCTATTCTGGGTGGTGAGGAGTCTGGTCAATCCGGCCTCCCTCCACCTGGACATGGAATTTTCCACGGCCTGTTGTGACATGTTTTTGACATACTTTGCAGATAAAATTACTCACAACTTTGACTCTGCCCTAGGGACAGTGCCGAACCCTGAGGTTACAAATGCCCTGCCTGGTCGGTGTTTGTGAGATCAGTTTTAATCGGTGACACCTGTTGAGGCAGGGGATGTGCTTGGGTCTGTTTGGGCCATGATGTGTGAACTTAATCCCTGTCCTTCCTGGCTAATCAAGGCTAGCTGGAGGACAGTCGGGCCATTGCTGGCTGGGGTTGTCAATGCTTCCCTTGGAGCAGGCTGGCTGCCTGAGTCACTCAAGGAAACTGTGGTTCAGCCACTCCTCAAGAAACCATCTTTAGACATTGATTCCCTGCTGAGCTATTGGCCTAACCTTCCCTTTTTAGGGAAGGTTATTATTGAACGGGTGGTAGCCCGTAAGCTGCAGGCACATCTCGACTGCATGCATTTTCTGGATCCCTCTCAGTCTGACTTTCGTCCGAGTTATGGCACTGAGACTGTGCTTGCGACCTTGGTTGATGACCTGAGAGTAGAACTAGACAGGCAGTGTTCGACCCTGCTGGTTCTGCTTGATCTCTCAGAGGCTTTTGATACCGTGAACCATGAGGTGTTGGTGACACGCCTGCAGGACCTTGCCGGGGGGGCGGGACAGCTTTGTAGTGGTTCCGTTCATTCCTGGATGATTGATCTCAGCGGGTAGTCCGGGGGAGAATACTTCTTCCCCCAGGGTTCTCCTGTGTGGGGTCCCACAGGATTCCATTCTGTCCCCTCTCTTGTTTGATGTGTTGTGTATATGCAGCCATTGGGGGAGGTGGTCGTCGATGGGGGGTACATTCTCATCAATACAATGATGATACCCAGCTGTAACTCTCCTTTACAGGCCTGGAAGTTTCTGTACTTTCCTGGTGTTTGGAGGCTGTAGGGGACTGGATGAGGTCTAGCCGACTGAATCCTGATAAGGCAGAGGCGATGCTCATTGGCAGAATTGGTGAAGTGGGTGAGGGGTTTTCCCAAGGGGTCCACCCAGATTTTTCATTCTGGGTTCGGAGCCTTGGGGTGCTCCTGGATCCACAGCTGCGCATGGATGTCCAGGTGTCAGCTGTGGGGAGTGCTTTTCGCCAACTGCATCTGGTGCGACAGCTCTGTCCATAAGTCTCAGACTCTGATCTTTCCACTGTCAACAATGCATTTGTCACCTCGTGACTGGACTACTGTAATGTCCTCTACGTGGAGCTGCCCATAGTGACGGTCTGGAAGCTGCAGCTGGTGCAGAATGCCGCGGTTCATCTGCTTATGGGGACTGGCCACTGGGAGCAACATTCAACCAGGGCTCCAGGCTCTGCACTGGCTGCCTATTGTCTTCCGGGCCCAATTCAAGGAGCTGGGTTTAACCTATAAAGCCCTAAATGACCTGGGCCCGGCCTATCTGAGGGACCGCCTTGATTCCCGCATCTCAGAACAGCCCCTGTGGTAATTAGGGGCCACTCTCAACCCCTGTCAGCAACTCCTATGCTTTCGACTGCAATTCTAGGCATTTGTGGTGGGGACTGAAAGACAGGCATTCGTGGCAGCCACATCTGTGTATTTATTTATTTATTTATTTATTTATATAATATTTGTATCCTGCCCCTCCTGCCCGAAGGGCAGCCCGGGGTGGCGAACAACAACTATAAAAATAATAAAACTATAAAACATTTTAAACAGTTAAAAATTCCATATTATACTGGAAAAAACAAAACAAACCAAAACACTCCCTCCCCGCCCCAACCCCAAGCCCACCCACCAACACGCACCCCTTCGCCAAAGCCCTGTTGCGACAGCCAGGCCTTACATAATCATCGAAACGACAGGAGAGTGGGAGCCAACTGAGCCTCCTCTGGGAGCAAATTCCACAGCACAGGGGCAGCCACCGAAAAAGATCTCACATCAGTGGCCACCCGTCTCACCCGGGGAACCTCCCAAAAGTCTCCCACGAATGATCGCAGGGGTCGCACGGATACATGGGGAGTGAGGCGGTCCCACCGATAAGCAGGGCCCAGGCCGTGAAGGGCTTTAAAGGTTAAAACCAGCACCTTGAACTTAGCCCAGTGCTTTATAGGCAGCCAGTGCAGAGCCCAGAGCCCAGGTGTCATGTGCTCCCTGGGGCCCGCCCCCCATTAGGAGATGGGCCATGGCATTCTGCACCAGCTACAGCCTCCGGACAAGATATAACTGCTGAAACGCACTCCCCACCATGGCCACAACCTGAGAGTCCAAGCTAAGCCATGAATCAAAGAGCACACCCAGACTTGGCACTTGAGAGACCATGGGAGGGCGAACCCCCCCAACAAGAGGAGATTCAACCACCCCCAGGTCCCCCAAGCCCTCGCTAACCAACATCATCACCTCCATCTTGTCAGGATTCAATTGCAGATGGCTCAACCGCATCCAAGCCCCCACAGCTGACAGGCACTGGGAGAATAAGGAGACTGCGTGACCTGGGTCGGTAGAAAAAGAGAGGTAGAGCTGAGTGTCATCAGCATCCTGATAGCACTGCATGCCCTGAAACCCCCTCATGATCTCCCCTAACGGTTGCATATCGATGTTAAGCAAGAGGGGGGACAGAATGGCTTCTTCAGCAGGAGGCGCACCACAGCCTCCTTGAGACTGGGCGACAGCCTCCCCTGCTGAAGGGACGCGTTTTCAGCTGTGATGGTGCTAGGCGTCACCACACTTCGATCCTGCCCGGGGTGAGAGCCCTCCGGCCACTGGCTTCAGTCACTGGCCCCGGTCACTGGCCAGAGTTAGGTGGAGCAGGCCATCATCCGAGACGGTTTGCTCTATCCCGGTCTGGGGATGGCTTCCCTGGACTGTGGCAGGGCTAACTCTGGGTTGTGAGGTGGCAGGGAGTCAAGCTCACAACCTGGAGTTAATCCTGCTACAGCCCAGGGAGTGTTTGCTCCCACCTGCATTTAACATCTGGCGGGCGGGAACAAACATGACACCTCAATGAGTGGCCATGTTTGGGTTATTTGAAGTGCCTGGAGAAATATAGGTCTTTGTTAAGTCCATTAGTTTGGAGTTAAAATGTAGAGATTTTTGTAGTGGTTGGAGAAATTTAGGTCCCTGTTAAGTCTGTTATATTTGGTGTGAAATAACTTTGTGTATTATAGTTTCCAAGCCTGTCTTCTCAGGGTGTTGTGTAGGTTTCTTTTGAGGATGAGGACTGAGAGGTCTGGCATGGAGTGGCTGTGCTGGGAGAAGTGATTCTACCCACTGTAGAGTCAGCAACTTTTTTTTATAATTGCATACGGCGGTTTTCCCCTCTGCTGTAACGGAGGGTCGATTCATGGGGAGACATTTGTCGGCTGCTATTTGTGATTGCCCATTGCAGAAGCCGGATACCATGGAGCACATTTTGATGTATTGCGAGTGGTATGCTGCGTTACGTGCCATATGGATTTTGCCCCACTTGAACTCACATAGGAATAACTCCCAGGTATAGGTGTCATAGTTGTCTGGGCAGGTTGAGGAAATAACTAAAGATGTAGCCCTTTTTCTTTATAAGGTGCTGGCTTTAAGAAAGGGGAGGAGGCTTGCTTCAGGTGAGGGAGGTGAGGGAAGCTGTCTGGTACATGGATCCTGATCTCTGACAATGTAATTCTGATTTTTGTTATGTATTTAACGTTGATGGTGGTGGTGGTAGAAATGTGTTTTGCATCTACTGTTCTGGCAAGGTTTTGTTCCTGTTGACATTGGGGTGTCCTGGCCCCTGATGTTGGGTTGTCCTGAATAGTAGGGGTGGGAAACCGGTAGAATCCGGTATCCGATAATGCCGGTATCGGGCGTACCGGCATTATCGGATTCGACCCGGTAATCCGGACCCGGTACCGGATTCCGGGGTACCGGATTTTTCTTGCATTGCAGCCATTTAAAAATGGCTGCAATGTAAAAAAAA
>QEPC01002932.1:49126-62048 GCA_003113815.1 Sphenodon punctatus | reverse complement strand
ATACAGGAGCCGTTCCATACCCTGGATCATTTTTGTTGCCCTTCTCTGTACCTTTTCTACTATGTCGTTTTTGAGATGCATACAGTATCCATACAGTATTCAAGCTGCAGTCACACCATGGATCTTTATAGAGACATTACGATATTTGCAGCTTTATTCTCTATCCTTTTCTGAAAAATTCCTAACATTCTGTTTGCTTTTTTGGCCAACTGCTACACACTGAGCTAAGGAGTTCAATGTATTGTCTGACTCGAAGGTTCTTTTCCTGAGTGGTAACTCCTAATTTAGAATCCAACATTGTGTACATACTTTGCATCACTTTGCATTTATCCACAATAAAAAAAAAATTATGTTTCAAATGTTTATTGTTTCGACAAAGTCACAACAAAAGAAACCAACAATAAAACATTACCAATAAAAAACCATATATAATACATCAAAATAAAAATAAAAATTTATCAATAAACTACTACATACTATCCCCAACAAGGGCTACTATAAATTTTAAATCAAAAATCTATATATAGTATAACTTCCAAACTCACTTAGTCCCCAATTTCTTAACAAAGTACTAGATATATAAATATCCCGCTAGTTCTTATAAAATATAATAAAATAGACTCATGAAGCCATAATCAACATAAAATTTTCCCAACGTGGGACATAATGAGCATGAATCCTAGCTCTTCTACGGAGCTGGAAATCGGAAAACTCTAGACCCCTGCAGACTAATCTGGTTACAAACCGAAAATCCACCCACTCATAACCTAGCTAAATATAATAGGCCATCATAGCTCTATTCATTCTCATGGCCCTATAACCATTTTATTTACATTAAATTTAATCTGCCATTTAGATGCCAAGTCACCCAGTCTCACAAGATCATCCTGCAATTCTTCACAGTCCACTTCGTTTTTAACTACCTTGAATAACTTGGTTTCGTCTGCAAATTTGATCACCACACTCCTTAATCTCCTTTCCATATCATTCATGAATACATTAAACACCAGTCCCAGTACAGATCCCTGGAGTACTCCCGTATTTACTTCTGCGAAGTAGTGAAAACTGGCCATTTAGTCCTAGTCTTTGTTGCCGATCCTTTAACCAGTTATTGATCCACAATAGGACACCACCTCTCATTTCATGACTATTGAATTTCCTCAAGAATCTCTCATTAGGGACCTTATCAAACACCTTCTGAAAATCCAGATACACTATATCTACTGACTTGCCCTTATCCACATTCTTATTTACACCCTCACGAAATTCCAATAGGTGAGTGAGCCATGACTTCCCTTTGCTAAATCCATGTTGACTCTTCCCCAATACGCTATGTTTATCAATATGCTCAGTAATTCTGTTTTCATAACTGTTTCCACCAGTTTGCCTGGCACCGACAACAGGCTCACCGGTCTGAAGTTTCCAGGATCGCCTCTGGAGCTCTTTTTCAAAAATCGGCATTACATTCACTACCCTCCAATCCTCGGGTACAGTGGCATATTTTAGCAATAGGGAGCAAATTACCTGTAGTAGGCCTGCAGTTTCATACTTGAATTCCTTCAGAACTGGGGTGTAAACCAACTTGTTCTGGTATTTGTTACTATTTAGTTTGTCAGTTTGCTCTAGAACTTCTTCCAGAGTCACGTTGATCTGTGAGAGTTCTTCCGATTCATCACCTACAAAGAATAGTTCAGGCGTGGGTATCTCCCCAACATCCTCTGCAGTGAAGACCGAAACAAAGAATTCATTCAGTAGGGATGGGCGAACGTGGTTCGGAAGTTCGGAGTTCGGACCGAACTCGACCAGTTCAGTCGACCGAACCAAACTCGATTTTCGAACCGAACCGAATTTCTGAACTCAGTTCTGTTTGCCCGTCCCTATAAGATAATATTCCATTTACTTCAATGGGGTTTGAATTTCCAAACTCTGTTCAGAAGTTCAGAGTTCGGACCGAACTCGAATAGTTCGGTTGACCAAACCGAACTTTCAAACCATACTTGATTTTCAAACGGAACTGAACCGAATTTCTGAACTCGGTTCTGCAATGTCTTCACTGCAATGTTTTTATGCTCCCTGAGCATCCCTTTCCACCCCTGGTCATCTAATGTCTAACTGACACTCTAGCAGGCTTTTTGCTTCTGATGTACTTGAAAAAGATTTTAATATTAGTTTTTGCATCTTTGAAAAGTCGCTCTACAAATTCCCTCTTGGTCTGACTTGTTAGCATTTCATTTCTAATATGGCAATGCTTAGCTCTTTCTATTTTCTTCATTAGGACTAGTTTTCCATTTGTAAAGGACACCTTTTGGGGTCTAACAACCTTCTTCACCTCACTATTTACCCGCACAGACAAATGTTGGGTCCTCTTGCTACTTTTTAAAAAATTTGTGGAATACATTTAATCTGAGCTTCCAAAATGGTGTTTTTAAATAGTCTACACTCTCCACAGTTCTTGCAGACATTTAATCCAATTCCTTGCCACTTTTACTTTATTAATTTTTTTTTATTATTATTATTATTATTATTATTATTATTATTAGAGTGCCAGCAATGTACCTGGCGCTTTACAAAGACTAAGATAGACACGGTCCCTGCCCAAGAGCTCACAATCTAAAGACAGGGGGAGGGGAGACAGGGAAGGGGGAACAGAGGGAGAGACAAGGGATGCAACATTCATGAGGAGGCGAGAACTCAGCTACACGTTCTTGGCTTGGTTGCAGTACATTGGGAGTTTGCAGATAACAGGTGGGGGATAATCCTGGGTGGGGATGATTAGCAGGATTTAGGAAGGGCGGAGCGGAAGAGGTGGGTTTTGAGGAGGGACTTGAAGGTGTGGAGGGAGGGAGCAAGGCGAATGTGGGCAGGGAGGGAGTTGCAGGCGTGCGGGGCAGCAAGGGAGAAGGAACAAAGGCGGCTGAGGGAGCAGGGGAGGCGTGGGAGGGTGAGGGAGGGGATGGAGGAGGAGCGGAGGGCTCGAGCAGGGGTTCGGAGGGAGATCAAGGCAGAGAGATAGGGGGGAGTGAGGTTGTGAAGGGCTTTGTAGGTGAAGATGAGGAGCTTGTGCAGAATACGCTCAGGAAGGGGGAGTCAGTGGAGAGAGGAGAGGAGAGGCTGCACATGGTCAAAGCGACGGGCTAGGTGGATAATCCTGGCAGCAGAGTTTTGAACAGACATGATTTCCCTCTAACTAGTTTCCTCATTTTTCCATAATTCCCCTTTCAATATTAAATGTTGCTGAAGTAGTTTTATTTGTCATTCTCCCTCCTGTATGTCAAATTTGATTATATTAAAATCATTATTTCCAAGTCGTTTCACCACCGTTACCCCTTGCACCAGTCCCTGAACTCCACTTCACTCCCAGCCCCCAACAATCGGAGGTGTCCTCCTCCAGCTAACATATCCTCTTGTATCTTAGACAGTCCATATAAAGAAATCCAGGGAGAGCTGGCCTGGTTTCTGTCCAGTCTGTATTCATAGCTGTAACTGACCCATGAGAATCAGCAAATCCCTCCTAGTTCTGCAAAGGATGTGCCCCTCTCACACAGCAGCACCGGGATAGGCTGGAGACTGTTGACTCACCAAAAAACTCCCTTGCTATGAGATGCTGAGAATGAGACACGGCTGCATTTGAAAGAGGAACCTGTCTGCAGGGGATGAGAGAGGGGATAGCTCTAATATAGCGTTTCAAAATCCCCCACGGAGATCCCAGCCCAGCTGGGAGTCTCTTGTGAGATGCGGGGACTGGTGTGTGTGTCTGTGTGTCTGTGTTTGTGTCAAAGAAAATAATCCTCCCTGAGCAATGCATTAATGAGTCACTGATGCTACAGAGGACTTTATTTAAAACATAAGAACAGGTCAGGCCAATGGTCCATCTAGCCCAGCACAATGGGGTCACAATGGGGGATCCATTCCCTGTTATTTCCCCCCAGCTCCCGTCATGTTCCCTGATCCTGTCTGGCTAATAGCTGCTAATGGACCGATCTTCCAGAAACTTGTCCCAACCACTTTTAAACTCAGCTCTAGTACTGGCCCTTACCACAGCCTCTGGCAGTAGATTCCACAACCCAATTATACGCTGAGCGAAAAATATATTTTCTTTTATTTGTTTTAAACTTGTCACCCATGAGCTGAGAGGGTAAATAACTGCTCCTTCTTTATTAATTCCACACCACTCATGATTTTATAGACCTCTATCCTATCTCCTCTCAGTCGTCTCTTTTCCAAACTGAAGAGCCCCAACCTACCAAGTCTCTCCTCATACGGGAGCCCTTTCATGCCGTTGATCATTTTTTGTTGCCCTTCTCTGCACCTTTTCTAGTTTCGCTGTATCTTTTTTGAGATGGGGCGACCAGAACTGCACACAATATTCGAGGTGCGGTTGCACCATTGATTCGCATAGAGGCATCATGACCTACTCAGTTTTATTCTCTATCCCCTTCCGAATAATTCCTAACATTCTGTTTGCTGTTTTGACTGCTGCCGCGCACTGCGCTGTGGATTTCATTGTATTGTCCACAACCACCCCCAGATCCTTTTCCTGAGTGGTACCCAGCATTGTGTACACATAGTCTGGATTATTTTTCCCTACGTGCATCACTTTGCACTTGTAAATGGTGGGAGAATGAACCAATGAGTCTTCCCCGCTTGATCTCTGGCTCCTGCGGTTCTCTCCATTCCTATGGAGTAAGCCTGACATTGGCCACATCGAGGAGGAACATTTCCTTCCATTTTGGCAGCCATTGATTCAGTCTCCCTTTTCCACCAGCGTATTTTTTTTGGAGGCCCTGGTCAGACAACCAGATCCCCCAGGGGAAATGAGCCCCAGAGCAAAGGGGATCTCCTCTCTCCCCTCCCACCTCCAGTTTAATTTCTGAGTCACAGAAAAGGCTAAGGCCATGGGGATGTTTGGCCAGTGCAGAGTGGCTGCTGGCCACGTTATGGAGACAGGCAGCATTTCCACCTTGCAATGTTCATTCAAAAACCTATTTTCATTCAAAGCACATTTTGTAGAAAAAACTAAATTTGCATAAAAATATCCCCAAAATAATTTGCAAAAGTTTTGAAAGTTGTTTCTGCACCCACCCACCTACCCACTGAATCGTTTCCAACTAGGGCTGCAGCGAGATTTTGCAAACACAGGAATTTCTGTCAAAATCACAGTTCCTGATATCATCTCAGTTGAAATGAGAACTTCTCAGTATTCATCAATATCTTGATTGAAATTTCATTTCCTGTTGTATCAATAACAGGCTTACTGGGATCCCATTTACTGCTTTGCTGTCCATTTCAATACCACATTTCTTCTGTTCTTTTTGAACTCCATTCTCATTTGTACCTCCTTGTCACTCAGTGGCTGAAAGACCAAGGCAAAGTGTGGGTGCATGGAGCCCAGCCTAAGTTGTAAGCGAGCACAGTCTGTGACACCCTACAACACCTTCACTTCTTACAAGGTGTGCAAGTTAAGGCAGGACCCTTAACATACAATTTCCCAGTTTGTTAAAGTTTGCTTGACGTAAATTCACCTTAACTAGGTTTTTTAAACCATATGTTTTCTGTTTGTCTAATAATTAATAATAATAATAATAATAATAATAATAATAATAATAATTTGCCCGATCGAAAGCAAATCCTGCAAAATTCTAAGTTCCTCTATGTGTCTTCATTAGGAGCTCAGGTAATCCTGCTCATTAGTAATCCTGAGGGAGGTACAGAACAGTCAGGGCTACAGGAAAGAGCTGGTCCTTCTCTTGGTGAGCATCCTGAGGATGCTCTTCCGTATCTGCTGAGTTTTCACACTGTATATGATAGGGTTGAGAACAGGCGGGACAAGGAGGTAGATGTTGGCCATTAGGATGTGGATGGCGGGAGAGGCATGCTTCCCGAACCTGTGCACCATGGACACCCCAATCACAGGGATAAAGAAGATGAGGACAGCACATAGGTGGGAGATACAAGTGCTAAAAACCTTGAGGCGCTCTTCCTTGGATGTGATGCCTAGGACAGTCTTGGTAATCTGAATGTATGATAAGAGAATGAGCACAGAATCTACCAGCAATGTGGAGAGAACAACACACAAGCCGTAGATGCTGTTGACTCTGGAATTGGAGCAGGACAACTTCAACACATCCTGATGCAAACAGAAGGAGTGAGAGAGCACATTGGCTGTGCAGTACCGGTACCTCCTGAGGAGTAGTGGTGTTGGGACCACGATGCTCGTACTCCTCACTGCAATCACCAGGCCTATCTTTGCTAGCGCCGAATTTGTCAGGATGCTGGTGTACTTCAGTGGGTTGCAGATGGCAACATAGCGGTCAAAGGCCATGGTCAACAGTACTGAGGACTCCATGAAGGAGAAGGTGTGGATGAAGAAGAGTTGTGCAGTACAGGCATTGAAAGAGATTTCCCTGGAATTGAACCAGAGGAGCCCCATCACCGTTGGCAGTGTGGAGGCAGATAAGCCTAGATCGGTGGCAGCCAGCATGGAGAGGAAGATATACATGGGCTCATGCAGGCTCGGGTTTGTCTTGATAACAAAGAGGATAGTACCGTTCCCCAGTAGCGCAAAGAGATATATGGAACAGAACAGGATGGAGATCCAGCGGTGAGAGGCTTCTAGCCCTGGGAATCCCGTCAGAAAGAAGATGGGGTGATTGAAACCGCTGCCATTGTTCAAAGAGGACATGATGCAGAACTGGGAGTCTTCTACAGCCTGCAAACTCGGTTCCTATAAGGAAAGGAAACATTATTCACATGTGCTTATTGCTCTGCAAGCATTCTAAGTCTGTAGCCATAGTTTGATCTCATAAAATACTCATTGTGTTTGTATTGGGGTCTAATTGACCCCAAGTTAATTTAAATTTTGCAAAAACCTGGGAATAGCCTCTGTACATTAAAGGGATGGACGGTTTTAAATATATATATTTATATAAACTATTAACTGCACAAGGATAAAAACAAAGTTGATTTTCTGGCTCCAGTAGGAGCCAGAAAGTTAAAGGCAGAACCATTCTCCATTATAAATAGGGAACTGTTGAAGCCCCAATATGGAGGAAACTGCTTGAGCTACAGTTGTAAAATTTTAACCACAGCTTATATTTGTGAGGTCCATCATTTGTGCAAAGCTTGAAGACAATCCAGATAGAAAATAAAAAGTTATCATGATTGAAATGTTAATTGCTTGTGGTCAAAATGTGAAGAGCTCTGACTATTTTGAATCATCAATATCTCTTCTGGCTGGACAAGTTGAGCCCTCAGATTCCATAACTTTGGAGCATGGGATCTACATCAAGTGCTGGTGTAGCATCATAATGATTGGTGCAGCCAAAACTGAGTAACACTGATCAACACTGGCTTCCAAGCCCAGCCAGTTCAGCTGTCTGCTGCTGCAGTCGGCTCCTCTGCCGAAATCGTCATGTTCTGAGTGATTGAATTGAATATCCCCCCATTTATTTGGTGCTGATAGCTGCTCTTGGGGTGGCTCTTTAGAGCCCCAACTCCAGCTGCCTTTGCGTAGGTCCACCCGGACTGCCAGCCCCTCATGCCGAGCAGGAGCGAAGAGTCAGGTGGAAACCACCTCCCACCCACACTGACATTCTGAGTCCTAACCCTCTTCTCACCCCTCTTCCCACTCCCCCTAAACAACACCCCACCCCCTAACCTGAACCCTGCACACCCAGCCATCTTCCCACCCCTACACAACATCCTGACCCCTAACCTGAGCCCTGCCCCTCTTCCCCCCACAACATCCTGACCCCTAACCTTAGCCCTGCCCCTCTTCCCCATGACATCCTGACCCCTAACCTAAACCCCGCCCCTCTTCCCCCACAACATCCTGACCCCTAACCTAAACCCTGCTCCTCTCCCCCCCACAACATCCTGACCCCTAACCTTAGCCATGCCCCTCTTCCCCCCACAACATCCTGACCCCTAACCTGAGCCCTGCACCCCTACCCTTCTTTCCACCCCTATACAACATCCTAACCCCTAACTTGAGCCCCATCCCCCACCCCTTTTCCCCCACAACATCGTGACCCCTAATCTGAGCCCTGTACACCCAACCCTCTTCCTCCCACAACATTGTGACCACTAACCTGAGCCCTGTACCCCTGCCCCTCTTCCCACCCCTACACAATATCCTGACCCCTAAACTGAGCCCCCCACCCTCTTCCCCCCACAACATCCTGACCCCTAACCTGAGCCCTGCACCCCCACCCCTCTTTCCACCCCTATACAATATCCTAACCCCTAACTTGAGCCCAATCCCCCACCCCTTTCCCCCCACAACATCGTGACCCCTAACCTGAGCCCTGTACACCCAACCCTCATCCCCCCACAACATCCAGACCCCTAACCTGAGCCCTGTACCCCAAACCCTCTTCCCACCCCTACACAACATCCTGACCCCTAAACTGAGCCCCCCACCCCTCTTCCCCCCACATCATCCTGATCCCTAACCTGAGCCCTGTACCCCCACCCCTCTTCCCCCCACAAGATCCTGACCCCTAACCTGACTCGTTGCTTGGGTTAGATTATGGCGGAGGTTCTATTCTAGAGTGAATGTATCTGCTTGTGGCAGTTTACATACAGCGAGTCCTGGCTCAGTGCAGAGTTTTAGACCAGATGACATTTGAGGCTCCTTGCGGTCTTATGATTCTGTGATGTGCTGCACAAATACACAGGCAGTCATTGTCAATGCCCACAAGAGTGGGCAATTCACCACCTGCCAGCATGCTTTATAGTTCATATCAAAACAGCAGGCTGTCTAACTCAGAATGTTAGGGCAGTGGTGTTAAGAAATCAATTTTGCTACCCAGTGCACCTTGTATTATGATACTCTGAACAATTGCAGGCATATAATACAACTGAGGCAAAAAGCAACATGAACAAGAACGAAGGCACAAACAACAAAGTGCCCAATTTGCATAACCCCGCCCCCAATTTGCATAACCCCACCCCCTGGCAATGCGGAACTGGGGCTGAAGATCCGGGTGTCACAAGCGGCATTGAGGAACTCAGGTGGAGACATCGGCGGTGGCAGGAAGCTGGAGACAGGGAGGAGGGAAGGAGGGTCCTGGCCAGCGCCTTTAATAGGCTTTCTTCCCAGAGGAAGGAGGGTTTTGCACCAGTGCGGGGGCTGGAGGAAAGGTGATTGCCACAGAGCAGGAGACACGGCGGGCCGCATGAAAGGTCTTTGTGGGCCACAGGCAGCCCTCGGGCCGTACTTTGTACAGCCCTGTCCTAAAGTACCGAGTAGCTTCAATCCTACAAGTGCTGTTTATTCTGGTGCTAAAGTGAGTTTTGCTGTGGTTAAACTGTGACTCCACAATGGTGGATAACTTTAGTGATGGAAAAATCACTTCAAAGTCCTTCACACTGTCTATCCATATACCACCTGCTTTTGAGATGTGGCTACCAGGCCTGCTTTGCCAAATGTACCAGCCTTCATCACCTGGTTAGCAAATATTCCAAAAACCTTTACACTTTCCCCCACGCTGCTTCTCAAACATGGGAGGAGAGCTTCTCGTCAACATCTGCATGACGTCACGTTGTGGTCCTCTTTCAAATCTCATCTCTGCCTGAATGCCTAAATGGTCTGACAGCTGGTGTTTTAGGGTCACTGCTTTTAACATCAACATTTCCCCCTCTTACTGCTTCCTTTCACTCCCTTTGTTCATTGTATCCTTTTACCCTTCCTCATTGCTGCATTTGTGGAACAAACTACGGTTAGCGGAGGTATCCAAGCTTCTGGACCTCACGGTGTCCTTTGCAAGCCAAGTCAGTAGTTCTAGTTGTACACTAAGCAAGATCGTAGGAGATGGTGATAATTCTTAATATTTTTTTTTCAAAGGCTTACTTTACAGTTAGCGACCTGATCTCTCTCCCTCTTAAGTGCTCCCTCTCAAGATTAGACTCTACGTGGGGCTGTTTACGCAGATGATACTGTTCTCCTGTCCCAGACAAGGGTAGGCTATTAAGATCTATGACATGTTTTAATGAATATTGCCAACAGGAGAATCTTCAGATACATTTTGACAAAATAAAAACCATGATTGGGGGCGCTGGGGCCCAAGCCAGGATGCAGCAATGGTATATAGGCAATAATAAAATTGAGCAGGTAAAAACATATAGATATCTGGGGGTCATAATTTCATATAATCTCAGTTGGTGACCTCAGTACGAGGCAGTTTTGGAAGTAGCCCTGAGAACAGTCTACCTCTTGATTAAGCTGTTTTATGGAAAGGGAGGGAAGTTGGTGACCCCAGTATTGAAATTATTTCAGGCAAAGGTTTTAGGCTCTATTTCTTATGCATATCCAGTCTGGGGTTTGGAGTTTCTCCCCAGATTGGAAGTGGTTCAGGTGAGGTTCCTGAGACCTATTTTGGTAGTACCTCGAGGTACTCCTTTAGTTTTGTTACGGGCTGAAACTTGCTACCCCCCGCTTTATGTAACCTTGTTGTGATGTTTAATCAAATACTGGCTTAAGTTAATGTTTTTTCAATATCTACCAACCCTTTGTTATCCATAGTTACCCAAAATGGGTTTTTGGAATCTTGGGATAAGAAGGTATCCTTGGAAATTTCAACATTGGGCCTTTCTATACAGTGCTTAAGGGTCAAGGGTTTGGGGGGAGCAGTTGCGTTAGTTTACCAGCGAATTCTAGATCAAACTCAACAAGTAGAACATTCTTTGCTGGAACTGCAAGGTGTTGCCCCCCTGTATAAAGATCTGGTCCCGATATCTGACTCTAAGGGTTATTTGTTTATGTGGCCGGGCTTGTTTGCCCGAATGGCCTTTATTAAGTTTAGATTGAACGTCCATCCCTCAGCGATTCTTGAGGGGCGTTATAGGGGTATCCCGAGCGGAGAAAGAGTGTGCCGGTTATGTCATCTAGGTCAATTGGAGACCATTGAACATGTCTTTTTTCATTGCCCGGCTACTGAGCTCCCAAGGGGTCATTTTTTGCTCAAGTATAGGGATGAGGGTGTGCTTCCCGATTATGTGGAATTGGTTAAATTTTTAAGCCCAGTGGACTTGCCACAATCAAGGGACATTGCACGTTTCTATAGTAGCACTATACAGACGCGAGCATGTTTTATGTCTAAGGCAGGTAGCGTCCTGGGCAGTGTCTACTGGGTTAAGAACTGAGTGTTAGTACAGACTTAAAGGATCGGTTTGCTTGTTTTAAATGAGTATTGCTGGGGTAATGGGGGCTGGGAACCCCAGTTTGTTTTATATATATATATATATATGTCTAAATTAGCTTTGTTTTGTAAATTGATTGTGTCGCGGAGTGCGTATTGTATTTAAGATATGTATTAGATGTAATGATGAATTTGTTGAAAACCTACGGGTTAAACAATAAAGTATATTATTATATTATACGTGGGGCTGCCCTTGGGGATGGTCTGGAGGTTGCTGCTGGTGCAGAATGCAGCGGCCCGTCTCTTAACGGGGCCGGGTTGCCGCAAGCACGTTACACCAGTGCTCTGTTCTCTGCACTGGCTGCCTATTATCTTCTGGGCCTAATTCAAGGTGTTAGTAATAACCTACAAAGCCGTTAACGGCCTGGGGACGGCTTACCTGCGGGACCGCCTCAGGGCCCAGATCGTATTGCAGTCCCTGTAGTCATCCAGGAACGCCAGACTTGAAGTCCCCCGGGTTTCCCGGGTGGCGACGATGGGGAGGGTGTTCTCGGTGGCCATTCCCAGGCTGTGGAATTCCCTCCCAATGGAGACCTGCTTGGCCCCGGACTGCCCCTCTTTCTGAAGACAGTGTAAGAACTGGCTATTCCACCGAGCCTTTGGAGAGGGAGGTGGGTAGGGTGGGTTGGGGAAAGGAGGGAGGTCTGCCTTTTTTGTATATTTTTTAGCCTTTTAATGAATTTTAAATTGCACATTATGTTTGTTTTATTATTATTGTTGATTTATGTTTTGTAAGCCACCCCGAGCTGCTCTGTGAGCAGGAGGGTGCGGGATAAATAAATAAATAAATAAAATGATTTTTTTTTCCCCTAAAACCTGTATTTGCATCCTATCCTGACACAGTTGGTCATTTTTACATGGACGCCCCCAGCTCGCTCGGTGTTCAGGTGGGTGTGTGGCAGGGGGGAGGGGCTCCTATGTAAATGGCCAGCGGTGGGGGGAGGGATGGGTGTCTGCTTGGTGTTCGTCCAGTACACCGGAGGAGGCTCTGTGGGTGGAGGTGGATGGAAATGGGTGGAGGTGGGTGTGTGTCCATGTAAAGGGACACACACAGAGCTCCACCCACTGCGGCAAAACACCCACCCACATCTGTGTAAAAATGGCCACAGTTTCATTGTGTGCATAATACATTGTGTCATAACATGGCACAATGTATTAATTACAAGCTGAGAATATATTATACAGTGTGTGTTCCCAATCACCATCCCAGTAGTTCTGGACTGTGGTTCTGACAGAACTTCTGTCCAGTAGTTCTGGACTCTGGTTAGTCCTCTGGGAAATAGTTTCAGGGATTTGCTGTAAGGCATAGGACTTTCATGTTCCTGGTTTTCTCATTGGACCAAAGTAAAGCTGCACCACCCACCCAGACAGACAGCATGGGAACCTGCAGGTCTGTAACCAAGTCACTAAGGGTGAAAGCACACATGACGCCGGCCTGACCTGGGACAGGCAGCCTGGGCAGACTGGACACGCACCAGGCCAGAGCAAAAAACAAACATGCAACCTCCCAGTTAAAAGGATACCAGTGGCAGATATTCAGAGAGCCTGCTGCGGGGATTCTCTTTTCCAACCCTCCCCCACCTGGACTTACCTGCTTGCGGGTGGTGCCGGGGTGTGTGTGACTCCTCGCCGCCGCGGCCGGCATTACCACCGCCGCCGCCTCTATCACCGCCGCCGCTCGCCGCTGGGGCCGCCGCCGCCGCTGCTTCGTCCCCGCGGGG
>QEPC01002930.1:55437-66424 GCA_003113815.1 Sphenodon punctatus | reverse complement strand
GAGTTCAATGGGGACACAGCGCCCCATTGAACTCAATGAAATAAATCCGGTACCGGTATACCGGATTTAATCCGGGAATCCGGTTTTTGTAGAACCGGTAACCGGTAAATCTGGTAACCGGTAATGGTCCCGGGGTCCCACCACTAGTTAATAACAAGGCTAAGGAGAGATCTGTCCTGGGGAGGATAAAGAGAAACCTTAACCCAATACTTGAGTAGCACCTGCAGGGCAACATGCTCAATAGTGGGGCCCGAGGTTTCTGCTAGAAGTATCACCTGGGGGGTACCCAGTGGGACCCACATGATGGAATGCAGAAACCTATTTTGGATGACTTCCAACTTGTGTATATAAAGAGCTCCCCATACAGGAAATTAATATAAGGCCTGGGAGATTACCTTGCCCCTAAACAAGCAGAGAGCTGGAGAAACCAGCTTGCCTCCACTGTCAAAATTAAAATTCATTATTGCGGCTGCAGTTCGCCGAGCTTGGCACTTTATGGCCTCCAGGTCAGATCTCCAACTAAATGAGGAGGATAGAATAACTCCTAAATACTTGAAGGAGTTCACTTGCTCAATCACATTGCTGCCAATCATCCAACAATGAAATTTGCTAGCACTACGGGCCCCCACTACCAATACCTTTGTCTTACTGAAATTTATAACTAGAAATTCCTGGTTGCAATACATCCCAAAATGCTGCATAGAGCGTCTGAGAATCACTAGTGATTGGGAAATTAACACAGTGTTGTCAGCGTACAGGAGAGCTGCTATATTCCTGGCTCCAACCACCGGGGCATGGGAATCGATGCTTTTCATAAATGCAATTGCATCATTCAAATAGATATTAAATAAAACAGGGGCTAATATTCACCCCTGTCTTACCCCTGCCAGGACCTGAACCTCCTTGGATGGTGGACGAGATTAGTCATACATAATTTGAGTTACCACTATGTAGCTTTATCAGCAGAAACAGCAGCCTTGGATCGAGTGAAGAGGTACTTCATTTAGCCCACAAATGCTCCCTGCTAACCAAATCAAAGGCCATTTGGAGATCAATGGAACACAAATAAAGTTTTTTTCCAGCGTACAATATATTTGTTAAGTATAGAGGAAAGGACAAAAATATGGTCTAAAGTTGCTTTGCCTTTTTGGAACCTGGCCTGCTCAGGTTCAATTACATTGTTGGAGTCAAGCCACTGCTGGAGTTTATGCAATAGAAATCTAGCATACAGCTTCCCTATCACATTAAGCAAGCGACTGGGACAGTAATTCCCAGGGTAAGATTGGTCACACTTTTTAAAAATGGGAGTCACTATGCTGTTTAACCAAGAACTGGGAATCTCACCAGATTCATTAATAGCTGTGGAGAGGGGGGCTAATATATCTGTTCACCACTCAGGAGCAAACTTAAGAAACTCAGGTGTAATAAAATCGTCTCCTGGGGCCTTCCCAATCTTAAGCTTGGAAATTAAAGACAAAATCTACTCAGAGGATACTGGTTTTCATATCTGGAAGTGATCTTTAGGAAAAGTATCAACAGTACACTCTGCAGGATGACAATTTGAAAATATACCTCCATAAAATTCTAGTCAAACCTCTGGGGAAAGAGCAAGAGGTCCAGTAGCCCTACCACCTATCTTAGTTGACCGAATATGTCCCTAGAATTCCCCAGAAAATTTAGAGTTTTTGGCACTGAGTAATACAGCCCAATTCTTCCTTTGGAACTCGCATTTCTTCTCCCCAAGCAACTTCCGATATTTAGACCTAACAGCCTGTCGTTGTTCCCTAAGAGCCCAAGTGGGCTTAAACTTTAGGGATCTAACATTTTGACGGAGATTGGCTCTTAAATCACAACAGACTCCATCAAACCAAGCAAAACCCCAATTTTGGGGGGGCACTACCCGAACTCGGAGTTGCCACTATTGGGAATAACCAGGTCAAGAGTACCCTCTGATAATGCATCAGAATATCGCTACCCTGGGACTTTATATTGTGACAAATCTGCATTGTCTCTTCTTCCACGATTAAAATTCACAAAGGAAGGGTGACTGTGCATGCGCACACGCCGCTAGGATGTGGATCACGGCGCTCCATTCCCCCGCTCAGTAAAACCTCACCAAAATTAAGAAATAAAGGTAATCCAGCAGCAGGTAGGGACAGGGGAGCATCGGGAAAAATAAGGTAGCGTAGGAGAATAGGGCAGTGGGGCTGCCATGGACAAATTCTGTCAAGTGAGGTTGGCAGTGCCCCTCACCCCCGGCCTGAAAGCACGGGCAAGATGGCTTCCGTATCCTGCCAGACTGAGGCAGGGCCCCCAGAAGTCTTGAAAAGGTAGGACAAAATCATGGCGGCACTGGGAGACATTAAAGCAGGGCTTGCAGCAGCAGATCTGGCTAGGGAGCAGCTCCTTGTGGAGATAGGCAAGCTGCAGCAGGCAGAGCAGTAAGGGAAGAAAAAAATGGAGGCCCTGGCAAAAAGAGTTGGGGGCACCGAAAATAGAATTTCAGAGATAGAGGACAGGGCTCTCAGTGGGCAAGATCTACAAAAGAAAATGTGGGAGATAATCAGAGCTCTGGAATCCAAATGCGAAGACCAGGAAAACAGGGCAAGGAGTTCCAACCTGAGGTTTGTGGGTGTCCCGGAGGGTGCAGAGGGGAGAGACACCATCCATTTTGTTGGGAAGATTCTAGAAGCCTCCTTCCCTGAAGAACCCACTGTACACAATGCTAGGATTGAACGAGCCCACAGAGCCACAAGGCTGAAGCCGAAGGAAGGGGAGCCCCCACGTGCAATAATAGTTAGGTTTCTCGAATTCCAAACAAAAGAAAAAAATCCTGAGACTAGCATGGGGGAAGGGCACCCTAACGTTCCAAGAAAAGACATTTAGAATTTTCCTGGATTATGCTGGGGAAACCATGATTAAAAGGAGAAAGTGGGCAAAATATTTCACCGACCTAAATAAACATGAGCTCAGACCACAGCTGTGGTTTCCAGCACACATGACCATACTATGGAGGGGAAAGAGGAAAATGTTGGACACCAAGGAGCTGGAGGACTTTATTCCAAAGAAGATTGGAAGACAGCCTGAGCCCAATCTGGAGTAGCAAGCTAGAACTATGATTTCTGTCTCAGAAGGAAGCGAGGAAACAGATATCCTTTATGCCTCTAACAGTTGACCCAGTCTTTGGTGCTGTTTGTACATTTGCTGAAGTCTTTTCTTTTGGTAAAAGACACATCTGAGGCATGAAAACAAAAGGGGGGGGCACGGGAATGTATGTCAAAGTTGAGGAGTATGACTGGTGGTTGCACTGGGTGTATGAAAAGGAATACTAACCATGTCTCAGTCCTGGCAGGGAGGCTGGAAAATAGCACTCCCTTTGTGTATAGTGTTGTAGTTTAAAAGTTAAGGTTTGGATTCAGGGATAAAAATGTAAAGAGGGGCTCAAATGCTAAAAGGAGAAACACATGGCTGACATGATAAAAGTGTTGTCCCTAAATATTAGGGGTCTAAACAACCCTGTAAAATGCAAAAGGGTAAAGCAGCTAATTAAAGGGGAGGGGCAGACATTTACTTCCTGCAAGAAACCCATCTTAAAGAGTCAGATAGTTTTAGGTTCCAAGACAAATACTTTGGGGTAATCTACACAGCTTGTAACCAACATTAAAAAAAAATTGGGGGTGCTTATAGGTATTAAGGCCAATAAGGAATTCAAGTTGAAAACGGTTTACAAGGACAAGGAAGGCAGGTTGCTTATAGTGACAGGGGAATTGGAGGGCAAAGCAGTTACTCTGGTCAATATATATGCTCCTAATGAGGGGACCTATGAATTTGTGAGACAGGCTATGACCCTGATTGAGCAACGTTGGGAAGGGACGTTACTGATGCAAGGGGATCTCAATGCATGTTGAGAGGAGAGGGACCATTCCAATAATAAGACCCCCAGGAAATGGCAGATGAATCTGGGATCTCTGTTAAAGGTATATGGTATAGAGGATGTATGGCATAAGGTAAATCAGAAGGAAAGGGATTACACATTTTACTCGGTGGTACACTCACATTGACTACTCACTAATGGCAAAGGGGGACTTGAAGGGTTGCAGGGCATGCTATATTAAATCAAACACTCTGTCTGACCATGATATGGTAATTACTGAATTGAAGTGGCATGAAACTGCTAATACCCCACAAAAGTATGCCTTGAAATTATCAAGGAGCTGGCTCAAAATTAAATGCTTTCTGGAAGAAACTCAGGAAGGGATTAAAGAGTTCTTTGAAATAAATGTAGGTTCAGTTGACAAGCAGGCAACCTTATGGGAAGCTTCTAAGGCAGTAATTCGGGGAAAGATAATGGTCACTAAGGCAGCCCTATGTAAGGAAAACAGGGAATACCTAAAGGAGTTGTGCAGGGAACTAAAAGCCTTACAAAGGTAATCCATCAAAAAAGAGAGCAAGGAAAATAGTGCAAATTAGGGAGCAGATAAACCTGAAGGAAATTGAAAAAACAACAGCTCAATTGAAACAAATGAAAGGTTTTTATTTTACATACAGCAATAAAACTGGGAAAACACTGGCTAGGTTAGTCAAAAAGCGGCATAAAAAATCACTAATAGCATCCTTGCAGCTGGCAGATGGTTCTAAAACAATGAAGGATGAGTTGATTCTTCAGGAATTTCAAAAATATGTTCAGTCTCTGTACTCCTCCTCCTCCTAAAATGATAAAATAATTTTTATATAAATATGAATTCCCAAAACTAAATGCCGCCCAAGTAAGCTTTCTAAATAGACCCCTAGACAAAAGGGAAATAGCAGAGATTATTAAAGGACTGCCTAATAATAAGGCAGCAGGACCTGATGGGCTGCCAGCAGAATTTTATAAAACAACTGCAGGACTGGTGACCCCATATTTGGTAGACACATACAACGAAATTCTGTTAGAAGGGAGAATGCCATGGTCATTCTATGAAGCGAGTATCACCTTAATCCCAAAGCCTGGAAAATCGCCCAAACATTGCGAGAACTATAGGCCCATTTCACTTTTGAATGTGGATTTTTAATTTTTTTCAAAGGCACTAGCGAACAGGTTGGCGGCAATTATAGGGGAACTAATTGATCCGGATCAGGTGGGCTTCATCCCTACTAGGTTGGAGTCGGATAATATAAGAAGGGTGGCTAACCTGATGCACCACCTGGAAGGAGCAGGTAACCAGGCAGCAATTATTCTGCTTGATGTGGAAAAATCCTTTGATAGGACGGAAATTTGGTGCCTTACACAGGTTATGGCAAAGATGGGCGTTGTAGGCCCTTTCATTAAATGGGTGGAAGCAATATATAAAGACCCAAAATCCAAATTGATAATCAAAAACTTGCAATCGGAAGGGTTTAAACTAGACAGGGGAATGAGATTGGGTGCCCCCTTTGCCCACTTTTGTTCGACTTATTGTTAGAAGTCCTAGTCATTGCAATAAGACAGGAGAAATAAATCAAGGGAATCAAGGTTAACCAGCAAGAACATAAAATTGCAATGTTCACAGATGATAGTTTTGCTTATAGGGGACCCAGTAAACTCCACGCCAAAGCTTGTACAGTTGATCCACAATTCTGGTGCTATATCAGGGTACAAGGTAAACACCTCAAAATCATATGCGCTAATTTATGGCAAAAATGATAGGCAGAAGGAAGAGATAAGGAGGGTGCTACCTTTCCCCGAAGAAAAACAAGCAGTCAAATATCTGGGAGTGACTCTGCCAAAACAAATGGATAAACTGTATAAAATGAGAATCTACCCCAACAACTATCTTTAGAAGTGACAGAATGGAAAGCTCTGTCATGCTCATGACTGGGCAGGGTGAATTTGTTTAAAATGGTAATTCTTCCCAAAATTATATATAGACTGTTAGCGCTGTCCATTCAACTACCAGAATCGTTTTTTAAAGCATGCGATAAATTAGTGAGGGAAATAATATGGAAAGGGCATAAACCTAGAAATAATAGACTAACCCTGATTAGAACTAAAGAGAATGGAGGAACCAACCTCCCAGATATACGACTATACCACAAGGCAGCAACACTGGGACCCCTAAATGTTCAACCCAAAGCGGTGAAATGGGTTGAACTAGAGCAAAATATCCTAGATAGCTGCAACCTGAAAAGCATAATAGGAGATGAAGGAATCCCCCAAAAGAAAACATGGAAGAAACACCCATTCACATGGACAACATGGGTAAATTGGCAGACAATAATTAGAAAGCTTAAGATAGATAAAAATCAGTTTCCATACTCACCTATAAACCTACTCTGCTTCCAGAAGTTCCATCAAGCTAAAAACCTACGGGAAAAATTGGGGGGAAAAGGGCTGGTGAAAGTCAGTCAAATACTAGAGGGGAAAGAGATGATGAAAAAAGAAGTAATGGGGAAAAAATTGGGGATAAAGTGGGAATGATGGACTATCTGCAACTCAAGCATGCAATAACTAAGGTAAATAAAGGGAAAATTTTGTCAGGGATCCCACTACTATTGAACAAATCCTTTTTGAAAGAGCGGCAATGAAAGGGAGGTTAGTCCACATCTATAAGGTATTAAAGGAGCTGTGTTACCCCAAGGGACTCTCCTATTTACAAACATGGAAGCGTGAGCTGGGAGTTGAATGGTCAGAGAAGGAGGAAGCCCAAATCATTAATTATATGCACAATAGTGCACATGCGCTTGAGATAAAGGAATGTCAAATAAACTTGGTAATGAGGCACTACCTGACCCCGAAGCAATTTACGTACTTAAATAGAGGTGACAGGGGATATGCTGGAGAGGTTGTGTGGAGGTGGACTCGTATGTGCACTGTTTCTGGGATTGTACACGAGTAAGTCCTCTGTGGAGGTGTGTATGGAAGAAAATGGAGGAAATGACTAAAGTGACAATACCCTTTCACCTGGAGATAGGCCTTTTGGACTTGTTTCCAGAAGTCAAAGTGCTACAGAACCACATGGACTCATGTTCGGCATTTCTCCAGGCAGCAAAAAAAGTTATTGCTTTGCACTGGAAAGAGGATAGAGAACTTACTGAACGCGAATGGATGAATAGACTCTGGTACCATTTAACAATGGAAAATGTGGCAGCCACGTTATTGGATAAGAAAGAAGCCTACACAGCAAAGTGGTTTCCTTGTGTCTGCACCATGAGAAAAACAGACTTACCAGATGATGAGAGAACTTCCTCTTTGATTGTTATATTTAACATGTTAGTAATGTTGATGTAGACCTAAATCCTTAAAGTTGTGTTCTGAATGTTCGGTTTTTATTTTGGATGGAATAACTGTGCTGACAAATATTACAAGGTACTGAAAAATGGATAACCATTCAAAAAAAAAATTGTTATCAAATAAAGTTCTTTAAAAAGAAAAACAAAAAAAGAAATTCACAAAGGAAGATTTAGTTTCAGTTGACCATTTAGCTCGAACATAGTGAATCGCCGGAGTAGCTGGCAAATAACCATCCAATTTATCAGTACCAGATTTATTCCTTTGGCAATGATCTAAAATTGTTAAAACCAAAGGAAGATGATTTGTCTCAAATCTGGGAATAACTTGAAGTTCCACAGTACTATGCAGAAGCTGTTCTGAAACTAAAAAGTAATCAATAACGCTAGACCCCTGCCAGGAATGGAAAGTAAAATTCCCTGGTATGTCACCCCTTAACCGGCCATTCAAGATCACCAAGTCTAGGCTGTCTATCATTTCGGTCATAAAACTAGCCCCTGAACTAGCCCTTGGTCCCAAGAATGTCTGGGATTAGTAAAAAGAAGAGATACTGAATCATCTAAATGGGGGATTAATTGACAACCAGTCGGATTATCGGTCCTGGTATTAAAGTCTCCTCCCATTACCAAGGGGGCCAATGGATATAATTTCCTGGCCTCTTGGAAAAATTCAACAATAAGAACTCATAAATCATGGGAATAATACAAACAGGCAACAGGGGGGAAGTAAACATTACCCACCAATAGTTCCATGCTAGAAGGGAAGACACAATGGTAAATTGCAAGATTAGATTTATAATAAAAGATAAGATTTACTTTCAACTTACGAGCTATTGGGGTTAATAATGCTAAACCCCCATTAAATCTGCCCTGCAACTCGGAAGGAGAGGCTTTTGTACAAAAGACTTCAAAAACCTTGCATAAAAAATCATCTAGCATCCAGGTTTCCTGAAAAAGCATAACATCAAAACTTTCAATAAAGACCAAAAAATCCACATCCAGCTGATGAATCCTCCAGCCAGCAATATTCCAACTTACAAGTGAGAACTTCAATTGGACACTTAAATTTAGTCATGATTCAGCTACTGGTTCCAATGATGGTAAGTATTCAGGCATTAACTCAACTGTAGAAACCACCGAAATAGGGAAGTCCTCCAATAAAGAGTGGTTACTTGTGAGCTGAGAATGGGATTGCACTAAAGGGGGAAAAGGCTGAGACCCATTCCCCCTACCCAACCTCACCCTCTCTGGAGTAATTGCAATTAGAGGAGAAATACTCGAGTAATATTTACTCCAGGAGAGGACGTACATCTGACCACAGTGGCTTCCTGACTCCGAGCCGGCCTAGTCCCACCCAAATCTCCCAAAATGTACAACAGGGAACCCTCAACGTCATTCACAGAAACTTCAATAGCACTTCCCACTATGGGGGAAAAGTCAAAGAGGGCGGGTGCAAGGTCAGGGGAGGCAACACTTTCTTAGGCAGCTGTCCCTCACCATTTACAACCATAAGGCCTGAACAAGACCTGAGAACCTCCTTGGTAGAACTTAGGTCTCCTAGTTGTTTGCATAATTGATTTAATCTATTAAATAATTTCCCTTGGGTCAACTTCAAAGAATTAGAGTCACCTCCTTTCTCTGCAGAGGTAGGGAGTTGAATCTCAGTTATGCCCTCTTTATGAGTTTGAGGAGGATCGACATCCATACTGCGATCCCCAGAGAGATTTCTGAGACTCAAAATATTAGGAGAACCCAAATGATTCCCCTCTAACTGGGTTTGACCTACCATTGGGGCTAGATTTTGAACTGGATGAGAAGCTGCAATTTTGTTCCTAACTCCAACTCCCATGTAAATATCTGAGGGTAATGGATTTTTGTCCAGTATGCAAAGCTTATCTGGGTCTGTCTGAAAAACCCTAGAGACAAAAATTGCTCGGCTGTTTAACTAAGCCTTTTTCTCAAGAATTAGAGGAATCAAAGGAATGGATTTTAAACAAATATTTACCATTTGTCTATCCTTGGTTCTGGCCAATACATCCACAGACATAATATCGTGTCTGATTACCAGTATATTTAACAGTAGTCTTAAATGTTCAGCGATGTCTAACAGGGTGTTCCAAGAAGACAAACCACCTCCAGGCAAGGACAGAATGGTAAAAATTAAATGGTTTTTAAGGGCCCTAAATTTCCTGGATCTCTCTGGAGGAGATATTTTTGGTGGCACAAAAGCAGAGAACGGGTTTGTTACAACGGTCTTTTCAACCAGCGGGGGATGCTTTATAGAAGTGTTTGATTGCTTTGAGACCTGATATAGCTCCCCTGAAGCTCCCCCAGAATGATGTTTACAACTCATATGGACAGATAGCAAATCAATTTTTTCACGCAGCTGGTTTAACTGTAAAAACATAAACATAAAGCGTGTCTCAATAGACAAAGCTACATGATCAGTGAGAAAGTCAGTAAGACACTCATCCACCGGAAAGTTCATACCCACTGCTTCATTCTTGGATCTATAACTCGGATCAGGAGGGGGATCAGGGCGGCTGACCACCAAGCTGGATAATTGTAGCATCCTGCAAATCCAAGAGAGCTGAAAAACAGTTCTCGAGTCGGAGATCTTGATGTTGACTTTCCAACCTCGGAGCTGGGGCGATCTTTTTATAGAGGAAGCTATCCATCTTCCTCTGCTTGGACGAGAGAGTGGCAGTTGGAGACACAATTGCCACCTCAGCCCTTGATCTTTTGTAACCATGCATAGCTATAATTAAACTAAGATGAAGATAAATGTTAAATGTCTACATATAAATCCGGAGGAGGGAACCCCCTGGTGCACCTGTCTGGCACCTAAGGCTGCACGCACAAGGGCACGCCCTTCCGCGTGCAGACTTTAGTCGCGTGGCCCACATTGCATGCCTATGGCGCTTGCCGTAGGCAGCAGCATCCTTTTCAGCACAGCCTCCTCCAGACACAGATGTTGGTAATTAGAGACCCCGCACCATCACCGGCTAATACCTCCAGGTAGTGCCCACAATGAACTCTTGGTTACCTTCAGTCAGTCCTGCTCAAGGGTGCATATAGAAACAGTAATAAAAATAATAAAAATACCGTCTGCTGGAGCACAAACACAGTCCTTGTATCAGAGTGATCAGCAGCAATGGCTCCTGGTGATATCTGGCCCACTTTTACTCGCTCCACCGAGCAGTTGGCACTGATAGATGAATTAAGAGCAGCAGCACTGGCTTCTCCCCAGCCTAACACTGATATTAATTCTGTTCCTCGAGTTTGGATTCCACAGGAAGGCCAGCTGGTACAGGAAAAGGCTGTTTTAAGGGATCCTTCCTTAAGGCCTCACTGGAAAAAGCCTGTACCTATTCTCAAAGTTTTGAGTCCCTGAGCAGTAGAAATTCAGACATCACCAGGTAATTTGAAAGTAGTGGCTACTGACAATTTAAAATGTACTCCCATCCACTATGGTCAGGGTAATGATGGATTATTGTCAAGTTCCACTTCAACCCCAACCTCTCCCACCAACAGCACATGACTACTTTCTTGCTATAGATGAAGTGTCTCAAAAAGCACCTCTGCCACAGCCAAGCCTCAGAAAATATTATTGGCCTAGGTACCAAAGATTTTCATCTTGTTTTTTATGGAGCATTTTTGTTTTCTTTTGCACAACTATTCTAACTTCTACTATTGTTTTTTCAGTCTTTCGTTTAACATGGGTTCATACTGTTTCATT
>QEPC01002930.1:4657-33012 GCA_003113815.1 Sphenodon punctatus | reverse complement strand
GGCGGCCAGGTACACCTCCGCGGTCAGGAGGTGCAGCAGCTCGGTGTGGTCATGGAACCACTCGGCTGCGAGCACGAGGAACATCCAATAACCAGCTGCCATCTCGCGCTCCATGGTGGTGGGGCCCAAGGGGGGGAGCACTTATACAGGGCCTCTGATGGCAGGGCTGTCTGGGGGGCAGGCCCCTGGGTGGCTGTGGCCCCCCTGGGGGGTCTGGGGCATGCGTGCATGCAATTGGGCGCACTGGCAGGCGGGGCCCCTGGCCTCAGCCCTGCACGGGCGCACGGGTCTGTGTGCTCCCAGGACAGCTGCATTCCATCAGCCATCTCCACCGCCACCCCGGCTCCCCTCCCCTCGCTGTTTGCTACAGGATGGCCTTGAAGCTGCGATTAGCCGGACAGTGTGCTTGCGGTTGTGTTGTGCAGCTGTGCCGGGTCCACACCCCATGCCTCACTCTGTTGTGCTACAATGTTGTGGTCCGCGGCCGCATTCCCTGTACTCGGGGCCCCTTGGAGCCCCTCCTGGCCCTGGAGGGTGTGTGTGCCCCCAGGGCTCGGTGTTGTTCTCCATGTTGTGCTGGACCATGGCTGGCTGCCCATCCATGGGGCTCCCGCTCCATGGCCCCCATGGGGCCCCCCATATCTGGACCTTCCACGAGACCATGTCTCTTTGCGACCTGTGGCATACCCCAGCTGTTCAGCTGCTCCTGGGCACCCCGGGCAGCCGTGTGTGTGCCTTTGAGAGCTTGAGCTCTGAACTCCGTTACTTTGGCTATGAGGCGAGCGCTCGTGATTTCCGGCTGCATACGGAGGCCCTCGGGCTGGTTCGCTTCCCTGAGGGGCGCATCCCGGACAAGCGGTGCTCTCATGTGCCCTGGACCGGGGCAGAGACTGTGTCTGCGCTGGTGGTGTGTGGTCTGAGCGCCTACACGGTGTGTCTTGCTGAGGGTGGCCCTGCCTTGGCTGGGTCCTACTTTTCCTGTGTTCACGGGGCGTGTGGGTACCAGCGCACCCGTGGGGCAGTGTACCACCGGCTGCTGGAGCTGGGACATCTTCCTTGGCCCCCATCTGCTGCCTGCTGAGTGCCGGAGCCTTCCGCGGCAGAGATGTCGGCCCTTTTGGGGGTGTGGTCCCATGTGGACGTCCAGCTGGCTCTCTCCATGCATGATCCCTTTGAGGCGTACTACCTAATTGCACACCACATGTCCGTGCAGCAGTACCACCTGGGCTTGCTCCATTGGCCCCACCTGGTTCATCGGGCGGGGCACCCAGGCCCTGGGCCTGCAGTGGTCCCCAGAAGCAGCCTGTGACTCCCAGTGCTCCTCCCAGACACCCCAGTGTCCTGCCCCTGTGTGGGCTCCCACCCCGGTGCAGGGGGGGAGGTCCCCGCTGCCTGCTCCCTCCCTGATGTCTCTGCCATGGTGTGTTCTGGCCTGCTTTGTGGGGTGCTGGTGCCCCTGCCTGTGGCCCTGGGCCCCCTCCAGGCCTACCCCCCACCCCGGTTGCCTGTCCTACTGCCTGGGTGTGGCGCTCTGTGTGGCCTCTCGACCCGCCCGTGCCCAGCTACCTGTCCGCACCCACTGGTGCTGCCACCTGCTGCAGCCCCCCCAATCTTGGGTGCTTGTGTGACCTGGGGGTTAGGGCGCCCCCGGACTGGGCCACGTTGCTTCCCCAGGGGGGGTGCGTGGCATTGGACCTGCAGCACAGCTCCGCCTGTCCTGGCTGGCCTCCATCTGCCCCTCTCTCACTGTGGGGCCACCTTTCTCCTCCTGGGCCATCTCCACAAGGCTCGCTGTGCATTGCGGGCCCCCATCGTGACTTGGTCCCGGGGTCCACCCCCCCTTTTCCGAGACTGGCTATGTTGCTGTGGGGGCGCTTACGTGGACTCTGGTGCTGTGGGGGTGGGGGTCGCTACAGCCTGTGACCTGACCTGCCCCTTTGCGGTGCCCCCCTCTTCCCTCTCCCCCACCCCCCTGCTCCCGTTGTTCCTTGCATTTTTGTCTGGGTGCCCCTGCCCCCCTTCCAAACCTTTTCCTTGTGTGTGTGCGTGTGTGTGTGTGTGTGCCCGGGCGTGTGATCCTGCTGTGTGTTCCGCTGTGGGTCCGCTGTCTGTGTGCGTGCTGTGTGTGGTACCTGTCAGCCTCTTCTCCCTCTTCCCCCCTCCCTTTCCGTTTCCCTTGTGTGGGCGTTGCCTTTCGTGTCTTCTGGGAGTTTTGACCATGGCTGGGGATNTGTGTGTGTGTGTGCCCGGGCGTGTGATCCTGCTGTGTGTTCCGCTGTGGGTCCGCTGTCTGTGTGCGTGCTGTGTGTGGTACCTGTCAGCCTCTTCTCCCTCTTCCCCCCTCCCTTTCCGTTTCCCTTGTGTGGGCGTTGCCTTTCGTGCCTTTTGGCTTCGTTTGCCCTCCGGCGGCCATGTGTGTGTCCCGCCCCTGCCCGGTGTCTTCTGGGAGTTTTGACCATGGCTGGGGATTGGCATCACGTCTGTTGCGCTGCCCCGGTCCATGATGTGTCGGCCCGATTCCCGGTCATGGTCCTGGCCCCATCATGTCTGTTTGCGGCTTTTATTCACCCCGGCCTGTGGTTGTTTTGTTCACCCCCACTGGGGATCCACTGTGGTGAACCGCCCACCCGTAACATCTGAACTCACCCTCAGAGAAGGGAGCAGCAGTGCACTGTGCAACAGTAACAGTTCAATTTCAGTTAGTGTTCATCATCATCACCAAAGGCTTGTAAGGGGAGGTGCACTAAAAAGGAGGTTTCCATCCCTGCCTGCCTAAAACAGTTATAATGCCAAGTACCACTGTCCAGCAGTCAGCCACACGATCTGCTTTGTTAGATTTTTATGTGCTATAAGGGAGATCATAGTATTATTTTTAAATTTTATACTTTATGTTACTGTTATCCCAGTTTAACCACACAGATCCAGCTTCTTATATAAGCCATGCAGCCATTCCTTATTCAAGAACCCTCCAATAAATAATAAATAATATATATTAAGTATTAAATTAATAAACAACAACAAAGGTATACATGCTACAAAAAACTCAGGTTGTGTAAATTTTATGGTCAAGGAGGACCATGAGTGCAGAGGACATGATGTGGAGACTAAAGAGATGTAATGTGTGGTGACCATCATTTTTATGTCATAGCAAGATCTTACAGGAAACTGACAATATCTACCTCATGCAAAAAGGTCAGAGACTCTGAGTCAGCTGGACACAGGCAACGGCAACCAGGACCCCCAATATGGAGCAGACTGCATGGGCACCTCCGCAGCAACACAGGCAGTCCTGGAACAGGGGGCCCCAGGAGGTCTGGCCACAGGAAAAGCAGGAGCCCACAGAGAACAGGGTGTGGGCCAGGAACAGTCCAGGAGGCACATGCGAACCCAAAGCACTGGTGAGGGGGTGATGGAGGGGAGGCAGGAGATCTGGAGTAGTGCAGTAGGTCCAAAGCCACACACACACCCCGGAAGGAAGCTGGGGGTGACAGTATGGGGGACCCAGAACCCTGAGGTTACACAGGAACCCATGGGGAGGCTGGGGTGATGATGGGGCCACAGGAGGAGGAGGACGGTCAGCAGCACCCAGGAGTGCTGGGGGGGGACACTCAGGAATCCAGAGGTGGACAATGGAGAAGGCAGACATGGAGGCGTACACCCAGTGCAGAGGCGGACAGGGGGGGGGTCCTGGAGGGGGCTTGGGGCCACAGGCAGGGGAAGTGACACCCCAGGAAGCATCCAGCACAGCAGCACGGTCGGGACATCACGGGGGAGCAGGCAGTGGGCCACGGCAGCATGGAGGAGTCAGGAGCCCACACAGGGCCCAGGAACTAGGGCCCGGGAGGCACAGGGGGACTCACAGACAGATGCTGGGGGCCACGAAGGGCCCAGGGGCCAGGGGCCTGGCCTGATGAACGAGGTGGGGCCAATGAAGCATGCCCTGGCAGTACCCAAGCACAGACATGTGGTGGGCGATCAGGTAGTACACCTCAAATGGATCCTGCATGAAGAGACCCAGCTGCACATTGGAACGGGACCACACACCTGACAGCACTGTCAGCTCCGCTGCAGTAGTCTCAGACATGCAACAGTCAGCAGCAGGGGGCCACGGAAGGTGACCCAGCAGCTGGTAATACACCACCCCATGGGAGCGCTGGTATCCACGGGCCCCATGGATGCAGCCAAAGTAGGACACGGCCAAGCAGGACCCACGCCCTCCAGACAAACCGTGTAGGCAGCCAGGTTGCACAAAGACAGGGCAGACACAGTCTCCGCCACGGACCAGGCCGCATGCAAGCACCTCATCTCTGGGATGCACCCATCGGGAAAGAGAACCAGCCCCAGCATCTCAGCATGCAGCCGGCATCCCGGGTGCTCACCTCATAGCCAAGTAACGAAGGCCAGAGCTCAGGTTCGCATAATCACTCGACAGGCTGTAAGGGCAGCCCAGGAGCAACTGCACGGCCGGGGTATGCCACAGGTCACACAGGGCCATGGTCTCGCAGAATACATGTAGTTTTATATATATTCCCATTTATATATTTAATTTATAGCTTACTGTTTCCTGAAAATTAATAAAATGTATAAAATACTATGGCAGGTGAAATACTGGTGAATGTGGCATCTGCCATATGGGCAACCATGTGGAATTCAGCAGACTCCCTGGAGCAGATATCTCACAACATCGAACGTCATGGTAAGCAGTCAAGGCAAAGTCTACATTGCATTCCATAATTTATACGGATAAACAGCAACATAAAATAATATTAAATTTTGCATCCAAAATTATTTCCATATTCCCGAATTGACAGAACAAGGGTTTCATGAAAGCAACCTGTGGCCGCAGGAACACTATGATGCCATACAAAAGCAGTTGGCCAATGTACTGGAGGAAATAAAAGCCATCCGGCAAGAACTTGCGCCAGCGCAACCGCAAGAAGCTGGACTCGAGGGGGGCAGAACGAATGAAAATGTTTGATTTTTTTTGGAACTTGATATGTGTTGATTATTTATAGTTTGGGTAATGTAAATGGTTTATATATATATATTTACCTAGAAAATGTTGATACGTTATTTTTAATAAGACTTGTTTATTGTTTCTAAAACTATTTAATGGCAGACTTTTCAAATGAACGTTTATCTATGCTGTGTTATATATCTTTCTTTAATATGACTGCATGTTGCACATGTCGATGTCACCGCTAATACCAATGGTTAGGCATCTTGCAGGGCTGCATAGGGTGACAACACAGCCCTGCAACATTCCTAAGACATAACTGGTGTTATATCAGACTTCAGTGTATGTCTGATTTCGCTCAAAGAGGCGGGCGAGCTGTGCACCACTCTGCACCAGTCACCGCCGGTGCTCTGAGGCTGAGCGGAGCCAAGCCGGGGAGGGATCGAAAATAATAATCACCTGCAATTTGCATTACAAAAGTAATGTACTAATTGTCACGGGTTGGAGGTCTGACTCCGCCCGCATCCCCACTTTACCGGGTTTGAGTTTCCCTGTTGCAGTGTGCTGCTGCATCTGGCAGCAATACATGTATAAGAAAACTTTAAATTAAGTGTTCTTGAGCTGTAGTTACTGTCATGTCTGGACAAGGGATTGGTTTGTGATTTAAAATCAAGGATTGAAGGAGTTTCTTGAGCACACTTTTTTTCAAAGACTGATGCTCTGCTTCGTATGTAAGCAGAGCAGGGCAGAGTCCTCTTTTTTTTAAGGAAACACACACAGAGCCCATTGTGGTGTCTTAGGAACAGTGGCTACTACCAGGAGTGTGTGCGTGTGACTGCTCCACACCTCAGCGGCTCGCAGAGGCTGGGCGGAGCCTGGGAATCATCACCTGTGATTTGCATTACAAAAATAAATTGATGGGTACTCAGCTATGTCAATAAGCAGAAAAGGCTTGGCAGGGGCCAGGGAGTCCATGACAAAATAATAAACTTTCTTTTTCCTAAGTTTTGAATGGTATCTTTTATTTAGGATGGCTTATATAGCTTTCCTTTATATTAATACATGTTGAATATGCCAGGAGCAAAATAAGCTGACACGCCAATTTTCTATCTCTTGGAGCATAGCCAGTATAAGCCAGACCCAAAGTTATGATTTTTTGGGGGGGGTGGGCTGACTTTTTTGTTCCCTTTTTTTAAACCTCCCTTGTCCCTTTTCTTTCACCACAGCCCTTCTGTGTCAATTAAATTACAGCTATAAATCGAAGTAGTAAAGCTGTACATAACTCACACTGTAGCAGAAGAATATGGGTGTTGTTCCATATTACCCTTTCTTTAAGGCGAAAATGGAAAATGATGGTGCTTCAAGCCAATAAGTTCAGACCGTTTCTTCGCAGTGTATTACTATAACTCCTGAGTTATAGTAATCCTTTTGATTTTATTTATGAAGTTTCAAATTGGAGAGGCAGGTGCTCCAAGAGGATTTCAGTTTCAGATTCACAAGAAGATAAAACAGATGCCCGGGTTGACACAAGCGTTCCCATTTTACAGATAACATGGAAGTGATTGCTCGACAGTGACATGCCAAAGGTAGGGGAAAGCATTCACTTTAGTGCATATTCATATCAACTTAGGTTGCATAATGCTTGTAATGGGAATTGATAACTTACAAGCATATAAGAAAGTCCTGTTGTGTAAGAGGCAAGGTCAAGGACCAGAGTGTAGGAGACATGATGATTGGGGACTACGGAGATGGAAGAATCCTTTTTTTCTCATAGCAACATCTTCCAGGACACTGACAGTATCCCAGCACAGATATGTGGTGGGCGACGAAGTAATATGCCTCGAAGGGATCCTGCATGGCGAGCCCCACCTGGACATTGGAGCAGGACCACACACCAGCCAGCACCTTCAGCTGCATCCCAGTAGGATCCAACAAGCCATAGGCAGTAGCTGGGGGCCACAGAAGGTGACCCAGCTCCAACAGGTGGTGATAGACCGCCTCACGCGACCCAGAGCTGAGACTCACATAGGTACCTGTGAGGCTGTCCGGGCAGCTCAGGAGCAATTGCATGGCCAGGGAATGCCACAGGTCACACAGAGTCTTGTGGAAGGGCCAGCTATGGGGGGTGCCAGGGGTGGTGGGGCCCGCGAGCCCTGGGGAAGCGCTGCCAGCCATGGTCCAGCACGCAGATGATACTAAATGCAAGGAAATATGGGGCCCACAATCCCTGGAAGGATGGGAGGGGAAGCAGGGGAGCTTCAAGGCCAGAGGCCGCAACATGACACAGCAAACGAGCGAGGCATGGGGTGCGGACCCAGCCCAGCTGCTGGAACCAAGCACACAGACAGGACAGCCTACACACTAATCAGGTCAGCAAGGATACCAGGCAGCCAACACCGAGAGTTGGGAGGTGATGACAGCAGGAATGCAGCTGCTGCCCGCATGCCGAGGCGCAGGCTGGACCATGCACCAGGCCCCGTGCAGGGACCGCAGGTGTGCACAATGGGATGCCGGATGGCTGGGTGCCTGCGGGATGCACTTAGAAGTCTGCGCAGAATGGTACTGCTCGCACATGGACCTCCTGCGCATCCAGACTGCAGAGGTGCACCTTGCCGCCCGGCTGAGAGTGTGCATGGCCAGGAGCGCTGCTAGAGCTCGGAGAGTCCACCAAGGGTGCAGGTGCATCCTGGCCAGGCTCAGGACCCTGCGGGTGTTCCGGACGGCCCGACAGGCCCTCCTCTGCACCCAGGAGTGGGCTGTTGTGCTCCACAAGGTGGCCGGTCGCCTCCAGTGCCAGAGGGAGACCATGGGCCACGCTGTCCAGCTCTTTATGCCCATTGCCTGACTGGTATTGTTAATGGAGTGGGCACAGGGGTGGTGGGTCAGGGTGCTGGCCCAGTAGAATGAGGCCTCCTGGAGAGCACACTTTCAGATGGACAGGTGCATCCTCCTGCGACTCGCAGAGCTGTTACTGCCCTCGCTGGAGCATCAGTACACTCCCATGTGGGCCCCCATTCCCATGGTCCAGTGGGTGGCCATCGAGGTCTTGGTGCTAGCAACTCCTGACTCCTGCAAGTCCGTCTCACAGCACATCGGCGTCGGGGTGAGCACCATCGCCGAGATCCTGCGAGACATCTGCGAGGTGGTGGAGGACGTGCAACTGGACCGAGCAATTCAGCTGGTGGACCAGGAAGCGGTGATGGCCGGCTTCACTTCTGGAGGATTCCCAAATTGCATGGGCGCCGTGGACAGGACCCACATTGAGATCCTCCGCCCATCCGATGGGGAAGCTGCAGAATATATCACCCGACATGGGTACCACTCCCTGCAGCTGCAGGCGGTCATGGACCACCAGGGGTAGTTCATAGACATTTACACGGGCCACTCTGGGTGCAGCCACGATGCCCTGATAATGACCATCTCTCCCTTCTATGCCCAGATGTACCGCGGGGACTTCGCAGACATGGGGATGACCCAGATTGAAGGGGTGCTGATGCCCCCCTGCATCCTGGGGGACCCGGCCTATCCCCTCACCTGGTGTCTGATGAAGGCATACCTGGTCTCCAGGAACCCTGTGGAGGCACAGTACAATACCTTCCTGTGTGCAAGCAGGACCGTGGTCGAGAGGGACTTCGGGGCCCTCAAGCAGCGCTGGAGGTGCCTCGCGGGCCGACTTGACTGCACAGTGGAGAGCTTGGCCCTGGTGATCGGAGCCTGCTGTGTGCTGCACAACATGTGTGAGACTGATGGGGCTGCCCTCTTCTACCCCATGCCCCGGCACCCTCCCGGGCTCGTGCCTCTCTATGTGAATACTGAGAACCCAAGGGAGTACTGGTACGCATAGCGCATCTGTGCTGCCCTGGCTAGGTGGATCAGCTGGGAGGTCAAGGCATGAGGCCATGCACCACTGTCTCCACCACCCTGGGGTCCCCACCTGCACTCTGGGTGCACCCCTGGATGCCCCCCTCCCCCATCCCTGGACCCATACACGGATGAAGGACTATAACTGTGGTGCCCATCCATTTATTGTGAATACCTCCTACCATTCACACCACCACCACCACCTCCCACCCCATGGTGCTGTTCCCCCCCTCATGCCGGATGCCCCCCCCCCCCCCCCCCCCCCCCCCCCCCCTCTGCACGCTCTCCGCCCATCTCCTCCAGGGGCTAAGGCTCATGGGNCCCCCTTCCCCCCCTCCCCCCGTGCCCCACATATCTGGAGCCTCCCTCTCGGCCAGTGTCCTGGGACGCCTCCATGTCACGCACAATCTCCTGGTACACGTGTTCATTCCTCTGGTTGACCACTAGCTCCAACTGGCTTGACCAGGGTCACCAGATTCTGATGAAGTCCTGGGTTTCCCTGTGCCCCCATTGCCCCCCTCGGTAGTACGGTCATCTCCCGTGTGGGCCCTCCTGGTCCTGGTCCTCCTCCTCTGCACGCTCTCCGCCCATCTCCTCCAGGGGCTAAGGCTCATGGGCCCGTTTCTGTGTCTGTGGGTTGTAAGGGGGGGGTTGATTGCTGGGTTGCCTCAGCCCCGCGGTCCTCCCCCTTTCCCCCCCTCCTGCCAGCCCGCCCCCCCTTGTTGCCCCTGTGTCGCTGCCCCACTTGCTCCCCTTACCCATTTCTGGGGTAGCTCATCCCCCGGGCCAGTTGTCATCTCTGGGGCAGCCTGTCTTGCCTGCTGCTGATGCTGTCCCTCCACCACCTCTATGTGCAGCACAACCTCCTCCTCCGCTGCCTGTGCCTCCTCCTCCTCCTCCTCCCTTGCTCTCTCACCCTCCGCTCTCCTCTCCCTTCCACCGCACTCCATCCCATCACGTCCCCCTGCTTCTGTGTGCCCTTTAAATCTCCCTCCCCGACCTGTGTTGTTGCTCGTTGCCTGGAAGCTACCTTTCATGCTTTGTCCCCGGCTGGGGATCGTTTTGTTTGATTCCAGCTGGTGATTGCTGTCCAATCATTACGTTTTGTTGTTTCCCGTTGGGAATTGCTTTGACCACCCTTTCGGAGATCGTCCGGGTCGGAGCTCCGGAAGGGTGGTTATTTTTGTCCCCTGCTGGGGATTGTCTGTGGTGAACATCTGACACCTGCCAAACAGACATTCAGGGCCCTTTGGCCCTGCTGCTGGGTTGTGTGTGGTTCACTATGGTTGACTGTGATCTCGTAACGTCTGAAAACACCCTGGATCAGCAGAGGACGGGATGAAAGCAGAGAGACACTCTGGTATAGCGGATTATCCTGAAGTTAATGAAAGCAAGGTTTGATCTTGAACTGGAGACCACGGTTTGAATCCCATCTCCTTTTTTTCCCCACAAAAACTTCATTTAACTTCTTATTTTTAATTTAAGTTACTATAAGTGCCAGAAATAAAAAGCTATTTAAAACAAATTTTAGCAACCCTCTTTCTGCCTCATCTGTGAGTCGCACAGTGTGTGCGGAGTGGTGCTGCCGCCCGCCACAGGCCTGAGAATGGAGGCAGTAGGAGGACACACCCCATTGCACTGGTGTCAGGAGGGGAGCAACTGTTGTGGAGTGGACACGGAGCAAGTGACCTGCTACACCTGTGCGTGACTGTGAGGAATAAGATGGCCTACACAGAATCACTGTTTAGAATTAGTAAGTGCATTCTAAACTTGATCCCAAATCTCCTTTATAGATTGAATTGATGGCTTTTAAATATATAAAATATCAAATATTCTATTGCAGGTGAAATCCTGGTTGATGTGGCATCTGCAATATGGTCAACAGTGTGGTCCTCTGCAGAGTCGTTGGAGAAGGTATCTGGAACGATGGCCCGTCATGGTAAGCATTAAACTAAACCAGGTTCATATCTACAATTACATCATTTAAATTGTTTTAATGAACAGCACCATAATATTAAATGGTGCATCATAAGTAATTTCCATATTCCCTAATTGACAGAACAAGAGTTTCGTGAAAATATGGAGAGGTGCCAGGAACAGTACCAGGCCATCCAAAATCAGCTGGCAGAGGTGGTGACAGAACTGAAAGCCATACGCGGTGAACTTGAGCAGCTGAAAGGAACTGGACTCAGAGGGAAGCAGGCCGAGGGGATGGGGACCCAATAAAAATTTGATTTTAACATGTTTTTTATAATCCTTTTGATAATGTAAATAGTTTATATATATTGTTTTAAATTGTAAATGTTTATATATTATTGTTAATAAAACTTGTTTATTTTTTCTAAAACTTGTGAATGTCAGTCTTTTCTAAGTAAACTTTATCTATGGTGTCTAACATATGTTTCCTTACTATGAATGCATGTTATTACTGATGTTTGCAATTAGAGACAGACAGCTGGTTCAAGACAAGAGGCATTCAGTTTTGGATTCAAGCAAAGAAGATGGAATCGCATGTTTCGATTTAACAGATATAATGGAATTGTGGTTGCTTGATACTGACTGACAGTGACTTAGCAAAGGAAAAGCAATAGCATTTAGTTCAGGTCATTCATAATAGCAATCTAGGTTTTGAATATTGTTCTTTTTTGTTTTCTGTTTAACAGGTATAACGCAAACCATTACCTGGTTTCTGTCCATATGCTCTGTTTACTAAGTATTTCTGTAACCAGAGCAGGGCAGAGACCTTTTTTCCCTGTTATTTGCCCTCATTGGAGACCCTGCTAACTTTTTTATAATTGACACAACTGCCCCTAAAATTCTTTCTGAACGCCACTGAAATTCTTCTAACTAAGACCAAGCTGTATTGTCACCCCAATCATTCATAATCTTAAACCAGGACACACTACAATCCCAATTCCCAAGTGAAAAAGAAGACTAAGGGTTAAATCTTTGCAGTTGCCATCTTTTTTCCACAGTGTACTGGAATGAGGTTTCTAAAACCACAGGGAATAAAATTGTATATTTTGTGAACACTAATGCAGATATTTTTATATAATGCACAGAAGCTGGAGCTTGAAGAAAAAGTAAATAACTAGAGACTAGTGATTAAAAAAAAAAGAAAAAGAAACAAACCACAATTGCAAGAGTCAGCAAGGTGGATTGAGAATCTTGAGATGCATCTCTTTCAGTTGATTTTTTTCCCTATGCATTGCTAGTACTTTCACTTTATTGTCTCTGATACTGCAAGATACCCTCATCGAGCATCGAATTTAGGGGGTGTCCCTTTCACAATGCGGCTTGCATGATCTGGGTCAACTGACCGGTATGATCAGGGGTAACAAAGTATCACACTAGTACAAGGGAAGCAAAGATTTTTTGTTGACCATCAGGAATGCCAATGTACAAGGGATATTAGCAAAATTGTGAGTCTGTGTCACTCAGTGGCATGTCAGCAGCAGAGTGTTTTGCTTTTTCCATTCCCTGCGCTGACAAGTAACACCAAAACATTTTGGTGTGGAGGGGGGTGGGGGGTCCACACAACTGCCTGGAGCCAAGCACTTTAAAAAAACCAACTATCAGCAGTCAGTATTAGCTTTGTGAATGACCCAAACCCCACCCCACCCCCTGTCACTGCGCCGCTATGAGCCGGGTGGGGGGCGTGATGGGAATCTTTGCCGGCTATTTGTATAACAAAAGTGAAGGGCAGTGTACTCTGCAAAGTCAATAAGCAGAGCAGGCAGAGCAGGGCAGAGACGTTTTTATTTTTCAAAACACAAACATGGTCACTATTTGACCTCAGCCCAGTGTTTCACAGTAACAAATACCTGTCTCTCAGACTCTGTATGACCCTGCGTGGTGATTATGGGTGTGTGTCTGTCCCTCCCTCAGCCTAGCTGCGCTGCTTACCATCACTTTAAAATTAAAGTATCCCCTTTTTTAAAATAAAAACCACTGTACATTGGAATTCATGGTGGAGGATGGGAGATTAGCAGAAGTGTGAGTGTATGGCACTCACTGTCAAGTCAGCATAGAGTGTTTTTGCTTGTTCCCTTCTCTTCCTGTCAGCAGTCATGAAGGATCATCACCATCTCTGTGAATGCCCCACCCCCCAGTCACCCATGCCACCCGTGATGAGCCTTGGCTGGGATAGGATGGGAATCATTCACCTGCGATTTGCATTACAAAGGTGAAGGGCAGTGTCTGTCCTCTGCTAAGTCAATCAGCACAGCAGGGCAGGAAGGGACCTTTTTTTTTTTTAACAACACAGACTGAGATTTTGGCCTGTGGCTGGCCACTTGGAAGGAACCTATTGGGGATGGGGTTGGTGATAATTATGCGATTTGGGTCTGGTGGAAGGAGGTTTCCATTGACAGTTACTGTATGTAACAACAGACCACAGCGAGCAGGGCAAGGACTGGGAGGGAGGGCCCGGGGGATTCAGGGACTGGTCTGTCTCTGGTGTTCCTTTTGTAAGGTTGCAGCATAACCAGTGCACAAAAGTGGGCTTTGGGTTTGCACTTGCTTTGCTACAGCAGCAGCAGGCACTCACATACGCATACACACACACGAACACACTCAGAAGTAGGTTTTGTGTACACAAACTATTTCTTGTCCATATGCTCTGAGTATGTATGTATGTATGTATGTATACAACAGTGACATGAAAGAGAATCCCTGGCATAGGCTCCTTGTCTGATGATAATTGCCCCATGGGGTTGCTCACTATGTATGTAAGTAAGTAGAGCAGTCCAGGTACCTTTCGTGGGTAAACACACAAACCAGACTACACCAAGCACAACAAATACAGGTATCTAATTACTGTTTATTGCATAGATTTCTTCATATTTTTGCGATTTTTTTTACTTTGTAAGCAAATTAAGTATATCTATTCTTCAGAGGAAGGCAAAAACCACCTCTAAATGTCAAAATACCCCATATGTTAGATTGGCGGGAAAAGGAGAAAGTGGTGGGAAAATTCCTGCCTGACTCCATGTAAAATGGCAATCAGATAGATATGAATCCCTGAAGAATAATAACATTTGTTCTTGCACCAAAGCATCCCACAAGTCCATGTGCAGATCAAGGAGATGAAGTATGGTTCTGAATAAAAAGAAAGAAGCAGAGCCAGCAATCAAATGACATGGTTGGTTTCTAATTCCTCCATTACTGTATGTCAGAATTTCAAGGCCCCCTGCCCCTGACCACTATAAACTTGCTACTATCAACTCCCACTATAAAATGTGGCAGCCACCAAAATAATGACTGTGATTGATTTGGACTGCTAATTAAGAGAAGAAATTGACAGGACTGTAGTACAGCAACTGAGAAATAGATATACGAAGCAAACCCCATGGTATTGTGGGACACCATGACCAGTTCTGTTAAACAGCAGAACAAACAGAAAGGGTTCACGGGGTAATGTGTTCCTGGAGCTCAGTTTACAGGAGGATGGCCAGATAAGCCAATGGTAGAGGACCCGCCCAGTGCAAAGGGCATATAGTGCATCCCTGTTCCCATTGACTGAAATGGAGATAGAAAAGACCCCACCCTGACCTGAAGATGAACTGCTAAAAACCTAAATTTTAAGAAATGGGGAGGGGGAAGAAACAAGACACAACACAGGACAGTTGACCACACACTTCTAGATGGATACATGGGGGGATGAGTGTTTCAGACTGTACCAAAAGGTTGTATGATGTGTTTGGCAGCCCGAACAGTCTTAGAGACCCAGGAAAATGATTGAGGGATAAGGGCACACAACCAGTGGACACTTTGTAAGCAAGAACACTTAGCTTTCCTGGACAACTTCATATGTAGCGACACCGCTGACTTGCACAGAATGCCAGGATGAGGATCATCATCATCTCAGACTTTCTATTGGAGTTCCATGTCCTCCAAGCACAACACAAACCACCAACCCCTGTAAGCTTGGCCATTCCATGTCATCCTTCACCGAAGCCTTGGAGTTCTGTTATGTGTCTGTGCGTGCTTTCAGGTGTGAGACGAATACCTTCTTCCAAGTCAGTGCTCCAAGGCATTGCTACGAATAGCTGGTTGGATGGAAAAGGGAAGGAAAACAACAGAAGACAAATTTAAATGATGAATAGAAGAGAACAATACTGCCATGCTGCCTGCAACCTAACTAAGCAATCAAACTTCCATTTGTATGCACACACGCAGTGGCACTTGCACAGTGAGTGCTTACCTTCTCAAGAATGGTCCTGTCCTGTATATGTCATCCTCTGGATCACAGCCCTTTCATTGAAGTTCCAATGCCTCTTTAGTTACCTGCATAATTTCCTTGTCTGTGACTTTCAGCAAGTCCTTGGTAATTTTGGGAAGGTAGGCCCTGTTCATGTGTATCAATGCAAGATGTTCCAGATTTGCACTGGAGAGGCTTGTTCTTTTATCGCCCACAATTGCACCAGAACAGCTGAATAGGTGTTCAGATGGCACACTGCTGGGCGGGCAACCAAGGTGGGATATTGCAAGATTATGGCCAAGTGTCTTTCTTGGCATTCCAATAAATGAGTGGATCAGTACTCATGCCCACTACCCACGGAGACATGAGGTACTGGTCATAAATGTCCTTTGCTGCTGTGAGTGACATGGGTTGGTGCAGAGGATCTGTTCTTCTTAATGTTTTCCCACTTAGTGCACAATCTGATGACAGGAGGCCATATTTCTTAAAATCTGACCAAACGGACGAAACATGCCCTTTTGTCTTGTCTTCTGCACTGCTGACAGTATGATCATTATCTACAACACATGTGTTCTCACTAAGTGAGCAAACCAGTCTCTGGGCAATGTCCTGTCTTGCAGCATCTGTGGATTCATTGCCACCCAAGATCTTTTTTACCTTCTTAAATTGTGAGTCCAGAGCTGTTGCAGTCTGGTACTGTGCACTGCGAGTCATAGTCTGAAATTGTGGGCTCTCATCAATCAACTTTAGCAAGGTACGGGCCATTGTAGCAGCAGCTGCACTCTGTGGATCATCCTTCGCAGAAAATATCTCTGAAAGGTCTTCCACTTTGCTCTTTAATAAGACGAGCACAGCCAAGGTCTCGCTGAGCGTGGCATCTGCCTTGCTGACAAATTCGGTCATTGCGAGAAATGGATCCAGCAAAAGTAGCAGTGTTTTAATAGTATCCGACTGTGTCACTGTCAACTGTATTTAAGCAGCGTCTTTTAGAACTGACTTGGATGCCACAACAAAGTAAGTGTCCACTGCAAGTCTTTGTGAATGCAATCTCTTGAGCATATTATATGTTGAGTTCCAACGTGTGCAGACATCAATAGGAAAAAAACTGAAGTGGAAGTTTTCTCTCCCTCTGTATGTTCCGGAGCTCATGACGAGATGCTGCCGATTGGTGAAAGCATGCCACCAACTTCTTTTCTCTTTCAATTATTTCTAACACAAATTTATCAGCTTCCAGAAATCTCTTTGCATCCAGATGCAGGGAATGAGCCATGCATGAAACACTCTCAAAATCAGCATCACAAATGCCTTTTACGATATTAGTCCCGTTGTCTGCTACTATGAAGCCAACAGAGAGACCAAGCAGCTGCAACCAGTGCTTTGTGAGCTGTAATAATTTCCGACTTATGTGTTCTGCTGTGTGGACTTGTGGAAAGTGTTCCAAAACAAGTATAGCCTGTTGTCTTTGCAGTACATTCTTGGCATCACGATGTATCCAATGCCCAGTTATGGACAGGTACTCCATGCGCTGAACACTGGTCCACATGTCTGTTGTTAGGTGCACAACTGCACCTTCACAAGCCCGCATAGCTGATTTAACCGCTTTGCATGTTTCATGGTACGGTGTGGGAATTGTCTTAGTGGTAAAGTATACCCTTGAAGGTACTTTTCATTGTGGGGCCATTCCCTCCATCAGTTCACTAAACCCCTCGTTCTCCACAAAAGAAAAAGGAAGCATGTCCACTGCAAGCATCTTTGTCACAAGTGCGACATAGTACTGTGGAGTTGGGTGTGAGGCTTACCATTTCATTTGATTTAGTACTGATTGCTCCAATGTAGTTTGTACAGTACTGACACCACCGGTGTGTGTTGACTGATCTGTGCTTGTACTTCTGCATTTAGTGGCATTCAGAACTGACAGGTGGTGGTGCTTCATGTGGCTATGTATACCACTAGTTCCTGGGTGGCTCTTCCCACCTTCTTTTCCTCTCGTGATTTCTCTAGGGCAGTAGTTGCACCGCACTTTTAAATTTTTTGGATTACAAGCAGTGAAATACTTCCATACATTGGACCATTGTACTCTTCTTGAACTTTCAGAACCGGTGGGTGTGCTGGGCTGAGGCAGTACCTCAGTCTCTGTTGATGTTTCTGGAGATGGAGGATGACGTTCTGGCAAAACTGGACTCCTACACAGTCTCATGTAATGTTAGGCACTGTGCTTGTGGATTTACTTTGTTGTGCTACAGAGTATCTGTCTAACACAGGGGCTACCGGTGTTCTTCTTCCACATGGCAAAGGCAAATCAATTTCTTCATCACTGAAATCAAATTGATGCAGAACCGTTGATGTTTTGTGCAGTGGTGTGGAGCATGAGGAGGCTACAGAAGCCGGGGCATAATCAGAATTACTATCATCAATGCAAGTTACAGGGTCATCATCGCTCACATAAGAGTCCTCACAGCCCATATCTTCAGTGCCGCTAGTGGTGGTGATGTCTCGCTCCGGTCCCTCCTCCTCATCGCATCTCTCTACTGGTCATGGCTCGGTTGTTGTGTTTACAGCTTCAACCACTATCTCATCGTCATTCCCCAGCCAATGTGGCATTGGCACATGTTCTGATTCTGATGACACTGATGAATTGTCTGCAGCTGACGGTGCACATTTTTCCAATAATTCATGCACTGCCTCCTGCATGCACAGAAAACGATGGATATGGTGTCAAGAAGCAGTTGTAGAACTCTGTGGCACCAAATGCTCCAGTTGCATCTCCACATGTGGTTGTTCATCCACATGTGAATGCTGCTGTGTTTTCGGCTGGTGTGAGTGAGCAGCAGGGGAAGATCTGGACCCTCTAAGTAAGTTACGCTGCTTCTACTGCTGGAGTTTTCATTTCCCATTGCAGAACCTCATGAACAATGGTTCAGTACATCGGCGGCTTTTGAAAGTCTCACAAGCCATCACTGAAATGTTCTGCAGAATCTGTAATTACACACAGACAGAGTATGATTGGTAACACAATGTGGAAAAATGTTTAACTTAAATGAAATTTAAATGATAATTTCAGGAGCAGTAGATCCTGGACATGAACCAAATTGATCCATTAGCATCCAAGACTGGACCAACGGAACTGCCCCCTACCCCACCCACAGGGGCATAGGAGGGTTGGGATCTGGACTTTCAGAAGGCAATGAACCAAACATGAGAGCAGTGTTGTAACACCCCCCTCAAGCATGGCAAGGGAGCAACTTCTACGAAACCATCAGAGAGTAATGTAACCTGCCAAGAGATGCAGGTGGCCGGATGGGGCAGGGTAGTAAATATTATATGTAAATCAATCCCGCTCCCTCTCCTCCCATTTCCCCTCTGTCCTTCTCATTCTCATAGTCAAACCCTCTCATGTTTCCATCCAGTTTACTGCTCTTCATGGCCTAGTTAAGCATTAATGTACAATCTGGTTGCAAATTAATAAAATATTTTAAATCCAGCAACACAGCAGGAAACAAGTATGACAACATGTTAATAACACAACATATTCCTGATTTTCCTAACAATGTAAGCAGTAAAGTAACATACATGAACCATTACAGAAAGACATAAATAATTTATTTGTTGGTTTTTAAAAAGTTAGGAATGGGTTGTAATGGTAGTGAACACAAAATACTTGCCTTATTATCAGGCTGCTGCAGGGGTGTGTCTGTGTCCTCTGTGTGGTTCCAAACAGTGTCCACTGTCAAAGTACTGTATGAAAATGATACCTCCTCCTATGGGTTGCTATGAAATCCAATGAGGAGGCAGGAAGCAAAAGTGATGTCACTGCAGTAGAGCTGTATTAATGATGGTAAATTAATATTAATCAATACATTGTACTTTAATGTATATGTGCACACAGAAACACACACACACACACACCAAACAATCACAGTAGGGTAGAGATTATTGCGCCCCTGCCACGCCACATGACTGGCTCATTCAGAAAGGTGGTCACAGTGAGGCCAGGTGAGTTGGTTGGTGGTGTCTCCAATGGTATTTTCATTTCAAAAGATTGGCAGGGTGGGGGCAGGGCAGGCATTGATTTGCAAATTTCCACTGTTAGTCAGTCACCCTCCTCCCCGACCTAAAAGCAATGAAGAACAAAGGTGGGGGAGGGAAACCAACCTTGTTTCCAGTTTTACTTAATGGGATGCAAACGCCGGTCGGACTGGATGGGAGGGCGCCCCCGCACACTATCCCCCACAGTGTCCCATACCATCCCAGTTTTATTATTATGAATGGGATGGGATGTGGATGCAAATGGTCTCAGAGCTTTCAACCCCCCCACCCGCCCACCATGGTCAAAGACATCAAAGCCTCAATGAGACGCATTGTGTGCCCAAGGCATAAGCATAACACATAGGTAGTGCAAATACATTTATTTAATCAGGTGGACTGGCAGCCCCCGCCCCCATTATTTTGTGTGTGACCAACTGTGTGCAAAATCAAATTCAAAGCAAGCCTCCCCATGATCTTGCTTCCCCCTGGCTCTCACGCTCCCCCGGCCACAGTGGCCCCCCTTTGACTTCTATCTTTGACCCTGGTGGGAGGATGGAGGTTGCAAACTCTTAGAAGATTGCATGCATCCCATCCTGTCCCATCCCATCTCACAATAAAACTGGGAGACTGCAGGCCGCTTCAGAGCTACTTTCACCCCCCTCCCGCCTGCCAGGCCCAGGGTCAAAATCAAAGGGAGGGAGGGGAGAGGAGACCACATTGAAGGAGCGCATTCCCCCTCCACCAGGTGGGGGGAATCTGACTCCAGTATGCATGCATCCTTCCTTCCCATTCCATTCATACCTAACCAGAATTAATTATAAAACTAACTGAGTCCCTCCACTCCATCCTGCTGCCTGACGGTGCAGGGCATGGAGGCAAAGGAATGAATCTCTCAGTTAATAACACAAAGTTCTCTCAACAAGAACAAGAAGAACAACCATCGGCAAACAAAATAGATATGTATCATGTTGTAATCACAGTAACTTACACAAAGAAGTTTTCATTGGAGTGTATGAGATGAATGATCAAATAATTCACTCTTCATCAGAAGGAATCTCTCTTCTCTCAACCTGGAAGGTCGACTAAAAGTAAAACTCCATCCTCACCGGGGGTGGGGGTGGCAAAAAGGGATCAAATGGAAGCAGCCCCGAATTTAAATAGAAACAAAAGATAAGGGCGGCCTGTGTGTGTGTGTACTGTCTATGAAGCCAATCAGACTCGAGTGGTCATGGTCAGGGACTGGGCCCCGTCCCAGGGGGTCGCCGTGTGGGTTGCTGCGGCTGAGGGATTCCACGCCGCTGAGTAATTCCAGGCAGCGGAAACATGCAGCAAGGGATCACAATAGAAAGCTGCCGCACTTCAGTGAAACGTCAAACTTTGTGGCAAACCTGATGCTTCCGCATCAGATCTGCAATTGTGACAGCACAGCGGCGGCAACCACAAAAGCCACGAGTTTAAAGCAAGAAAATCGCCTCCCTTCCTAATTGTGCTGCTTTGTGTGGAATAGCACTTTCCGCCGGTTAATGTTGCTGCAGCGGTACGGTATTTCAGCCCTAGATGCAACAAAGCAAGGACCAGTTAGGCCAAGTTAACAAGCCATTCACTAAATGCCAAAACCCAACACTATAATTGTTTGAAACTGTCAGGGACAAGTTATTCCAGAGCGCTCTGAAATGGCTCAATTTCTTGGTCTTAATCAGACTCCTGAATTGTCTCTTAAGATAGTAAAAATCGGATGGAATCGCAGAATGACTGGACCTCCTGTATGTACACCTCCTGAATCTCCCATTTTCTGACCAAACATTCTGAATCGAACCAGCCATTTGTCCACTTCAAACATGAGTGGGAAATAGGTTTTGAGCTTACTAAATATGGTTTGATGTTAGCCAAAAGTTTCCCATAGAAGCATATACTTTCTTTGGGAGAAGCAGAGTTAATACAGGCTTCCCGAGGTTGCAAGCAAATTGGTGAGGACAAAAGCTCATCAAGCTTTAGATTTACATCTTCGGATCACTCGACACGCCTCTGCTGCTCTAGACCACAGAGCTCATAGAAAGCCAAATTATCTGTCTGGTGAGTTCCAATTTTGAATGTTAGTATTAGCATAAAAATAAGGGGCTGGTGGTCACCAATTGGTTGTTAATCAACTGAAAATTGCTTAACTAAAGGCACCAACTGGGGAAACAGACACTGTCACATAATCAATTACACTACCTCCTCTAATAGAGAGGAATGTAAGTTCTCCCCTTTCATCCCCAGAGTGACTGCCATTGAGTAAAATCAAATAATCTCTAAACAATAATCTGGCCAAATGTACCCCTGAAATATTTACCCCGGATCCTTAGAACATCTACATGTAGCCGGGCTAGAGTCAGCTTCCAACTTTAATCTGGCAAAAAGGAACAGCGCCTCATCATTCGGCCCTAATCTCACATTGAAATCGCCTTCACAATTAGACAAACTATTGGATACACTGCTTTTAACTCTGCAATATAACTTCCATCACCTCTGGTTCTCCTACTGTCACAAGCATGGTGTCGAATTCATGGTGAATTCAAGCAATTTTATCCACAAAACAGTCAACAAACATGTCACAGAGAACACTGGAGTATTCCAGTTCCAGGCAGAGGGAGGCTGGACTGACTAGCCCCTTCACCACCTGGAAAACCTCAGCTGGATGTGAGTTTGCAGATGCTATGAGAGCAGCAAAGAACCTCTTTCTTTGCTACCCGCACAGCCACGGAATAGGTCCATAAACTGACTCTATGCTGCATTCTGTCAGCTTCAGCACAATAACGACATCACCAGAGCTCCAACCACCACCCTTCTCATTTCATCCACCGAAGGTCCTCCATAAACCAGGGGGACCTGCGTTGTCGGCAGTTAGGGAGCAGACGCCTAGGAGCCATGCGATCGATGGTCTCAGTTAGCAGAGTATTCCAGAGAGTCATGAAGTCATCAAGCAAACTGTCATCGAGATCAGAGGTTAATTCCCCAAGAGCATTCCGGAACCTCACTGGATCCATAAGTCGCTGGGGGCGAACCAACCTAACTCCCAATGGAGTAAAACTTCCAAGACGTGGTAGCCCCTGTGTCTGGGCCTCTTCTGCACCTCTGTGTGGTGATCTCCACAGCGGGGCTTTAAGTGGCGAGTGTTGTTGCTTAATGTGCACAGCCACATCATGCCCGAGGATGGGATTTTGGTTAGGCCAGGGGAGGGAGGCGAGGCAGGTCCAGGTGCTCACTTGTGTGGCCAACTCCTCGGCCCACCATGGCTGTTGCACGAGTTGTGACAGCAGCCTGGCCACCCAGCTACTGTGCCCCAGGGTGGCTATCTGCCCAGCACCCTACACTGGCCCTGCATTGTGACAGTTGTACTTGCCCACTATGGGGTTTCTTTGGGACTGGGTCCTCTGCAGCTCATGTGAATGCAGCGACACAAGACGTTATCCCACTTAGGGCAGCCTTACCATGTGATGCAGTAGCACTAGCTTGTATGCCCGGCAGTCGACAGATGTTCACCCCATCCTGCAGTTGGGTGGGCAGCCAGCTATGTGATGTATCCTCAGAAAAAGGTCACGGATGCAGCATGTATTAAGGTTGCCCAAAGTGGGATAAGGCTGCCCAAAATGGGTTAAAGGGCCTGAGTCCTGTGAGGTCAGACCATGCAGCCCTGCTGCGTGGCAGGATTTGGCCCAGAGGAGTGCGCTCATTCCCCACCTAACAGCTGACCACAGGGGAGTGGAGCCTGGGGAACAGTACGTGCCCTCTTCTCCACAACCTAACAGCTGATCATGGGGAAGAGGGGACTGTGAATTCCCCAGCCTCCTCCCCCGCACTCAGCTGTTAGGCACTGGATAGTGGATTGGGGGAGAGGGCATGGAAGGAGCGTGCAGTGCATGTTCCTCCAACCCACCCAACAGCTGACTGGGGGAGAGGAGCCTGGGAGGCGTGCTCACGTGATGCAAACCTCACCCCACCTGACAAACAGCTGATCAGCGTAAGGACGGTCCAGAGGAGTACATGTGCACCCCTCTACTCACCCTGACAAACAGGTGATTGGGAGAAATAGGGGGAGGGGGAGTCCAGAAGAGTGTTTGTATGCTCTCCTTCAATCAGCTGTTTGTCAGAGTAGGGAGAGGGGTGTGTGTACACTTCTTTGTGCCTTCCTTCCCCCGATCTCCCCCAATCAGCTGTTTGTCAGGGTGGCGAGAGGGGTGCATCCAGACTCCTCTCAGGCACCCTTTCCACACAATCTGCTGTTAGGTGGAATGATGAGTGCATGAACTGATCCATTGCTCAAACATCCTACATCACAGCAGGAGTTCCCCTTCTAGCCTGTTCCCCTTCTAGCCAGACCCTTCTAGCCTGTTCCTCAGCCCTCCCCAGGGTATGAAGGAGCTGGTGATGGCCTCAGTGGAGGAGACCATATGGCCAGCTCTCTCAGCCGGCCCAGAGCGTGTGGCTGTGCCTGCACACCGTAAGATGCACAAGGAATTGGGCCCTCCTAAGCTCATGTGGCTGCATCCCATGACTATGACCAGAAAAATATAAGATGCAAAGATTAGATTCAATCATTAAAGTGTGAGGGATTCTAGGGGAAAGGGGAGTTCATAGGAGTTAGGGGGTTAGGATGGGATTGCTTGGGATTTTAAAAAAATATACTTTTATGTATTTTTATATGGTTTCTGTATTGTAACCTGTCCTGAACCTTAGGGGAAGGGCAGGATATAAGTTTACATAAATAAAGAGAATAAATATCATGTACATATCTGAAAGCAATTTTAAGTGTGCAGCTTTTAGGTTGCTAGTGAGAAGCAGAGATACTTTTTTTCCCTCAAAGATCACAGATGTCATGGAAATTATGAATTGCCAGGCATTATAAACCTGGCTGTAATTGTTTTGAAAAGTCTGATGCTTTTTAACAGTGAAGACTGTGAGAGATAATTCTGTTCCTACAATGGTAAAAGACTTGGAATCAAGGCTCACAGTCACAGGGTACAACATGCAGTTTCACAATTGTGGAAAACTCTAATTGTACATCTAGCAATCATGTTGTACTGAAAAGGAACAGCTGAACTTGCTAGGAGTACAATGCAGTCGGCTTTGTAGTGTTGATTTTATTTATACATATGACATTGTGTCAAAGCAGATGGTTTTATAACTGAAAGCTTTTTGTACACTGATGTCTCACAAGTGGCATATGTCATAATTTGCTTAAATAAAAATACTGTATTATACTATACTTTGATTTACCTTTTCACATGAAGGGGGAGGAATGTCCGCAGCAACCTGCTCCCAGCACATGCTGTCATAGGCCCTTTTTACATGGATGCCCCCCTTACCCACGTGTGCAACAGGGTGGGCAGTGGGGTCATCCGTCTGACCGCTGGTGGGAATGGGTGGGGGTGTGAGTGTGCCCCAGTGCTCCACCCACCTCCATCCATCGCCCATGCACAGAGGCATTTGGGAAAATGGAGGTACCTCCATGTGTGAAGATGGGTGGAAGTGGGTGGGCGTTCGTGTGATGGCCCATCCATGCACCGCACACCCACCATTTCCTCCACCCATCCCCCCCTCGCAATGCGGTGCCTCCAGCGACCCCTTTTGAAAAGGGTCTTAGTATTACGAGGCCCTGCTGAGGAGAAGGGGTGGGGAGGGTGAGCTACTCCCTGCTGCTGTGACAATCTCTCAGGATGCCAGAAGCCTCTGATGCTGCTTCACTGCCTCTCTCCATCGTCTGTAAGTGGGCTCCAGCCTGTTCTCACGCCTCACTGCCTCCAAGACCTGCCACTCCTTAGATTGCTCCACAGATGTCCTTCATGTTCTGGAGCCAGGACCAACGCCTTATGAACAAGTCCAGCAACAAAGTCTATATGCCCTCTTCGAGGGGTGAGTCGTGCCTCCCATATTCCCACCTAAATTCCTCAGATGGGGCAACAACTGCATTTTAAAGGCTGCATGCCACGAATCCTCCTTTAATCCAATTTCTCCCTTTCCTGACACTAACTGGAAAGAGAAAGGAGGGAGCACCCTTGGCAGCCTCCCTTCCTAAGAATCACCATTCCCCCTGTCAGTGGAGAAGGGGGAACACACGCTCTCTGTGCCCCAATCGCACACCTTGAGCCCTAGCCCTCCTCTCGGCTTGCGCATGTTGGAAAAAGTGCCCATCAGGATAGTATGTGGGTCAAACTGTCTTAGACAGACTAGATCCCTATCATCATTGGGCACCGAGAAAGTGGACAGAGCAAGGCCCACACCTCTTGCCTCACCCACACTTATACCCACACCAGGGACGGGAAAGGAGAGTGGTGGGGGAACATGAGGGGGGACCGGGGCAGGGGCCAAGGGTAGGGGAGTAGGAATGGAGGGAACCTGCTCACAGAGGAAGGGGCAGGGTGAGGGAATCCCAGGGAAGGGATCCCAGGGAGTGCACAGGTATACCCATAATCTCTCACCAGTCACTCACACACTTACTCAAAGTTCAGCCATTTGTCAGGGAAACAAGGGGGGGGAGGTACACAACACACTATGAAACGTCCTTAAAAATACACAACAACTCAAGACAATCACTTAGCTTTCGGGCGACCAGTCTGCGCTCAGTCACCGGCAGTGAGGCTTCCTCAACGCTGGTCTTTTAAGGTTATGACCCGGCACCCTGGCAGGCCACCAGCCTTGCAGAGTGACACAATGCGTGCAGCGCCATCTCCGCAGATTGGGTGGCTGTCCCACCTGGCTGCTGCACTGGTGGGGCTGTTGAAAGGAGAAAGGTGAAGGGAGGAGCCTCGTGATCATCTGGGGGGGGGGGGCCTGGAAGTTCATCCTGCCCCGCTGCAATGCCGGCAGGGCTGTCATGGTAAATGTGGCAGGGGAACTAATTCCGGAGCTTGTTGGGGCAGCAGCAGATGACACCCCCTCATAGATTGGGGCTGGGGGTGGGAATTCCACTACAGCTGGTGCCAGAGCCTCCTGACAGCTGTGGGAGAAGGAGAGTCTCCTGAGTTGCTGTTGTCATTGCCTGTTCCTTAGAGATGGGAAAACGCGGTTCGGAAGTTCAGAGTTCGGACCTAACATGAATAGTTAGGTTGAATGAACCGAATGTGCGAATGGAACTCGAATTCGAATGTTCAGTTCGCATGCATTTGGTGAGTTCGGAATTGAATTTCCATTGGTTTCAATGGAAAACACATTATTGGCTGTATCGTTTTTGTTTTTTATGCTATGTGGATGAAAATTGGAGTGCCTATATCTCCAATAGAAAACATTATTTTTCCCAAATTTAAAAATGATTGGATAATGAAATCCAATTTTAGAAGCAGTTGAATTATTGTATTTTACAATATTCTACATATACATTCTTAGCTGTAACTTCTTTGCCTCACATCTAATGTAGGTGAAACTTGTCCAGTTTATACCCCTTCCCATATTTACTAATGTTACCAATTTTCAGAATGATTGGGAAAAGGGTCTTGGTGGTATAAGCAATTAACATATACATGTATGTCTGACTATAACAACTTTGTAGTCCAACAAGTGTATATGAAATTTGGCAGGACTATATATTACACTTTCATGATTATCTATGACAAATATCAGAAAGATTTTGTAAAGGATACCAATTTTATATTCCTGTACAACATACGTAGATAAGAAGCCTATGCCTGGGCTTCTCTTATGTCACTGTGGTATAAGATCGGTTTGTGATGCGAATTGGCCAACAGAAATGTCAACCAAATATCCTCATTATGTGCTGGGACCATCCCAACATATCTCCACCACTTGTTTCTGGGAATTCAGAAGCATCTGTTTAGGAAAGAGTCAATAGATATTCTCTTATGTCCTCTGTCTCAGTGCTGCAGGATGTGATTGTGATGATAATTGGCCAGTCTGGATGTGTTTAAACTATGTCTCCTGACTTCTGGGATGCTATCTCAGAAGTCCCAGTTATGTTGCTTATGCCCGCCTCAGGACCGCCCCCTATGCCCACCTCAAAGTCACTACCAATTGGTCCTGTAAAGCTAGAAGCTTTCAGTAATGTGTTTGGCCATTGAATGTGTCTGTCAGTCTTTGGGGTTGCTCCACATCCTTCCTCCTACAGTCTCTCTCCCCCTGCCATGCAGGGTGCCTGCCGCTGACTGGCACTGAATATGCTGATATTCATCTGTATAATGATCTTCATGGGTACAACATCAATTGCTTATATAATTGGGTCCCTTTATTAAAATCTCCTGTACATTTGCTGCAATGACAGGAAAGGTATTTTATACATTCTTGCCAAATATTCTGTAAACAGCTGGAAATGTATTTTCAGGTTAATGTCTTATATCCTTGGGATCCTTTATCCACTCTTTCTGAAAAATTGACAGAAATATTAAGCATATGGAGGGACATAATATTCACAAGTTTCATGAACATTGGATGCAAGATAAAGAAGTTGTAGCCATGAATGTGTATGGAGCTTTTCTTAAACTCACAACATTCAATTGTTTCTGAAATCGGTTTTCTTTATCTAATTGTTTCCAAGTTTGGTACACATATTGCCCTCCATCGAGCCTGACCGAACTGAATACCTAATCCGAATCAAAGTTCAACCCAAACCACCGAATGTCCAAATATCCGAACCTGGTTCTGTTCACACATCCCTACTGTTCCTGCCAGACTGTCTGAGAGCTAGAACTTTGAAGTGAGGGAGTGTAGGGGAAAACCATGATCAGTGTAAAATGACTTGTGGTTCTGAGCAATATGAAAATGTTTGAATGCGACTCTTGAGCTTGAGAGGTTTGCCCACTCCCAGGCGCGGCTCCCTTTAAGGGGCGTTGGGGGCGCTGACCCCCCAAGCACCCCGACAGGCACCGCGCCCCCGCTCAAAGTAAAACAAAAACAAAAACCTCCCCACCGCTCGCAGCAGCCTCTGCCTTGCCTTTGCTTAGAGCGGAGGCTGCTGCAGCGCTGTGGTCAATTTCATGTCAGTTTCACACTGAAACTGACCACAGCACCACTGCAGCAGCCTCCGCTCTGATTGCAAGGCAAGGCAGAGGCTTCTGCGGCTTGACTTCTCTTCTGGGACCCACTCCAGAGGAGTGGGTCCCAGAAGGCTCAAAAATCAGCTGCGCAAAGCGTTTTCCTATGGAAAACGTGATTGGGGCGGCTGAGCTCCTCTGTCCACAGCACGTATGGGATGTGCTGTGGAGGGAGGGACTACAGCCTTCCATTGCGCTCAATGGGCGCAATGGAAGATCTCGCCAGGGCGGTCGGGCTGACAGCCCTGGCGAGATAGCTTGGCGGGGGACAGAGGAAGGGGGAGCAGCG
>QEPC01002928.1:65191-79207 GCA_003113815.1 Sphenodon punctatus | reverse complement strand
TATTGTATTGTATGGAAGAGGAAGTGGAGATGGCTGACTCCCCCCGGTGAGAGAGGGGTGGAGCCAGCTGTATACCCTGGTGGCAGCAGGGTATAGGTAGTGGGAGGGATGGAACCATTTGCCTGATGTGTAGGCATGGTCAGAGGAGGTATTAGTTGGGGGGTTGATTTTTGATATGTATGCTATGATATTGTTATGCTTGGTCCCCTGTATGGGAAAGAACCCCAGTAAGTGTATTGATGATGATGTACGCCGCCTCGAGTCTTCGGAGAGAGTGCGGGATAGAAAATTAAAAATGATGATGATGTATTGTTCAGAATTGGAACTGATTCTAATCAATATGATATAAATCCAATTTAAAATTGGGTTGGTCTGATTCTGAACCGATCTTGATTTTCAGTATGATTTCCCATCCCTACTACAACCAGAAGGTTTGAGGAGGTGGTTGAGAGTGGATATGCTAGAAGTTTAGGGAGTTGTTATTTATCCCCTCAAATACTACTAGAACTAGGGGATGCTCCATGAAACTAAGTGGCAGCAGATTTAAAAACAAAGAAAAGAAAGTATTTTTCCTTCAGTTCACAATTAACTTGTGAAACTTGTTGCCAGAGGATGTGGTCAAGGCCAGTAGCATAGCTAGGTTTGAAAAAGGATTTGATAAGTTCTTGGAGGCTATTAGCCAAGGTTCATTAAAGGCTATTAGCCAAGTAGGTTGTCAGACATAACCTCTGACTGTTGGGAGCTAGGAGTGAACAGAAGGGATGGACCTTTTGGGTACTTCTCCAAAGGACCTTTTGGGTACTTCTCCAAAGCAACCAAGAATTTCTGCATTCCTGTTGCCGTCTTCCATGTCCACTAATGTGGGAGCTCTCATGTGGAGTCCCTTAAGGTTCCATTCTGTCCCCTCTCCTGTTCAACGAATATATGCAGCTGCTGGGCGAGGTCGTGAGATTATATAGTGTGCGGTGTCATCAATATGCTGATGACACCCAACTCTACCTCTTCTTTTCATCCGACCCTGACCTGACCTGTTTACTCAGTGTCTGGTGGCTGTGGGGGACTGGATGAGGGTGAGCTGACTGAGACTGAATCCCGACAAGACGGAGGTGATGCTGTTGGGTAAGGTGGTGGGTGTGGTGTCCCCTGTCATTGATGGGTCCGTCCTCCACTGGTTACCCAGGTTTGTAGTCTGGGAGTGCTCCTCGATTCTTGGCTCCACCTGGATGTCCAGATGGGGGCTGTGGTGAGGAGTGCGTTCCACCAGTTACATCTTGTGCTGTGTTTTCAGCCATATGTCTCTGACTCCGACATGGCCACTATCATCTATGCCTTCATCACCTCAAGACTGGACTATTGTAACACACTCTACATGGGGCTTCCCATGGTGATGGTTTGGAGGCTGCAGCTGGTGCAGAATGTGGCAGCCTGTCTCCTTACAGATGTCACCAAGAGCACATTATACCAGTACTCCATTCTTTGCACTGGCTGCCTATAGACTTCCGGGCCTAAGGTTTTGGTGCTTACCTATAAAGCCCTACATGGCCTCGGCCCCACCTACCTGCAAGACCGCCTCACTCCCCATGCTCTCGATCAGCCCTGCGAGCCGCTGAGGGTGCCCTTCTCAAAGTTTCCTGTGTTACTTGGGGGGTGACCATGGAGAGGGCGTTCTCGGTGGCCGCACCTAGACTGTAGAACTCCTTTCCAGAGGATGGCCGGGTGGCCCTGGCCCTCCCCTTCTTTTGATGAATGTGTAAGACCTGTCTGTTCCACCAGGTGTTTGGTGAGGGAGATGGATGAAGAGTGGGGGGTTAGGGTGGTGGATTTTTTTGTTTTTCTGTTTTCTTTGACATCCCCAGTATGGGTTGTTTTATGCTCTTGTTTTATTTGGATTGTTTATTTATTGTTTTATATTCATATTTATGTTTCTATTTAATTTAATTTTATGATTGTTAGCCGCTCCGAGCTGCTTCAGCAGGAGGGGCAGGATATAAATTATATTAAAAATAAATACAAATAATGGAGACAGAACAGACTGTTCACATCCTCAAGGCAGTAACAGAGGAGATAGCTGGTCACAGGTGGCAACATGTGTGGATGGGTGTCACAAGCCAACCTGCTTCTTTTCCTGGAATAGGTACATTTCTTCAAAAAACTTTTGCCCTTCAGCATAGCTATGGTTCGCAACACAATGCTCAATTTTTCTTGAGGGAGCACAGATCTATAAATCCCAGGAGACCATGATAAACTGTTCCTGACACAGGAGATTTGTGAAGAAGATTTAGTCAATGTGCCCTTTAAAATATAAAGTTATCTTCCTTAGGACTACTCCACCACTCTCTCTTTTGCTCTCATTCATCTTGGGGCAAGGGCTACCAGATCAATTTTTTGGTTGTTTTTTTAAACAAAAATAGTATGGAGCGAGAGTTGGGGGTGTTCTGAAATAAGGGACACCCATTATATTATATAGTGAGCTGCAGGTATCTTAAATAAGAGACTTCCATTGTGTTTTATTTAGAGATGAAACAAGTATCTGCTATTATCCAATATCCAGCCAGATATTGCGGTATCCAGTCAGATACTGAATGGTATCCGGTTTGGTATCCACCAACTATCTGGTTTATCAGTTAACCAATACCATTTACCACATTACTGTTCACTGACTACCATTTACCACATTATCGTTTAATTACCGCTTGACTTTCTCCCTCTATCTGGACTGATGGATTGGTTTGATTATGGGGTAATGCAGTAAATGGTAATGTGATCATTTGATATTCATTAAATGGTAATATTCAGTATTCCATCTTGGTGGTTAACCTCCGCTGTTACTAGATAGTTACCGAATAATTGCTAAGCTACTCATAAGAATTTATGTATAAATTAATCAATCGATTAATTAAATAAATAAACTAAATAAATTAAATAAATCATATAAAAAATAAGAAGTGCTATACTGGGTCAGACCCATGGTCCATCAAGTCCAGCATTCTGTCTCCGACAATGGCCAACTACAGTTGCTTGAGAGAAGTACAAGTAAAGTACAGGTAATGGAGGTGTGATCCATGGTATCTCCTGCTAACCACCACGTCTGCCAGCCAGGAGTTTAACCTTGCTCCATTGTCATGCCTTTGTTTGGGGTATGTTTGGGGTATGTTGTTATGGTTTGGGGTGTAAATGTTATCCCATTCAAATATCCTTGATTGTGGTAAAATAGTAAGTGTGTTTCACAATATCCACACACGCCATGCCCTGAAAACACACCGTTACATATCTGGTGTTCAGAAGGGCTGTGTGATTAATATTCATGGGGTTCATGCTATCTGTCAGACACCTCGGCTTGTCACCAGACCAGCCATAACTCAGATTTTTTACTTATGGTGTACACCAGCCTTCACTCTCCCCAGAGTTAGCTGGTCCATTAGAGTTCTACTCTCTGCTACCTGGAATCTTTGAGGTTACTTTTGGTTAGGCCCATCTTGGTATCTGAGCCAAGAGTGATCCCCAAAATTTAGTACCTGGTTTCAATAACTACATACGACAGCTTTATAATAAGAGAACTTTTTTGTATATAAGAGTTTAAGGCTATTATAGTGATTCAGAGCTTATACAGAAAAGGCAGAAAACAGAAGTGAAATTCAAAACTCTTAGGTGTACATCTAAACACCAGTTGAAGTCATCAGGAGCTCTGAGTCCACAGTGCCTCAGAAAAATCAGACATTAAGAGGCCCAATTCTTATTTGCCGTAAATCATGCCACTCTAGCAATGTAAAAGAGAGCCTAAAATCTAATCCAACTAACTGATTTATATCCACTGTGAAATTGTTGTGAATTAATAGGCTGATTGAAGCATTATGCATTATTTATTTTTATTTATTTATTTACTTGATTTATTCCCCGCCCCTCCTGGAAACAGCTCAGGGTGGCTTCCAACAATAAAACACATATAAAAATAAATAAAACAATTTAAAAACACATCAAAGATACAATATCAAATATTAAAACAGGGAAACTTTCAAACAAACAAATAGGGTGGGGGAGATAAAACTCACTAACCCACCCCCCTCCCCAAAGGCCTGGGTGAACAGCCAGGCTTTACATCTTCGCCAGAATGTCAAGAGGCTTGGGGTCAGGTGAGCCTCCTCCGTGAGGGAGTTCCAAAGGCACGGTGCGGCCACCGAGAATGCCCTCTCCATTGTGTCCCCCCGCTTCACACGGGGGACCTCCAAGAAGGCACCCCCGGCAGACCGAAGGAGCCACTCTGGGGTATGGAGATTATAGAACCAGATTATAGTACACCAGATTATAGAACCAAGAGAATATTGTACACATCTGTAACTATTGAAAGGATGCTATGAGTTTCCTACATGATTTATTTGCTTGCTTTATGCTTTATAGTAACTCTAGTTTAGGAATATTAAAAATATAGGCTGGCAGGAGGAGAGAGAAATATGCTGACAGGGATACATTCTTCTCATCAACAAAAGGAAAGGCCCCAGCAGGAACAGAGCTAGCAAGAATTGTTCGTGCTCAGAACAAGGTTGCAGATAAGAACCAAACAATGCAATAAGGGGAAATGGCCTAGTCAGACAGAGAGACACCTTAGAGAAAGGGGCATGGGCAACTCATGGCCAGGGATCAGGCCTCCCATTTGGAGGGAGGGGTAGGCAGGATCCAACTGGTCAGTACATCCCATAATGACAGTGACTAAGCAGAAAGTACCCCAGATCTGAACAGCCAATGGGAGAAGTTCCCAGGTTTAGCACTGACAGCCCCGCACTCTGGATAATCATAAGGCAGTCACTGGATAAAAAGGCCAGCCCTAGACAGAGAAGTTGCCTTTCACGGTCCTTGTTCGCTAGCCCTTATCAGGGCACCGGCTAGCTTGGTGACTGGCCCTTTTCCATTGCTCTCAAAGACCCTGAAAAGCCTAGATCCAGCAGGCAGGCACCTAGGCAGACAGCTATGGGCCTCTGCCCTGCCTCTCCTCTCGAGACCAGACCTGACACGAAAGAACTCATATGTATGTACTTATGCGTGTTTGCTTGCTGTCAGAAGGCCATTGTTGTAATATGCAAGTGCTATATTATTGCTATATTCTCAGTTCTTTCTATATTAATATAGTAATAAACATCTGTCTATTTAAAGGACTTTGCCATCTGTTTCATAGTGCCTTTGCCCAGATCCCGAAATTGGGAGCTGCCTGCCAGGGATCTAAGTCCTGTCCCTGGTAGAATTGATAGAGAACAGTTCTAATTCATAACAAAGTCCTTGAATGCTAAATGAAAAATCAAGCCCTAACAGATGATATCTCAACGTTGCTATCTAAAAATCTGACTCATTTTCATAAAAATACCTAACTAGAGATCTAAATGCAAGGAAGACCATCATGCTTAACGATCCACAACACCTTCTGAATCTGTGTCCCCATAAACCACATTCTAGGTTTATGGGGATATAAACCATAGCCCTCATAAACCATAACACAGATGCAGTTTTGAAACAGTGTAGTGGGTGGGTCCGTGGATGCCACATGGAGCACCCACACTTATCTGATGGGAGGGGTGGGGAATCAAATGAGCTGACGTGGCCACTCATGCCCCCATACAGAGTATCCCAGATTTTTCCACAATGCTCCATGCATGGGCATGAGTGGGTGGTGCGTGGGTCACAGGAGCACATGCCCACCCATGCTGCCTTCAGATGGGTGCCTGTGTGGGTGGGGGATAGGTGGACCTGTGTGGGCATTCCCTGTTTAAAAATGGTCAGAGACAGAATAGCTTGTGGAGATATGGTGGGGACAACATGGCACACCCATTCTCCACCAATCCATTCTGATTGAGAAGAGGGGGGACCCAAAGCCATTTTGCACAAGTGCAGCAGGAAAAAGATCTCCTGCACATGCACAGAAGGTCTTTTTCATTTGAAATGCATGTGAAAAAAGGTGCTGTGTACGTGAGGTGGGAGAAGTCAATGCTTCCTATCTGTACTTCTGGTGGAACGCAGACTGGATCAGGGTGGGTCTGCCTTCTGCCAGACCCAGACTGGAACAAGTCATAATATGAAATCTAGTTATAATCTCAGTTCCAGGAGACTCAATAACATTCCATTAATACCCCCTCCTTGGGTTGGTGTATTCTTTGTCGTACTGGCTCTTCATCATCATTGACAATTCTCTTCACACATACGGCCTTGCACTAGGCCTACTGTTGTCTCCTTTTCTTAGTCCAGGTGCTAGTCCTGCAAATCTCCCCTTCCAAACAGAGTACACAATTGCACCCCCAGCTCTAGCTAGGACCCCAGCCCTGCTTTATACATCCACACGACTTCCTGGTCACCTGGCCTAAATTGCTATAGAGCTCTACCCCCAATCAGCCTCCCCCACCAGAGGCATAGATAATTAAGCACATTAGGGCAGGCAAGTACTGGTAGCAGCGGCAGATGGAGCTCTCTAGCTCACCCTTGTTTAATTTCAGGCTCATTCACATAACTCTGTTTTAGAGGAGGTGGACCATAACAAACCCACATTTTGAGTGTTGTGTGAAATCCTTATCACCCTGTGCTCCTTGATAATCCCTTGTCCTTTGACACCTGAAGCAAAGGGCAGGCCACTGAAATTATCAGTTGTATGAATGTGTTGCTATGGAACAAGGCAAACACAGGTTAAGGGAGACGTGGCAGATTTACCACCAGGAGGAGAAAGATTGTGTGTATTAGCCCTTTATGAAAGGTTGGGCTGCATTCTTTGAAACATCTAGCTGTCAGGAACCAGGCCTCAACTGGCGTCATCACTAGTTCAAGCTGCTTCACAGCCCCATTGCCATACCTGGACTTTGACCTGGAATCAGTTTTATAGGGTACCTGGTTCCAGCTAGGCCACACTCCATCTAGTCCCTAGTTGGCCACTGCTGGATATACAGGTTTGCCTGGAGGAGCAGGAATTGTGCTCTGCTCTTGGACCTGGACTCAGATCCCTGGGACCAATCCTGAAATCCACCCACATCCCAGACGACCCCACCTTTACACCAGCATGGGTTTTTGGACCCAACCGGAAGCCCCGTGACTTCAAGGGAGTTTGGGTCATGCCTCTCATTTGTTTGCTCAACAACTCCACTCCTTAGCAGTAATTTGTGTCTGCTGTGTCTTTCTTCTTTGCCTAGCAATAAGAGCTCTGGTGATCCCATCTCATTTTTCTTATAATTCTGCAACACAGACTTTCCTCTCCTAATCGAAATAATTTTTATCCTGTTATTTTTCATTCTGCTCAAAGTCTCATCTTTTTCTTTAATCATTGCTGCACACCCGCTTTGCCATGTGGTGGCTGACAGCCTCATCTGTTTGACGTATGCATTTACTCCCAGCTGCAATTGTTTTCTTAATGAGACTATCCTTTTATGAATCTCCGATGCCAGATAATCTCTTATATCTTCTTTAATTTTCAGAGATGTTTGGCAATGCATTTTCCCCACTTTGGCTTTTCTAATTTTCATTTTTTATTAACACAAAGAAAACCCCAAACCCTTCTTCTTATTTTCTTTGCTAAGTGCTAAATCATGTATCCTCTACATTTATTGTGAAGATAATGGAGGACTGCTGCCTCCTCTCAACAGGAAATCTATTTGTACCATTTAAGTCAAACCTATTGATGTTGTCATAAAAACATCCAACTCCTGCTAGCTTCTGCGCACAGCTTTAGTATAAGGAATTGAGATAAAACGGTTATTCATATGAATATAAGTAACCATCAGATTCACAGTAGCCAAACCAATCCAATAATGATTGGCTGGCAATCAATAACCAATTGTTAATGGGTGGTTTAACTGATTTACTGATTTACAGACATATTACCAATATCACCTATTTATTACACTGCTTACCATGTTACTGTTTTGCCATTTCCCCTTCGTTCCGTAGTTAGTTACCATCTCATTCCATTTGCTTGTAATTCCTTTCCTGCTCCCCCTTGCCCGGATGAGTTTCAAGTTTAACTCCTGTTTCCCATTGGATACCTGGTTATTGGAACCATTCAGTATTGTGGAAAATCAGTTAACAAATAATAGTACTAACTAACCAATATTTCAGAAAATTAGTAACCAATAATGGTATTAATTAATCAATATTTTGGAATGTCAGTTAAACATCTCAGAATTCAGTTACTGAGTGTTTAATTATTTGACTATCCAGAATATCGGTTATTAACTGAGGTTACCAAATTAGGGTTTCTTTCCAGCTCTCCTCACTTCACTGGCTCCCCCTTCCCGAATGCATCCTTCACAAACTCCTGGTATTCACTTAAATTCCTTCACAACCTGCCCCCCCTACCTCTCAGCCCTAGTCTCCTTACACACTCCTGCATGCACTCTCCGCTCCTCCTCTGCCCCCTCCCTCGCTCTCCCTCGTCTCCCCTGCTCCCCTAACCGCCTTTGTCCCTTCTCCCTTGCTGACCCCCATGTCTGGGATTCCCTCCCTGCCCACATCCGCCTTGCCCCCTCCCTCTGCACCTTCAAATCCCTCCTCAAAACCCACTTCTTCCTCGCCGCCTTTCCCGATGCCTGTTAGACCTTTCCTTTCAATATTTACTGTCTGCCCTCCCCACAGACTCCTGCCTAACTGCAACCAAGCCAAGCACATGCACCTGGGACCTCGCATCCGCTTGAATGTTATTTATCCCTTGTCTCTCCCTATGTCCCCTCTCCTTGTCTTCCCCCTCCATGTCTATTAGCTCGTAAGCCGTAGGCAGGGACTACGTCTATCTTACTGTTCTGTAAAGCACCAGGTACACTGCTGGTGCTATACAAATGCTTATAATAAATAATAATAATAATTAATAACAATAATAATAATTAATGAAGTATCTCTATGGGGAAAAGAGAGTAGGGCCAAAGGCAGCATGGTAGTATGACGTGTGTCACAAGACCCATTCACACAACCCTCTTCTGGCGTTGGCAGCAGCTAGAGCTGCAACCAGGTATCACAACTACTACTACTACTACTACTTAGTTCATCCTTACCGGTTTGTGCTCATAGAGAAGCTAATGACCAAATTTTTACAGTTCTGTAAAGGGGGAGATAGTTAAAAGAAAATTCAATGGATATAGAAGTGTGGAAATGTTCAATGAAAGACTCCCATAAACTTAACTCTGCCCTCCAGGGATTCAATGAGGGAAAGGAGGAAGAAAGAAAATTAAAGGCATCTTGTAAATTCAGTTGAATCTGGGGCCACAAGCATGAAACTGTTTTGCTCCTATAGTTTCAGTACAGGGCCCAGCTAACTTTATGTGAGGGCCTCAGTCATGAACCCCTTACCGTGATTGGATTCAAATTTAACCGTATCTCCTGATTTTTAGGGTTTATGACTCATGGCTGTGGGTTAATTACCCCATCCTTGTAATATATTTCACTTTGCCAATGCTCTCTTAATTTTGCTTCAGCAATAATGTGCTTTTTGTCTCTGAATTTGTATGTGTTGCTGTGAGTGCCTACATCCCTATAAAAAACCAGGGCATTTTTACACACTGAAACACTTCAGCACGAAGCTTTATTAAGGAAAAAAAAATTAGCACACTCACTCTGCCTCCCTGGATTTCTCTCTTGTCATTTTGATTTCTTCACTGCAATCTTCCATTCCTTTAACTACCCTAACCCCCAATTCTTCTTTACTTTCCAAGTCCCTCCAATGTCTCTCTCTTTCCTTGGGTTGGCTTTCAGTCCTTCCACCAGATTTGTTTTCATTCTATCCTCTTCTCCCTCCTTTCCCTTCAGTATCTCTCTATGACATAAGAACATACTGAGTCAGACCGCTTTTAGATGAGGAGCACAAAAAGAACCTTGCAAAGATACGTAGGGGTGTGTGTGTGTGTGTGTGTTAGACTTCCCCTGTGCTCCCAGAAGTGACGGTGCTCCCATTCTGAAGCAGCGGCCACCGAGGACAAGCGTAGGTTGGAAGATGTGGCGTTATAAAACCCTCTAGAGGGGTTTTTACAATGCTGCATCTTCAAACCTGCACTTGTTCGCAGTGGCCGCCACTCAGAATGGGAGCAACGTCACTTCCGGTAGCGTGGGGGAATGTCTACACACACCACCACCCCTTTTGCAGGTTTCTCTCTCTACATATCTTTGCAAGGCCTTGTCTAAAAAGCTGTCTGAAAACAATGGTCCTTCAAACCCAGCATCCTGTCTCTGACAGAGGCCAATCCCAGTCGCATGGGAGAAGTATCAGCAGTGACAATGGGCAATCCATTCCCTGCTGATCACTCCCTGATTCTGACTGTAAGAAGTTCCCATCTTGTAATCTACTTGGTTAATGCTGTTAATGAAACAATTCTCCAAGAACTTATCCAGTCTTTTTAAAAACCAAGCCATACTACTAGCCCTAACAACCTTCTCTGGCAACAAATTCCACAATTTAAGTGTGCATTGAGTGAAAAAATACTTCCTTTTATTTGTTTTAAATCTGCCACCAGTTTCATAAAGTGTCCCCTAGTTCTAGTGCTTCTTGAGAGGATAAATAAATGTTCCCTATCTACTTGTTCCACTTCACTAAAGATTTTATAAACCTCTATCATATCCCCTCTCAGTCTTCTCTTCTCCAAGCTGAAGAGCCCTAACCTATCAAGCCTCTCTTTGTACGGAAGCAGTTCCAAACCCTTGATCATTTTTCTTGTCCTTCTCTGAACCTTTTCAAGTTCTACTATAACTTTTTTGGGATGGGATGACCAGAATTGCACACATTACTCAAAGTGCGGTTGCACCATCAATGTATATAGGGGCATTATGATATTTTCAGTTTTATTCTCTATCCCTTTACAAATAATTCATAACATTCTGTTTGGATTTTTGATGGCCACCGCACATTGAGTTGAGGATTTCAATGTATTGTCCACTCCTTTTCCTGAGTGATTACTCCTAAAAACACAGCATTGTGCACACACAGGGATTTATTAAAGTGCTGGTCTTTCAATCTTCTGGGTTTACAAGTCCACAAGTAAGTTTCGGATGCATTCTTCATGCAAACACTGCCCTGAGGCAGCCTAAAGTAGCCACAGCTGTAGATGTGAGGGGCTGCCATGGAAAACAAGTGACCACAGCTGCCTGGAGCAAAGTAGTTTACCAGGAGAATGTTTTACACACAAATGTTCTGGGAGAAGTTCTATGCAGAAGTTCAAAGAGCCAAATGTTTAATATCTGGGTGAGTGATTTAGACACATAGAAAGTTCAGGATGTAACAGCAAACAATGTAGGAGAAATGTGTGTGTAAAAACACCCAATATCTTTTTGGGTAAGTTCTTCATCCCTAAAATAGAAATAATAATAATAACTTAGCCGGCAGGGTTATGCTGAGAGTTAGCTAGATAAAGTTTGTAAAGCACTTGGACCTCGTAAGTTTGACAGGCAAGTGCTGTGTATGGTAAGCTATGCACACAGCCATTTTCTAATTGGATAAGCAGAGCCTGTCAATCAACTGATCTGACAGAACAATTTCATTCTCCTTGTTAATGTCTCTCTCCACCAAGCCGTTTTCTTTGATATTCTCTTCATTTGTATTCTTCCTTCAGTGCAAACACCGATGATTCTGTTTACCTCCTCTGTCTAAACAGCTAATGTACTAGGACTGCCCTTCAGCAGTACCGTGACAATCTTCACCAAGGACTGAGCGCTATCTGTCTTCAAGTGACATTTCCACAAACCAAGCTGAGAACCTTCTGTGCTCTGTACTATAATTTCAGGATCTTGTGTGCCCAATGGTAGGTATTATCTTTATAGAGACTCAGGAAGGTACCAAGTGTTTTAAAGATGCAGGATGCCTGAGATTGCTCTTAAGTCATTGCTGCGGTACTGAATTTCAGTTCTATCAAGCCCAAGCATTGAAAAATCTGGAGACAGTCACCCCCAAAGATCATGTGCTTTAAAATCTTGCAGATCTTGCGAACGACTTATTTGGGATTTCTTTTCTTTTTTCTTTTTAAAATTGCCTTCCGAGCTGTTCAGAGCCTTTAGGGGGTTAGTGGTTTAGTGTTGCCCATCTCTCTGGATTCTGACTCCGAGTCTCTGGGTTTTGGGAACAGGGCTGGGTGCCCCTGGTAACCCAGAGCAAGAGTGGATTCCCAAGGGCAGTCATGTTAGAAAAGGGGATGAAATCTCTTTGCACCACCCCCTTTCAAACTTGGCCCACTCCCCGCAGAACATTAAGGCATGAAAATCTGTAATGGACCATCTTACATAAGAGAGGGGTGCTACAGGCCTCTTTGCACTGCCCAGGCCAATGTGGCCTCGCCCCCTCCAGATAAAATCTGGAGTTGTTAACCCCATATCAAGAAGGGATTAGACAAATGCAACGTCATGTTCAGCCTTCTGCTAATCCCAGTGCTAAATTTGTTGGTTTTTTTGAAAAATTATTTTAAAAAGGTAGGGGTGTGTGTGTGTGTGTGTGTGTGTGTGTGTGTGTGTGTGTGTGTGTGTGTAACAATCAACAGATGGATGGAAATGGCCAGAAAGAAAGAAATAGAAAATCAATAATCAGTAAAACGGCGCAAAACAGAATAAGTAATTTGGAAATGGAAAATTGGTAGTTCAGTAACAGTAATTGAGTAGTTGATTGGTCCCTAAATGGGTACCATTTATTTATTTACATTTGTAAAGCATTTAGTGCCTGACCCACTCCCAAAGGATTCAGGTTTCACCATTTTGACAGGTATACCCATTTCTGCACACACCCGTTTCAGCTCTTGATATGATATTCGGCACGGATATTCATTTCAGCTCTAGTCAAAATATTCATTTCTGCTCTGACCTGCTGTAGCAGGCTAACACCTCAAGCCCAGGTTCCCTGAGTTCTCCAAAGACCTTCCAAGTCCTGCTCTTCATCTCCCATAATATCAATCCCAGTCTTGCTTGTAGAGTCCTCCATCAGTCTGTTCCAGACATCTGAGTCTTGATCTCAAGCTGTTCTCCCGCTCCAGTGCATGCTGCTGGCTCGCTCACTCTGCCGGCTTGTTGGTTTCACAACCGATGTTGTCAGTTATAGGCAGCCATCTCTCCTCACACAGCTGTTTCCCTCTAGAGCCATGCTACTTGCTTAGAGTCCATTCTCAACCCCTTGGCTTAGTCAGGGTACCTCCTGCTGCTAGGGATGTGTGAACGCGGTTCAGAAGTTCGGAGTTTGGACCGAATTCGACCAGTTCGGTCGGCCGAACTGAACTTCCAAACGGAACTTGAATTTGACTGAACTGTTTGGTCGAATCCGAACCAGTTTGGAAGGCCAAAAACAGCTTAAAACACTGGTTTTGAATGTACAAACTCGGTTTGGAAGTTTGGAATTTGACTGAACTTGACTAGTTGGGTCGACCGAACTGAACGTCTGAACCGAACTTGATTTTTGAACCGAAACGAATTTCTGAACTCAGTTCTGTTCACATATCCCTACCTGCTGCCCACGGGCACTGGGTGGCATATAATACCTGTGCCCTCAGTTCTCCATTTCTGTTTACTGTTAAGCCACCTCACTTTCTCACAACTATCCCTTCTGGTGACTTCCTGCTTTTCTGCCTGCTCTCCCTCCCTTCAAGGGTCAGGTTCCCTTGAAAGGACTATCTGGCCCATCTCTTAAAGGCACTGCCATCATTCTAGCCCTGGGACAAGGTGAGCCCTGTTCTCTGCCACACCTGCGTAACACAGAATCACAACCAGTAATTTCATCATGAAGCCGGGAAGCATGTACTGGAGCTAGAACCCCATCACTTTAATCCACCAGTATATTTAATTTATTTTATTGCGGCCGAGGCCAAAATATACAGAAAACAAACAAGTCACACATAAATAATAAGGCTGGGAGGCTCTGCCGCCGGCGGGGGGGTGTGCTCCAGTGCTCCGTTGCCCTGCTGTCTGGTGTCCCGCTGCTGTTGCTGTCATCGCTGCCGCTGCCCGCCCGCTGGGAGACCTGCGGGGAAAGAAGGACAAGTGAGCCTTGAGGGGGCTAGGGGGGGAATTGCAGAGGCCAGCCTGTGGGCTGACCTGTCCCCT
>QEPC01002928.1:34240-50953 GCA_003113815.1 Sphenodon punctatus | reverse complement strand
TTTTAGTGTTTGTAGGAGCAGGCCTGTGTACTTATTAGATAATCCATTTAGTTCATAGCATTTAGAATAGTTAATAGCAGTTAGATTTAGTGTAGATAGTTATATATATTAGATTAAAAAAACAACAACCCATATAAAAACAAAACAACCAAATAAAAAACAAAAGAAAACCATATAAAAAACAAAAAACACACCCATAACATTTCCCGAACGGCCGAACAGAACGGCCAAACCCGAACCCGGCGAACTAACCAAACGGCCGAACCAAACGTAGCCGAACCAAACGGTCGAACCGAATGCAGCCGAACCGAACGGCCGAACCCGAACTGCGATCTGTTTGCCCATCCCTATTGGGCTGAATGCATGGACTCTGGGAAGGGGTATAGTGTTTGCAATTGTACCACCCTTGCAATTGTACCACCCTTTGGGTGGTAGTTGTGGCCTTGTCAGTAAGGGGTGGGTGGAAAAAGCCTCTCTCGCCCCTTTCTGAGCAGCACACTTGGAAATTGGGCATGATGGCATGTATTTCATATGGAATTTCACCACATCCTTTTCCAAATACCAGGGTGCCAGGGGAAAGGTGTGGACACAAGGAAAGGGGCTGTTCTTCTCCCAGCAACCCCGCCTCCCCGGAGCCCGCACTCCACTCCTACCCACTCTGAAAACTTCCTTCTTGGTGGGGGCTGTTTGCAAGCAGTCTGGGTGCCACTAGAACAGTTTCAGAGTGAGGGTGTTGACCCTACTCCTTCCCTCAGCTACTCTGAAAATCTTTTAGTGGTGCTCCAGACAGTTGCAAAAGAGCCTCCCTGGAGTTCAGGGACCAGGTTCACCTGAGCCCCCAAGTCTATAAAGCAAAGGACTCATTCACAGAACACTCAATTAGAGCGGACAGTGGCACAAGCACGCATTCTCAGGGTTATGTCATGTGTGGGGAGCCTCAGGCTCAGGGACCAAATGCAGTCCCTGGCCGGTTTTGACGTGGCCCCTTTTCAGTTCCTGGATCTAGCCCCTGGCTCCAGTTCCTACAACAAAACACTGAAAAACTTGAGCTCTGGGTAAGTGAGCAGAGATGAGGACATGCACACAAGGGGAGGGGCCAGATCCAGGGCACCGGGATCCTCCTTTTTTTAAATGCACTCCCGTATGCATCTCCGCCCCCAACTTCTTCTGCGTGGCCCTCGGAGCTTTTACTAATATTCAAAGTGGCTCCCGGGAGGACGAACGTTTTCCACCCCAAGCTGCGTGAAATCCTTATCACTTCCCTTGCTCCTCGATGATCATTTGTTCTCTGCCACCTAATATAAAGGGTTTGCTTCTCACGATCTGACTCTATCCAGTAGCCGAGATGTTGTGCAATTTATTCCTAGGGTTGACTGATCAAAATTTCAAAAATAAGGGACACTGTGGAGCTCTGAAACAAGAGATGCCTGTTATGTTCTATGTAGTTGAGAAATTCTGAAAGAAGGGATGTTTTCTTAATGAGAGAGACACGTCAACCCTAACAATTCTTGAGCAATCATAGAATCATGGAGCTAGAAGTGTTCTCGGAGACTATCTAATCCAACCCCTTGCATGGTTCAGAGGAGTGGGCGTGTGGCACCCAGCTGGGGCTAGCATCTCAAAACAGGTCGGAGCTCAGCCTCTCTCATTCCAGCCCAATTTTTGCTGTATTGAGTTATTTTATCTGTTTCAACTCACATGATCTGAGCAAGCTGCCCTTTGCTCAAAGTCGGGCACAGATTCTTAACAAGCTGTAGTTTGTTTTCTTTATTCATGGACTTCCTGATAAATTTCTGAGAAAAAGAAAAAAACAGAAGAAACATACATGCCCATTGCTAGGAAGAAATAACCATGGGCTTTAAAAATGTGTCAAAAACGTATTTTTCCAGAAAAAAATAAAAAATAAGATTCCTTGACCCCTGAAGTTTCTTATCTCATCAGTATTTAATGAGAAACTGAGGGGGGAAAAGACCAGCCTGTTAAGTAGCTCAAACCAAACAATTAGGCCGTAGCACTGGATGAAGTAAGAAAATCCTAATTCCACCATTTTGTTGATGGTCTTGGGCCACATTCCACACAAAGAGGGACTTTCCCCAAACTTTGTAACTTTCCCCAAAACGGTGCCTATTTAATGCCCAACAAATCACTCAAATAACTGGTTTTCTGTTACCGTTATTCTATTTTGTACAATTTCACCAATGACCAATTTACCGTTTTCTTGTCCATTTCCATTCATCTTTTGAATTGTTCTAAGTCAGAAAGACACTAAAGTGGTAACATGTTGGAATGGGTTAGCAAAGTGACGGTGATACTCCATATTTTGGGTAGTCGGGTACTCATTTCAGCATCTGTGTACCAATCAGGTACCTGTTAGGCTACCCAAATATTGGGTATTACCCACAACTACGTAATTTGTTACCCATTTTAGCTCTATCTGGAAACAAGAAGGTGGGATGGCCAGCTCCTCCTGCCTCTAGCCAATAAGCACTCCTGGGGCTTGGCTGGTCTTCACAGTACCACTACTGGTACTGGAGGAGATGGGTTTTCTAACAATCATCTCCGCTTCCTCTTGTCTCTAACATTTTAGTAAGACTGAACTGGCCCTTGAAATGGAAAGCATGGGAATCAGTAGTGACGTAAAAAAACAAGAGAAAAAACAACCGTGAAACTATTATTTTCCTCCACATTTAATTTTTCAGGAAGAAGTTGCTTCATTTTAATGAACATTTTATCTAAACCTTCCTGCAAGCTAAGCTCCCAAGCTTGCACACGAGGCCTTGTGGGCAGAGGAGGTTACATTGCAGCTAAGTAAACGTTCATTGGAAGCAGCTTGGCACAAACAGAGACAGAGGAGATGGGTTAGTAGTTTTGTGAACACACTGCAACAGCTGTTTATCACATGGCTCCAGTGAGGCATATATTTCTGGAAGTAGCATGCTGTGTATCCTGACCAGCAGTTCCCCAAATTTTGCCTTCATGGACCCATTTTCAGATTTAAATATAATTCTGTGAGCCAAGCCAACAACAAAACCATGTATGGCATAGCAACTATCGATTGGGATTGTGACCATATCCACAGATGGTGCAACTGGCAGGTCCTGACCCATAGCTTGGGGACCCCTCTGGTCTAGACTGTGTTTTCATTAACCACAGTCTAAAGTGTGTGAGGACCCTGTGCTCTTATTATAGAGCTGCCAGCATCATGATTCAATCTGAATAATAATAATACTTAGTTCACATAAAGCACATTAAACCTACAAAGTATGTCAGAAACATCATCCTGTAAACAGCCCTGTGAGGTAGGCAAGGATTGCCATTTCCATTTTACAGATGGAAAAAACGGAGGCAGAGAGGTTAAATGACTTGCTCAAGACCACAGCGGGAGGGTGTGCCAGAGAATCCAGAAGTCTCCTCTCCTCAGCAGCACCTCTCCTTGCAGACAGCATATAAACGAACCCCGACATTTTATATATTTTGCCGTTGTCAATTTTTGAACTAAGCTGTTATTCCTTGTGTTTCCTACTCTGGAATGCTTTGGCAAAGATCTATTTACAGTTTCATGTTGGAAACCAACCGTAGGTGAATGACCACTGTTCTAACCTTGCAGAACATCCACGTATACACACATAAGGCACAGTTTAGGACCAAACCTACTGGATCCACTCTTCTTTCACAATTCAAGGACACTTGCTTTCCTCCCATTCTGGAGATGTGTGTGTGTGTGTGTGTGTGTGTGTGTAGATAACTCAAAGTTTGTCATTCAGCAGAAATATTTCTTGCGTAACAGCAACAGAAATGAGAGAACCAGTCTGCTCCGTTAGCTGGTTGGTTATCGCGTTCTCACTGAGCAGGTTCCAAGTTCAGCCTCAGGTCCATCCCTGTAGAATAGGGCTGCTGATATGAGGTCTGGCCACCTGTTGGTGCCAAACCAGGCTAATCATGTGTGCTCTGGAAATAGATGACCCTAATTATTGGGATTCAGGCAGAGAGATGTAGTAGCTCCTACAGGCCATGGCTTAGATGAGGACTCTTGTCATATTAGGCACTACGAGAGCTGAAAGAGGTAACCACAAAAACACATAAGCCTATCAAATTTACAGTCCCTGAACTACCTCAAACGGTTCAGGCAAAGAATGGTGCTTGTTAACTACCCATTTGCTGTATTGCTGTAACCATATTTTGTGGCTTCCCATTTGGCCCCGTCACCCTCTGTTTCCTCTGTAATTTCATTCTGGATATTTCGGCTTATCATTCTTTCTCTTGTTCTGTTTTGAATCTTGGCCAGAAGCAAACCAGAAATGATGAAACAACAGAAAGCCAGAAACAGGGAAAGATGGTGGTAACACAGAAAAGAATTGGGGCAAGTTGGAAAAAAAGGGGAATGATGGTTACCTGATGACAGAAGTATCAGTCAGGTACACGTCCTGGGATGCGGTTACCAATTGGGCCCGCAATTGGCTACTTGAAAATGTGGGTAAGAGTTGTGAATACTGAACTGGCTGCCTCTTTCAACACTGAATAGGCTAACTCTTTCAACTCTAGGCATTATCTAACAACAACAAAGAGACAGTTCCTGCCCTGAAAGCGTACCGTCTATTGCCTCAGTCCTGAAAACACTCACACATGGATAGTCCCACTCAAGACAAAATATCCAATACATAACAGTTCTTTATGTCTCTCTCAACTGCAGCTCGGGACAGCATGAGCAGAACAATCAGGCTACATGCATCAATCTGCTCTGAATCAGTCACTCAGTTCAGGTTTCCAGGAGGTGCCTAGGAGTCCCTTAGGTTTTGAAGCAAGCAGAACAACTGACAAGCTTGGAAGAATTCAAATGGGGTTGGATGACATCTGGCTCAATGGGATGCACTGGGTCACTCTCGCTGGCAATGATGTGTTTCACCAAACACCGGGAAGCTTCATCAATGTTTATGTTTTCCTGCAGGTGACAAAGAGAAGGAGATTAGTCCAAAGTATTAGAAGCAACATGTTGCATCCACGCCCCCTGTAGTCTAATCCATTGCCCACAGCTTGTCATTGCACAGCTTCTCAAATATTAGGGGAAACGTCTAAGAGATGTTGGCCAATTGGAAAGGTTGCCTAAGGAGATTGTGGAATCTTCTTCTTTAAAGACTTCCTTGGAGAAGGCTCCAGCGTCCATTGCTTACCAAGCAGCAGGAGTAGAGATGAAACAAGTATCCACTAATATTGTGGTATCCATGGTATCCACTCAGATACTGATTGGTATCTAGCTCGGTATCTCCTGGCTATCTGGTTAACCGGATTACCATTACTGCATTACCAATGAATTACTGTTTGATTTTTATTTTTTTACACTCCTTCCTTCTATCCAGACTGATTTGGTTTTGCAGTAAATGGTGATGCAGTAATCAGTAAACGGCAATATCCCAGTATTCCAGTTTGGCCGCTGTTATCTGATAACTACCAAATAACCACCAAACTATCTGGAATACGGAATATTAACTGTGGCTAATTCTTTGCTATCTGTTTCAGCTCTAGGCAGGAGAAAAGCAGCAGGATAAGGGGAGGAGGGGACAGAAAGGCGCTTCTATGGAAAGGCAGAGGCAGGCTCCGGAGAAGGCTCCAGGTCCATTCTCCTCCCCCCACTACTACCCCAGCTGCTGTGGAAATGAAAGGATCCAGCCTGTGCAGTTCCCAATGCCTCCCTTCCACGCAGGTTGTGGCAACTATGTAGAAGGTGCAAACATGTAGCATTATATCCTCATATACCATCATGGGAAGCTGGTGCAGCTTCTGCCCACTAATGAACGTGACCCTCCCCATTCTTGAGTGGGTTGTGTCACATTGATTTACACACAGAGAGTAGGTCAGTCTGTGAATCAGTCCTTATGGAGTTCTTAACACACAAATGCATGTGACTGTGCTCAAACACTTGAATAATGAGTATTAAATACCAGCTGTTCATAAATAAACATCACACAAAGGCTCTGACGAACCCAGCAGCCAAGGAGTTGTGCAGAACCAGGAAGAGGCAGAAACTATCTGTGGCCTCAGAACATAAGCGTATCACATGAGCCTTAGACCAGACTGGCAAATTCCTCAGCTTCACTGCAAGCCGTTTACAGAGAGATGTGAAATTTAATTAGAAAAACCAGGCAAACAAGAAAAGACTCTCACAACACTGGATAGAGAATGGAAGGGAAAGCAGGTGAGCCCTGGGCTTTGGCTACATTGGGTTTATTTTCATGAAATAAATAACTAAATAAATAAATAAATATTTCACAAAATATTCCTCAGGGTCATTGACTGCCTGCTTGAATAATTATTAATCATTTAACTAGCACTTTCAGTGTTTGAAGTGCTTTACAGTCCTTATCAAGTTCATCCCTATAACAACCCTGTGAGGTAGGTCAGCATTATTCCCATTTTACAGATGAAGAACTGAGGCAAAGAGATGTTGACTTGCCCAAAGCCACCAAGTGACCTCATGGCTAAGATGGGTTTTGAACCCTGGTCTTCCAGGCCCGAAGCTTTATCTGTCTTCTGGAGAGGAATACTCCCGAGACAATCTGAAAAGTAGCCCCAGTAATACTAAATCAATCAATCTTTTAATATTGGCATGAGCTTTCGCTATAGCCTAAAATGATTATACAAAACATAACCAACACATAAAAAACTATACAACCTGGTATAAAATAAACCTAATATAAAAGTATTCAATTGTTTTAGGCACAAGGATTCATTGGGTAATAATAAACGTGATGGGGGCCCAGTATGGCTTGCCTGGGCCAGAGACTCCTCATCACATTTATTGCTGGGCTCCCAGATGTGGGCTCACTGCTGCCCTAGCCTGGGTAAGTGTCTGGCCTGGATGTGGTCCCCCAGATGATTCCAGGCCCACAACCAAGGCCAAGGGTTGCTCCGGCGGGCCAACACAGGCCAGTGCGTGTGTTTACGGCCCCACCACTCGCTGAGGATCCGGGGCTGCCATGGCTGTCCATTATGGTGAGGGACAGGGTTCTGGGAGAGTGCTGGGGGCAGGGTTGCCTAGTCATGCATCGGTTCCGTTCCCAGGAGCACATGTGAAAAGGATCTACGGACTGCAATTGGTCACAAACTCAATAGGAGTCAGCAATGCGTGTGGCTACCAAAAAGCCGAATGTAATTTTAGGCTGCATTAACCGAAGCATTGTCTCCAGATCAGCAAAGGTAATAATTTCACTGCATTCAGCACTGGTCAGCCCTCACCGGGAAAATTGAGTCCAGTGTCCAGTGTCTCATTTTAAGATAAATTGGAGCTGGTTCAGAGGAGGACAATGAAGAAGACAAAGCGTCTAGAAACCAAGTCTTATGAGGAAAGGCTGAAGGAACTGTGTATGTTTAACCTAGTGAGGAGAAGATTAAGGGGAGACAAGGCAATAGTCTTCATATATCTGAAGGGCTGTCACCAAGAAGATGGCCAGGAACTGTTCTGCATTGCTACAGAGGACAGGACTAGGAATAATGGGCTCAGTTTACAGGGAGTTCTTAGTAAGATAGCAAGAAAAACGTTCTAACAGTAAGAGCCGTGCGGCAGAGAAATAAGTTGTTTAAGGAGGCTGTAGGTTCTCCATCACAAGAGATTTTCAAAAGAGCCGGAAAGTCATTTGGCGTGGATGTTGTAGCTGTAGTCAGCTGGACTAGTTGGACTAGATGAGCCTCAATGGCATTTCAAACTCTATGATTCTAGGATTGTTCTTTTCAGCAGGTTAAAAATATCAACATTTGCAGAACTTCCACAATTTTTTATTTTATTTTATTTATTTAAAATAGACAGCATATACTTTTGCTTTTAAAGATCCTTTACAGGAAGGTAATGCTCCCTAAATTTCCAGGCTGATTTTCTTTTAGTTATACCTAGTCATACCTTGATGTTCTGCCACACAGCTCTCCTTGTTTGGAGCTGATGCACCCCCTCAGTTATTTGCAGACATTAATCCTGTCCTCCCAAACTGCATTCAGCCTCTGCAGTGCTCAGCCAAGCTCTTCTTAATCTCGTCCACTGACCCCTCCTTCCTCCTCACTTCATAAATTACACTATCTTGGATTTAGGGTGAGGCCTCTGGGAGGCAAGGAGACAGGGTATGAAAATTGGCATCATGTGACCCCGATTCCGCCACTCTCCACAAGGTTCTGGGTCCACCCTTAGCCTTGCTGGAAGTCTGGGTCTGCAAGCAGGTCCTGACTGCATGACTGCAATGTATTGGCGGGGTCTTGCAGGGGCCCCAAATACATGGGTTTTATGAATAAGCTTGAAATGATAGCACGCGTGCAAGAAGCACTACTGGATTAAAATACAGTCCCACAGGGGCTAGATTACAGGGGACCCTGCCTGCAGAGAACCCACGGCAACTCAGGAGGCGGCTCCCAAGAGATGGGGCCAGTGAGTAAACTAGAAATAAGAGTATAGGAAAGAAACCCCAGCCCCGAAAGCAAATGTTACGTTGGAGTAAACAACAATTATTCATGGTAACATTTCCCTTTTTCTAATGGGTGTCAGTGTGTGTCCACCAACATGTGTGTCATTATTGCGGGGCAGGGGGCACATCCTCCACAAAGCCAGGGGTGGGGGGTGGCAATACTTTCATCTCTGTGCCATTCTATTTGTACTTGAGAAGGGAGGAACGGGCCGAACTTCACTCTTCCACACAGCCGAGCGTGGGCGCATTGCCACATTCTCCTAGCCTCGGCTGGCACTGGGAAGAGCCTTCAGTATTCATTAATTATTATTATTATAAGCATTTATATAGCACAAGCAATGTACCTGGCACTTTACAAAGAATAAGACAGACTCGGTCCCTGCCCGAGGGCTCACAATCTGGACAAGGAGCTTGTGCAGAATGCGCTCAGGAAGAGGGAGCCAGTGAAGAGAGGAGAGGAGAGGCTGAACGTGGTCAAAGCAACAGGCTAGGTGGATGATCCTGACAGCAGAGTGTTGAACAGAGATGAGGGAAGAAAGGTGAGAGTGGGGAAGGCCAGCGAGGAGGAGGTTACAATAGTCGAGGCGCGAGATGACTAGGGCATGGATGAGAGTTTTGGCAGAGGAGACAGACAGAAAAGGGTGGATCTTGGCAATGTTGTGGAGGGAGAAGCAGCAGGATTTGGCAACGTGTCCACCACTGGGAGGAGAGCACTGAGCTGTGGGAGTTGGTAAGTAAAGGGAGCTTGTCTCCCATGCTACTCCCTCAACACTCCCTGGTCGTTCCCCAACATCCTTCACAAAGTTTTCTTATTAATTATTATTAATTATTATTATTATTATTAGCAAGCATTTATATAGCACTCGCAATGTACCTGGCGTTTTACAAATTAATTAAATAGACACGGTAATCTGAGGGTGGGGGGGAGACGAAGGAAGGGGAACAGAGAGAGAGAGAAGTTCAGGGGAATGTTACACCATGGTCAAGCCTAAGTTAGGAGGTAATCCCCAACACCACCAGCATTTTGTACAGGGCCCAACTTCCCTGGATCTGGCCATGGGAGACAAGTTCTCCTCCCTCCTTTCAGGTTTGCAGAATTCTTGTTCGGCCCCTGCTTTCTTGCCGTTGCCTTGAGAATCCTTTAAACATTGGAGATGTTTTATTTTATTATATTTTATTTATTATCAAATTTGTATGCCGCCCCCTACTGCTAAAAGCATCTCGGGGTGGCTAACAACATATTAAAACAGATTAAAAAACAACACTAATATAATTTTAAAAAACCACAGTAAAACCAATGACCCCCTACCCCACCCTAACACAACCTACCCTGCCCATCTCCCTCGGGAAAGCCAGGGCGGAACAGCCAGGCCTTACATTGTCTACGGAAAGAAGGGAGGTCAGTGGTCAGGTGGATCTCCGGCGGGAGGGAGTTCCACAGCTGCGGTGCGGCCACAGAGAACGTCCTCCGCAAGGTCGACACCTGACCATGGAGGAAAAAGAAAGTTTCCATGGAAGGAAAAGAAAGTTGATATATGCCTCTAATGCAGAGGTGGGGGACCTCCGACGTAGGGGTCAAATGCAGACCACATTGAGTTTTCATGTGGCCCCTTTCCAGTTCCTGGATCTGGCCCCTGGATCCAGTTCCTATCCACCCAGCACTAGAAAACTGAGCTCAAGGTAAGGGAGCAGAAAGGAAGACATGCAACAAGAGTAGCAGATCCATGACCCGGGCCCTCCTCTTCCTGAGCGTATCCCTTAAGCAGCCTCGCTGCCAACTTCTACATGGCTCTCAGAGCTTATATTAATTTTCAACGTGGCCCCTGGGAGGGAAAAGGTTCCCTGCCCCTGTTCTCAAGCAATAAAGGAGGTGAAAACTGATGTTGACGCTATCCTTATGCAATTATTTAGTGATATTCGTATCTCTGTCTTTATTTATCTATGTAACTGTACCCACCTCATAACTATGTTTGCTTACTCCTCCTCTAGTCATTTGACTATAAACTAATATCGATTTTAATATGAACCAATAAGATATATGTGCTAAAGACTGAACTTCGTGTGATATGTGACCTGATCAGTCAGTCAATATGCTAATTAGCAATATGCTAATTTTAGATACTATTTGTGGAGTCTCGAGCTATTTTTATATTTTTAAATTTGTTTTTCATTATTTGTCTGTTAGGCCGCGTATCATTGGTGATGGCCATGTGGCTATTGCTAACCATAATAAACTTGATTGATTGATTGAAGAGCAATAAAAGGCCCAAGCAACATTTTATTTCTTTTAAATGGAACTCCTGAGTGTTTAATGGGAAACAACAGGAAAGCTCTCTCTCTTTGCACTCTGCTTTCTGCAAGTTTGACATGAGCTTCAGCTCAGCCTTAGGAAACCAATGTCATCTCCTAGAAAAGTATCAATAAACGGAAGAAAAATCAAACACCATATTGAATGTGTCCCAAAGCAATATGCATCCTCGGCCTGCTAATTGGTATGCCACAGTAGTTTCCCACCCCCCGTCCAATGTCTGTCATCTCAAAGCAGCGTAACTGCAAAACATAAACATTTAGAGCTTTCAGTTTTAATATCGGAAATAAATCCCCTTTTGACTTGAGTGGCTTTTATTTCTGTGCTGATGAAAAAAGGGCCCTTTATTAGTTTTTATTGGCCTTTCAGACTTCCAGAGGAAAGGCTTTATTTTCTGCTATGTGAGTAGCTCTTCGATTTATCGCACTCATTGTCTTGAGGTGTAGTACTACTCCCAGCTTTCTGCTGGAAGGTAATTTCTTCCTTTGAACGTGTGAAGTTGGTTCCTTCTGAAATTGGAGAGGATTTAAACTCAGCCTGTGTAGTCTAATGAATATGCTGTTTAACTAGGTCCTGGAAAACCATCGCTTGACACTGACTCCCCTGCCAGCTATCAGCCTGTCTCCAACCTTCCCTTTTTAGGTTATTGAACGGGCTGTGGCCCAGCAGCTGCAGGGGCATCTTAATCACGTCGGTTTTCTTGATCCCTCTCAGTCAGGATTTCGACCGGGTCATGGCACTGAGACTGCACTTGTGGCTTTGATGGATGATCTGTGCCAGGAACGGGGTCGGTCAACCCTGTTGATCCTATTATTTATTAATTTATTTATTTAATTTACAAGTTTAGTGTCACGCCCCTCCTGCCACATGCCACATGCAACCAGGGGTGGCTAACAATATTAAAACACAACATAAAATACTATAAAACCAATTGAAACATCAAATAACCAATAAAAGGGGGGGGGGGAGACCACCCCCACCCCCCACCAACCCACCCTTACCCCTCTCCCTCACCAAACACCTGATGGAACAGCCAGGTCTTACAGTTTTTATGAAATACCAGGAGGTCCGGGGCCAGACAGGTCTCCACCGGGAAGGAGTTCCAAAGGCGCAGAGCGGCCACCGAGAACGCCCTATCCTGTGTGGCCCTGTGGGAAACCCGAGGGACCTCTAACACGGCATCTCCAGATGACTGCAGGGTCTGGTCCAGAACCCAGGGATTGAGGCGGTCCTGCAAATAGGCAGGGCCCAGGCCATGTAGGGCTTTATAGGTCAATATCAACACTTTGAATCGGGCCGGAAGACTATCGGCAGCCAGTGCAGAGATCAGAGCACTGGTGTAATGTACTCCCGATGGCCCAGCCCCACCAGGAGCTGGACCACTGCATTCTTCACCAGCTGCAGCTTCTGAGCTGTCACCATAGGTAGCCCCACGTAGAGCGCGTTACAGTAATCTAGCTGAGAGGTAATAAACGCATGGATGATCGTGGCCAGGTCAGGAACCGAAACCAGCAGCCAAAGCCACCACACCAGATGTAATTGACGGAAGGCACCCCTCGCCACAGCCTCCACCTGGAGATCCAGGCAGAACTGTGCATCGAGGAGCACTCCCAAGTTCCATACCTGGGAAGTCAGTGGAGGACAGATCCTCTCAACCGAGGGAGCCACTGCCTCCGCCGACCTACCCACTAACATCACCTCTGTCTTGTCAGGATTCAGTCACAGTCGATTAGCCCTCATCCAGTCCACCCCAGCTTGCATACATTGGGTAAGCACCGAGACAGCCGGGCCTGGGTCGGTCGAAAATGAGAGATACAGTTGGGTGTCATCCGCATACTGATGACACCTCACCCCAAATTCCCTGATCACCTCGCCGAGCGGCTGCATATACACGTTGAGCAGGAGAAGGGACAAAACAGAACCCTACGGAACCCCACATGAGAGGTCTTGGTATGATGAAAAACAGTCACCGAGTACCACCCGTTGAGTTCTCCCAGTCAGGAATGAGCGGAACCATTCAAGAATGATCCCGTCCACCCCTGTACTGTCCCGCAGGTGCACCACCAACATCTCATGGTCAACGGTATCAAATGCAGTCGACAGATCTAATAGGACCAATAGGGTTGATCAACCCCTATCCATTTCCCAGCGCAGATCATCCACCAAAGCCACTAATGCTGTCTCAGTGCTATGCCCTGGATGAAAGCCAGACTGAAAGGGATCCAGATAACTGACACAGTCAAGATGCCCCTGGAGTTGCTGAGCCACCACCCGTTCAATAACCTTCCCTAAAAAGGGAAGGTTAGAGACAGGTCAGTAGCTGGCAAGGGAGTCAGCGTCAAGCGATTGTTTCTTGAGCAGAGGCTGCACCACCACCTCCTTGAGACAGCCTGGCACTCTGCCCTCCCGCAGGGAGGCGCTGACCACCCCAGCCAGCAATGGCCCCATTGTCTCCCGGCAGCTTTTAACCAGCCAGGACGGGCACGGATCTAGTTCACAAGAAGTGGCTCGAACAGCCCCCAGCACCCCCACATCAGCGGGTGTCACCGACTGAAAGTGATCCCATAAAATTGGACAAGACGGGGTTTCTACAACCTCTCCACCCTTCACTGCATTAAGTGTGGTGTCGAGGTTTTGGTGAATATGAGAGATTTTCTCCGCAAAATAATCTGCAAAAAGGTCACAGTGGACTGGTGACGACTCAACCTCAGGGTTGAGGGAGGCCAGACTTACCAGCCCCCGCACAACCTGGAACAGCTCCGCGGGACAGGATTTTGCGGACGCTATGAGGGCAGTAAAGAACTCCCTCTTGGCTGCCTGCATAGCCATGGCATAGGCTCGTAAACTAGCTCTATGCTGCAATCTGTCAGCTTCAGCATGAGAGCGACGCCACCGTCGCTCCAACAGTCGCCCCTCTCACTTCAGCATCTGTAGCTCCTCGGAAAACCAAGGGGGTCTGCGGAGCCTCCACTTGGGAAATGAATGCCTGGGAGCCGTTTGATCGATGGCCTCCGTCAACAAGGTGTTCCACAGCTCAATGAGGTCATCGATGAGACAGTCGTCATGGTCAGAGGGTAACTCCCCAAGAGCACCTAGAGCTATCTTCTGCATTTGATACCATTGACCATGAGATGTTGGTGACGTGCCTGTGGGACTGTGCAGGGCTGGGCAGGACTGTTCTAGAATGGTTCCACTCATTCCTGACTGGAAGAACTCAGCGAGTGATGCTCGAGGAATATTTTTCATCATACCGGGACCTCTCGTGTGGAGTCCCGCAGGGTTCTGGTTTTCCCCCTCTCCTGTTCTACGTGTACATGCAGCCACTCGGTGAGGTGATCAGGAGGTTTGATTTGTGGTGTCATCAATATGCTGATGACACCCAGCTGTACCTCTCTTTTTCAACAGACCCACGCCCAGCAGGCTCGGTGCTTACCCGGTGTCTGAAGACTGTGGGGGACTGATGAGGGCAAACTGACTGAGGCTGAATCCTGACAAGACGGAGGTGATGTTGGTGGGTAAGCCGATGGAGATGGCAGCCCCCGTCATTGACGGGGTCTGTCTTCCATTGGTTCCCCAGGTTTGAAGTCTGGGGGTGCTCCTCGATGCACAGCTCCGCCTGGATATCCAGGTGGAGGCCGTGGCGAGGAGTGCCTTTTTGCCAACTACACCTGGTGCGACGGCTCCAGCCGTATGTTTCAGACTCTGATCTTACCACCATCATCCATGCTTTCATCACCTCCAGGTTGGACTACTCTACGTGGGGCTACCCATGGTGACGGCTCAGAAGTCGCAGCTGGTGCAGAATGCGGTGGCCCGGCTTTTGGTGGGGCTGGGCTGCCAGGAGCACATTACACCGGTGCTTTGTTCTCTGCACTGCTGCCAGTGGTTTTCCGGGTCCGATTCAAGGTGTTGGTATTGGCCTATAAAGCCCTAAACGGCCTAGGCCCTGCATATCTGCGGGACCGCCTCACCCTCCAGAATTTGGATCAGCCCCTGTGGTCATCTGGGGGCGCCTTACTCAAGGTCTCCCGAGTCTTCTGGGGGGCCACACAAGAGAGGGCGTTCTCAGTGACTGCACCGCGGCCATGGAACTCCCTACCAGTGGGGGCCCGACTGGGCCCTGATCTCCCCTCATTTCGACGAAGTTGTAAGATCTGGCTGTTCCGCCAGGCATTTAGCGAGGGAGATGGGTGGGGGTTTGGGTTTGAGTGGGATGGGCGGGGTGGGTGTGGGTATTTGGTACCTCCTTTTAAATTTGTTTTAAGTGTTTTTATATTTAAATGACGTGAGCCGCCCTGAGCTGCCTGAGGCAGAGGGGTTTTATAAATAAATAAATAAATGGTGTGAAAATGTGGGATGGAGTTTTAACAATGTTAGTCACATGGTTATTTTATTACCCAGGTGTGGTGGGGAAGAGAATTGCTTTTGATGCCAGGTGCACTCTGGCCAAAGGAACACGACCCCCGAGCCTGCCCCAGTGGGGAAGGATGGGGAGAGATGTGCGGCTGCCCGGCTACACCCCACGCAGCTGCCGTCGCCCTGCTCCCCCTGCCATGGCTGCCTGTCAGTCATGGCTGCCTATTAGAGGTATTCATGGCTGAGTGCCATGGCAACCCCCCAAGCTGGGAGGAGCCCGGGCCAGGAACAAATGTTCCCACCTGGTTTGCCTGCTCTAGCCCGGCTGGGCGGTAGCTGGGCGCGGACTGTGGGCCCACGTTGATCCAGGCCCACATTTCTGGCTGGCTGCAACCTCAGGCCAGGCTTGTGCCACGCCCATATCTGGCAGGCCTAGAACAAACGTGCTGCCAGGACACTGCCCCAGCCAGGCCAAAGCGAGCCATACTAGGCCAGCATCACGATTGCGAACCCCCTATGTGAGACACTGGTCAGTACTCAGTCTCACTGGGGATCTCCAACCATGAGTTGCTACAGCTTGAGCTATAAAGTTCAGACTCCATCGCAGAGCTCATTTATACTCTGTGGGCTAGGCATAATTATCTGTGGAATTCTTTGCCATGGGAATGTTCTGAAAGTCAATAGTATTATGCACACTAATATTTAAAAGAAAAGGGAGGGGGGAAACCTGTGAAAATAGCTTGAGTGTTTTCTGTAAGCAATGTAAGACTTTTCTTTTTGGCCAAGTGTTTGGTCTGTGGGGATAGGGATTGGAATGGAGGTTTCTATGGGATTTTTATATCCTATTTTTATATGCTTTTTATTATAATGATTTTATTTATATAGCACACATCCCTCTTCCCCACCAAATGGTGCTCAGAGTCCTTCGTATAATCAATACAATAAAACATAAAACAATGTAAAATCCATTTTTAAAAGGAGTAAAAGGGGGAAGAAAAAGAGGAGGAACAGAATACATCAAGTGGAACAAACAGTGGATCCTCTAAAAGCTCCTGGAGAATAAAAAGTACTTTTTGTGGGTGAGGAGGGAAGAATGGAGATGAACATCTGGAAGGCCTGACCACCCATCTTAAAGAATGATGGCAGGTTCCCTTGACAGCAAGTGGTTTCTGAGCACCGACATCCATCAGGGTAAGGTTCCAGGAGCAGGTCTTGAATAAAACCAGGGTCAGTTTATACTGCCCAGAGCCCTGAAAACCAGCAGCACAATCTTAAATTCTATCCACTGCTCTACAGGCAGCCAATGCAGAGAATGCAGGGCTAGCAAAATAGGATCACGGCTGCCCAAACACCAGAAAAGCAGCCATGCTGCTGTATTCTGAACACGTTGCAAATGACAGTGAAGCACCACTGGAAGCCTACAGAAGAGGAATTACAAAAATCAAGCCTCAGACTCACCAGAGCCACAGCGTAACCTACCCTAAGGAAAAGGGGGGTATATAAGTTTAAATAAATAAATAATAAAATAAAATAAATAGCATAAGGGGGCTTCCTCTTGTAAAAATCTCTTTTGGGGGAATTTTTACACACACCTTAAGAACATAAGTG
>QEPC01002928.1:5847-16664 GCA_003113815.1 Sphenodon punctatus | reverse complement strand
AGGACCCACTGTCATGGGTCTGGGGCCATCATTCCTTGCACAGAGGCGATGTCATTCCAACACACCAAGAAACAGTCACTCCAGTCCCAGGACCCGCTGTCGGGGTTCTGGGGCCAAGTTACAGGCAGGGAGGGCTGTGGCCAATATGCATCTAGAAGCTGCCACTCTAGCCCCAGGACCCACCGTCATGGGTCTGGGGCCATCATTTCTTGCACAGAGAGCCTTTTTCAGGACGCCCGAACTGAACCGAACACGACCGAACCGAATGGCCGAACCCGAACGCAGCGAATGGACCGAACGGCCGAACCAAACCAAACGGCTGAACCTGAACAGCAACCTGTTCGCCCATCCCTAGTGGAGATGCATGCTTCGTGGGAGCGCACACGCACCCCACTCACCAGCCACAGGATTTACACGGGACGGTACGTCTCATGCCCATGCAGATCTGCTACGTGGGCATGAGTTGTACCTTCTCGTGTAAAAAGGGTCATAAGCACGTAAGAAGCTTTAAAGAAGCACACATTTCATGGTGTAATGTATTGTGCAATACTAACTAATTTTTAATGCTTTGTACAATGTCATCTTCCATTCAGTTACTGTCATTCTTGTTTTGCACTTGGTAATTCTTCTAGGTATAATCGTGATGTGTGTGTTTTTGAAAAAGCAAACTCAGAAGCTTGGGGGAGTTCCACTAAAAAGCCATTCAGCTCTCAGTATTTCATCTCTTTGAAAAGCTTCTAGCTTGGAAGTTTCCAAAAATCATCGAAACCAAGCTGCGGTGTGACCAATGGCACAAAAATGAGAAGAAAAGTAAAGAGAATCCAAACTATCTTTAAAAAACAAGAACAAACCCACCTTGGATTTTAAAGCCAACCGTATGATTTAGTATTGTGGTCTGACTGCAGGGGGCTGTAAGCCTGATACTTCTCTCTGGCAATTAAGATGCAGCTGGAAGGCTCCCCCTCAGCCTCATGTGAGCTAGAATAACTTAAAAGGGTCACAGAAAAGATTGAGATGTTCTGTGGAAAAGAATTAATTTACTCTCCACCCCCCTCGTCAAAATCCTCAGACACAATTCCCTCTCCCGTCCTCCTGGGATTGTACTAGAACTACATGGTGAATAGTATTTGTGTTTGTCCATCTCTATTTGTATCGTTTTAGCAGAGTGGGGATGATGCAGGAGCATAGTTAGTTGGCTCTGCACATTTGACAGGCCAAACACAGGCATCACAGTTCTTACACACACAGCCTTAAAGCCAGCCAGAGCCACACACATGCACATGAGGCCCACAATCAGTCCCTCCTCTGCCCCACAGAGCTGCATATCCACATTCCATCAACCACAATTGACATCTTTGTCACCTCTGTGCCACTGCAACTCAAATTTCACAGTTCAGTATTCAGGTTCCGGTTCTGGACCATGAATACCTCTCTCCTCAATAGCTTTATTTGTCATTCTCCCTCCTATATGTATGACGGATTTTATTATATCATGATCACTATTGCCAAGTGGCTCCACCACGGTTACCCCTTGCCCCAGGCCCTGCACTCCACTTAGGACTAGATCCAAAGTAGCTCTTCCTCACGTAGGTTCCAAGATTGTAAAGTGCTTTATTTTCTGTTAGCAGAAAACACTTTACAATCACTATCCTATTCCCCTTTACAACATCCCCATGAGGAAGAATTATTATTCTCATTTTATATATGTAAATGGGTATAAGCTTCCCATGAATAGGTTTTGAGGTTGGAAATTAAAAGAAGGTTTCAATCAATCAGTGGGTGAAACTGTCAAATAGCCTCTCCCAACAAGAGTTGTGTGGGGGAAAGAAATTGCTAAGTTTCAAAGTTCAGTTTGATAGATTTGCAAGGGAAATGGATGTGTTCCCAACCAGATCCTTCAGTTAGGGAATGACCGCAGGTTGGTTTTATCAAGTCACAGTTTCTAACTGGTAATGCTGCAGAAAGCCCATGTGACAACCCATAATACATTTTGTTTAGTCAACAGCTCTATTATTTTTAATTACAGTATTTTGGGGCCACTATGAAAATTATTACAAGCTCTAAGGCCTGCATAGATGTTGGGAGGAGAGATTCAAAATCTGCCCCTCTTTCTTTTGTGCATGCTTTAATCTCTGCTCCCTTCCCCTGAGTTTCAGGGGACAGTTTCAGGAACTGGGAGGGGGACAAATCAAAATTACCCATAGGTCAGATTTGGCATCTGGGCCTAAGGTTCCCCATCCCTGATCTAGAGTTTAGAGCGAGTCTTGTCTAGTCAGTGGATGATGTGTTGGACCTGAACTTGGGATAAGCCAAATTTGTCAAGGGTCTTTCCAAAGCTTTGAAAAATTCACCACTATGCTCCCCTTCATTCCACAAGAGATGGGTACTTCTTGTATTACCCCTGGGAGATATATTACCCCCAGGAGGACACCCCCAAACCCTCCCCAGAGGTACATTTACGTCTGGGTGTGAGCGCCTTTAGGAGGCAGTGTAAAACAGTCTTATTCACAAGGGTGTTTGGCAGTGGGGGCTTGCGGAGGGGGTTGTGGGGGATAAGGGTGAGTTAGAAGGTAGGAGGGGCTGGGGTGGAGAGGGACTGTGGGGGATGCTGTGGGGTGTTTTATCATCCGCCCTGAGCCTTTGTGGAAGGACAGGATATAAATGCAAATGAATAAATAAAATAAATATATTTTATGTTTTTTTATGTACGGTTTATGTTTTATGTGTGTGTTTTGGATTTTACTATTGTAAGCCACCTTGAGCTGCCTTTGGCGGGAAGGGCAGGGTAAGAAATTAGAAAAAGAACAAACAAACTAATGAATATATTGAATGGATGTATAGATGAAGGAAAGAAGAAGAAAAAGCTAGTGATCCATCCTGGCTATCTCAGGCTCTCCCCGACAGATTCTTTGAAAATGGGACCTGTTGAATCCTCCGATGTTCTCCTCAAATTTCTGACCCTCCAGATAGCAAGAGACATCAGTGTGGTCTAAGAAAGCAGAATAATCAGCAGGAGAGCATGTCTGTTCCTCTTGAACGACTTGGAATTCAGGGAGGTGTGTATGTGCATGCAAGCATGTGAGAGGGTGGAGCTTATTTGCTGAGGGATGGAATTTACTGGCTGAGAGGGCATGGCTTGTACCTCCGTGACCTCTCAGAATGTTGGGAGGTATGTAAAAACCAGGCCAGATTTGGCCAATCCCAGGACCGAGGAGCCCACTGAAAACACTCTGGCAGCATGAAGATCCAGGTTAAGCATTGCAGCTTAACCGGACTCACCAGTAGATTGTGGAAAGCAATGGTTTCTCTCGCGCCTGGGACTCAAGCCATGGCATAGCAGATACTTCCCTCCAATTTCAGCAACAGGGAGAGACTTTTCCCACAGTCTGTGTAGCTTTGTCAATCAGGTAGCAATCCTCATGTGAGCTACCTATGAGGCAGGCCATTATTATTCCCATTTTACAGGCAGGGAACTGAGGCTGAGAGACAGTGGGCGTTTTTAGACGCACACATTTTTTAAAGAGTCTGGGTTCTGCAAACTCTAAATGTGGGGTTTAGATGCTTCCCACCCACCACCCACCCCCGACCGGAAGTCCCGCAGGCACCATTGCAAAAAGCAGCACTGACAACTCCCACGTGTTTTTGAGACATGAAATTTCCCAGGCAACCTCCAGTCGGGAGGGGTGGGAAGGGGGAGTGTCTAAACTCCCGGTGCAGGAGTTTGCAGAACCCGAACTTTCAGTTCGAGTAAAAAATGTGTGCACCTAAAAACGCCGTGACTTCCCAAAGGCTACCTGGCAGTGGTTAGTTCATGGCAGGATTTGCACCCTGATCACCCAGGCAAGTCTTCATTACTCAGAAGTCTTTGTTACTCCCTTCAAGGTTCCACAATACAGAGCACCCAAACCAGAAGAATTGCACCCTGGGATAGTATCCCAACATGCAAGAAAGCAACAAGGTAAACACAGGGCTGGTAGCTTTGAAGGAAAAATGTTGGTGTGTATGTCCTATTTTGACATCTGGTGTATGTTTCCATAATGTTCTGTGGAGTCTGAAATGTGGGACATCCATTATGTACCATTGAATTCTGGGGGTCTGAAATAAAAGATGTTCCCTTAAAATAGGGGACATCTGGCAAACCCAACCCCCATGGCAGGGTAACATTCCCCATGATAAATATTTTATGGAAATAGGGCCAGAATTTGAGTTCGCCAGGCTCAATTGAATACCTCAGAAAGCAGGTTGCAGGCACATTGGGCGCTTTCTGATGAGACGGAATGTGCAGCCTTTGACTCCGCAGAGAAGTCCGGGAGTCAAATGACACACAGCTTCTGTCTCATGGGAAGGGCAGAAGTATGGCTCTTTGCTGGCAAAAATACACATCTGGCAGAGTTAGTGAAATCCTACTCTGCCGTACATGCATACTTGCCGGCAAAGATCCGTCCTTCCCATGAGATGGAAGCTGCGCATCATTTCTCTCTCATAGAATTCTGTGGCACCAAAAGCTGAGCATTTCATCCCGACTTGTCGGAACGCACCCATTGTGTTGGATTGGGCCCATACATCACTCTACTAACCATAAGAACGTAAGTGCCATACTGGGTCAGACCAATGGTCCATCTAGTCCAGCATCCTGCCTCCGACAGTGGCCAATCACGGTGGCTTGGGAGAAGCACCCAACAGGTCACAATGCGGGATCCATTTCCTGTTGTTTTCCCCCAGCTCCTGTCATGTTCCCTGATCCTGTCTGGCTAATAGCTGCTAATGAGACACAACAGCTCTGCATTTAGGAACATGGCCTTGTTACTGATGAGCATCAATTTCAAGGGACCTTAGCTAAGAAATCATTGTGACTATCTCCTTCGAACATACGAACCAAAATGCTCGGCATCCCACTAGAGGCGCACGATCTACTAAGGGTGTAATGCACTCAGCATCGACGGTTCGTTAGCTCCTCACAGAGCATCGTGCTCTTATTTATGTTACGGCTTTTTAAGCACATGAATAGCAGCTGTGCCAGGGCTTGTGTTTATGAAGGTGAAACTGCCAGGGATGGGGAAAGAAAGCCATCCATTCATTACTCACATAGCAAAGGTGTCTTCAATAGGAGGAAGAAAGAGGAGGCACATGGGCTGAAAAATGTGGGTTAGCCAGGAGTGCCCCCAATAACTCAGGAATCGAGGCTTCTGAAGGGGGCAGCCATGTAAGAAAGGAGGAGGGTGATAGGGATTCCCCCGCCCCCCTTTCTGATGCGACCGTGCCCCTATAGATCATCATGGTGCTCCATAAGAGGCAGGGTTACTCCAGAAAAGGTGTAACAGCACTGTTTCTCTCATCCTGCCCCCCTGCTGATACCGCCCAGCACCCTCTAGATGAAAGTCCAGAGCAGACGGAAACCCTATTTGGGACCAACATGACAACCATACACTAGAATGAAATAGAACTATCGGCCTCACGGCAATCACGTCATAATTCCCTATTCATCATTTGTTGTTGCGGAACCTTTTAATGGGCTAATGGGGACAACTCAGCTCATCAAATCTAGCTTCTTTGTATTAAGCCCAAGATGAACGCTGACCTTCTTTTTCCTGCCTGTAGAAGAGTTTAGAGAAGCTCAAAAACTTCCAACAGAAATTGGTCGAATAAAAGATCTCATCTAAATGGCTTTTTCTGTTGAAAGAAATAATTCAATACACATGCATCTATATATACACTGACACCCCCTCTCCTGCATACCTCCCCAAATTTCCAGCAGCCAGAGGGACAAGCCCGGCCCAAACCAATAAGCTCTGCCCCTCAGTGAATAAACTCCACCCACTAACAAACATACACCTGCATATATTCCTCAAAGCATTCCAAGTGCATAAAGAGGGTCAGAAGTTCTCCTTCTTAGTTTCCATTTAGTTTTCTTGTCATTCCATTATCTCCCTATTTTTGTCTCAAATGCTTGTCGTGGGCGGCAGTGCCTGAGGTTTTTTGCTGGTCTTTTTGTCTGTCTGACTTTGACCTCTGAAAGAGTGTCAGTGGGATTCAGCACCCAAAGAGGGACCGTCCCTCCCAAGTATGGGCTATTGGGATTTATGCTTCTGAGTTCTCATTGCATTTAGGAAGCCTTTCTTAACATAATCATAATTTTGCTACTACCATCACAGTAGATATGTTGCTATTAATTATTATTATTAGTTAGATAGTGACAGCAATGTACCTGGTGCTGTACAATCAGTAGTCAGAGCAAGGTTCCTACCCCAAGGGGCTGACAAGGGAGAGGGGAACCCTTATATTTCACACTTGGAAATTGAAATGATCAATAGATTTATAAACGTGTGATGCAATAGTGCTGAAAGAAACTTAGGAGTGATAGTGGACAGGAAATTGGGTTTGCTTATGGCTATTTCCGATGGCCAAGAGAGTTTTCAGCGGCATGTGTGTAGCGTGAGGCAAATTTTGATTAATTATTACTAGATTTATACCTCACCCTATCTCTAAGGATCAGGGTGACTTTCAACAAAACAAATTTTATGTCTACAAAAGGAAACATCTCTTTCCTCCAAGGCATCTATAACTGTGAAACGTAGGGGCCCTACGACTCTCTGGTCCTTCCCTCAAAAGTTATTGAGAGACAGGGCCAGCCTTATCAAAGGGTGACCACCCTGCCCTGGGCCCCGCTATTTTCCCTATTTCTGGTGCCCGTCTGTGGCCCCCGTTTTCACCAGAGCAGAGTGCGGGCCCCTGCTCCCTCCCAGTGGGACCCTAAACATGACTTGCATGGAGGGTGCCCCTTGGGCCACAGCCAGGGGGGTTGGATGGGACCACCAGAGGCCTCACATTTTATCTTTGCCCTCAGCCACACAAATTAAGGCTGGCCCTTTTAAGAGGTTATATAGGCCCACATGTAGGGTGGAAACAGAAGTGACGGCTGCACAAAAGCAGCCCAACCCAGGCCGAGAAGCCATGGCGGACATGGCAAGACCAGGTTAGGCCACACAACAAACATGCCCATGGCTGGGCTGCCGGGGAGGGTGGGGAGATGCATGAACCTGCAGCCGTCCAGCCCCCACGCTGCACCCAGCACCTTGCCATGGCGGACAGCCATGATGACCAGCCATGGTGACTGGCCATCATGGGCCCGTTCTAGGCCATGGCTGCTGGGCAACAGCAGACATGATAGTCCGCTGTAGTCCACTTTGGCTCGTTTGGGCGGACCTTAGTCCCAGGCTGTGACCTGGAGATGGTCTGGGGGTGAAAGTCCAGGCTAGCTGCCGCCACGACCAAGCACAATCCTGGCCCAACATCTGGTGGCACCTGCACAGGTGAGGTCCGGTGCAAAGTGGGTTGCTACCCCAATATTGTGGAACTCCCACCCCCTGGAGGTTCGTCTGAGCATCTTTCGGTGGTGGTGTTTAAGACCTTTCTTTTTAGAAAAGCATTTCACGGGTGGGGATAGGGATTGTGTGGGAGGTTGTTGGGTGGGTGGAGTTAGACTGGGTAGGATTTATTGTTGGGTTCTATTTTAATGTCTTTTGACTGGGGTGGGGTGGGGGGTTGTGAGCTACCCTACGCCTTTGGGAAACTTTTGCTTGTTGCTAAATCCTGTATTAGCAGCACTTAAGATGCCTTGAGTTTAATAATTCATCTTCAGTTTAGGAAGCCACTTGATTAAACACACACACACACACACACACACAGTTCTGCAATACTGTATGACATGCATGATAATGCTGAAATTGAGCTAGCCGCCATTGAATGCCACAACTTAGTGTAATTATTTTCAAACTTTCTGCTGCCCAGCAGAAAGCTACGTCATATGATCCAGCAACACATGATTAACAGTACTACATTTTTTGGAACAAGGCAGGCAAAAGGTTTCAAAAGCTATGATACACATTTTGAGTAAGCTACTAAAAGCCACTTTAAATTTAAATTTGCAAAAAACTGAGCATTTATTTTATCCAGTCTCATAAACCACAGGTTTATATAGTCAGACTAATAGTTGGGTAGCTGCATTTTTGCATAAACCATCTAAAAGTGTTAGTTGCATAAGTTTTAATAGTCCAGTGCTAAGGAGATCAGATGTGCATTGGCAAAGGCAGCTCCTAAGTATTATAAAATCTCCTTATTCCAAAAGAATGCCAGGAATTTTTTTATTCAGCTAGTTTCAGTGTGTGCAGCTCTCTTAAGTCAATAAACCCAAAGCAGAGTTCAAAAGTTACTAGGCTTGCTTGAAAGTAAAGTTGAGAACATTTTCTTCTTCAATTTCTGCTTTGAAAAGGTAACTCGTTTCATTTGAAAGGAGGGAAGCTCTGCTTCTTTTCCAGTTTAAACTTTTTGGCATTGTAGTTCCACTGAGAAACCCCTTCTTAAATAAAACTAATGAGAAAATTACATCTTGCATACCCTATTTCGCTGGCATGCCCTTACGTTTTGTATCCCAGCATTCAACGAAAAGAGGATGTAAAAAACTGAAATTCATGGTTATAAGTGGAAACAAACCTTTAAGACATTACAAACATCTTTCCCACAAACGGATCTTTTGCAAGAGTGGAGGAACTAATCTAATGTAAAGAAACAGGCAGGGTAGGAGTTGCTCTGGGTTTCCCCCCACCCCCTCCTTCTTCCTCCTGGTACAGAGGAATATACTATTTTTCTAGAAATATCAACATTTTAAAAACAAACAAACAGAAGTGGGTGTCTGATAGAGAAGATGTCTGTACCAAAGCCAGCTAGCAACCTTGCAGTTTAGAAATTTGCTATGATATAATAATCATCCACCACCTTTCCTTAAGGGAATAGGTTTTATTAGAAACAATTTAGGTGAGTCCTTCACTGTCTCAAACGCACAAGAAAGCAAATCACCGTCCCCTCAAGTCACAACACCCCCCAAGAGTAAGGAAAAAGTGCGGGAGAACAATTGGAAAGAGTTGTGCTCAGCTGGAACCGGTGTCAGGCTTGGAACAGTAGGAAAGAAAGACAGAAAGAAAGAAAAGAAAGAAAGAAAGGGAAATGTGTTCATAGCCCGCAAACATAGGAAGTTTGATTGAGGGGAAGGGGGGTCTCCTGCTCCCCAAGGATCGGTAGCTCCCAATTCAAATACCGAAGGCTGGCCACCCCCTGCTGCACTCACCAGCTATATCCCAGAGCTGCAACCGCACCACGGTCTCGGCGTCCCAGCTGAGCACTTTGAGGGCAAAGTCCACCCCGATGGTGGCCCTGTAGTGGGGGGAGAAGTTCTGGTGGACATAGCGCTTGATGATGCTGGTTTTGCCCACCCCCAAATCCCCGATCACTAGCAGTTTGTAGAGACGCTCTTTCTGACTGGGCTTCTGCATCTTCCAAGCTGCTGCTGCTGCTGCTTCCTGCCCCAGCTGATCGCACGCTCTGCCGGTGGAGCCCTGCCAGGTCGACGGGAGGGAGACACCAGGGAGGGAAAGAAAGGGGGTGGGGAAAGCCCCTCTCTTCTTCCTCCCTCCCTCCCCACCGCAATCAACAACGCCCAGGCCCTGCTCGGAAGGGAGATGAAGCAAGAGATCAGATCAAGAAAGGGGAAAAGGTCTCCCAAGAAGTTCTCTTCCCCCCACCCCCAAGTTTAGAGTGGACTCTGAACTATAATCCCAAATTATAATGCAACTATAATGCCAAAAAATAAATAAATAAACTCTGCCTGGGCTGATAGGGGGTGAAAACAGACATGCAGCTTAATATAACATTTCTTATGCATGTTGCAGGGCTGCACAGGGCACCAATACAGCCCTGCAACATGCATAAGAAATGTTAAAGCAGAGTTACCTGCATGTCCATTTTCACTAGAGTGGCCAGATGTGCAAATTTTAGAGGGCGCTTATGAGAAGTACAGGTTGCACATCTGGCCACCCCTAGTTTTCAACCAGGGTGGATGGAAACCAGTGTAACTAGGAGAGCCTTCCCATACTGGGATCATGGGATGGGGAAAGGCCCTCATCTTGGAATTCACTTTTTACAGCTATCTCCCTTTTTGATGGAGTTGTATTATTCCTTTTTTGCTCCTTTGTGTGTGTATTGCCACTGCTGAGTTTGTAGCACAAACCTAGCATTGCCAGATCTTAATATCAGGAATAAGAGTCAGCTTGAAGCTCTTCCATATGGGACAGTCATTATGTTATTGTTGTTTTTATTAATAATTTATATAGGGGGTTTGGTGTTCAAAGTGCGTTACAATGTTTATCTAGGTCAGCCCGGCAATAAAAAAACAACAGTACCCCTCCCCTGTGAATAGGCCATTCCCATTTTACAGATGGAGAAGCAAGGCCAAGTGATGATGCTCAAGGCTAGTGGGCCATGCAGTGAGTTCATGGTTTTAAGATGGGATTTAAATCCTGCTCTCCCACAACCCAAGTCCAACTGCTTATGGGCTAGGCTACACAGGCTTCCATATTCTACGGAGCTGTGGGGGGTAGGGATGTGCGAACAGAACCCTGTTTGGATGTTCGATCATTCGGTTTGAAACCCGAGTTCGGGTTCGGTTGTTCGGTGGAGTTCGGTTCTGCCGAACCTGGCCGAACATCCGAAAATAGCGCTATCGATACCAAAATCGATTTTTTCCCCCCGGTATCAGTATCATTTGGCCCTGAAACCACTCCTGGTCTCCACCCCTGGTGCCAGGAAGTCTACTCCTCAGGTGCCTCCCCTTTCCAGACACGTTTTTCCCACCCCCGAACTCATCCGAACTTTTCTGAACTGTTCAGCCATTCGAACGTTTGGTTTGGACGTTCGGTTCAGTCATCCGAACAGGCCGAGTTCGTCCCGAACTCTGAACATCCGAACTGCGTTTGCACATCCCTACA
>QEPC01002924.1:5034-24660 GCA_003113815.1 Sphenodon punctatus | reverse complement strand
AACAGTAGTGTACATGTAGAATGTCCCACTATCAGCAGTGAGTGCACCCACTTTAATCATTATGCCAACCAAGCAGTGTACAAAAATGCAGACTAGCAAGGGACATTAGCTCAAGAAGAATATAATAACCCTGCAAAACAGTCTGCAACTGCATGGAGAAATAAATCCCACCAAAAGCCAGCAAGTCCAGTTCCCAGCAGTCACAGAATTAAGAAACTAGATATTCACCCCTGCCCTCGGGCACCCTTTTGGCATGGCATTGGTACTGTGGCACTGGTAACTTGAACAGACCAGGCAAGGGGAAGTGGAACCAGGCAGAGAGATCCCTCTGGCCTCATGGTGCCAACTAAGTGCCAACCAAGCAGCAGGCAGAACTAGAAGCAATGTGGCACCCAATTATTTTTTTTTTAAAAACTGCATGGCATGGTAAAGGTAAACATAACCCCCATCTCCCAGCATTGGTCCTATGGACAGGACAGGTCAAACCATGCCATGCCATACCCCCCTTCCCCCTCAGCTGATTACTTACAGATCCAGCAGCACTGTAGCACACAGCCAAATTCACCAAAGAAAATGGACAAAATGGCTGCAGTCACTTTTATTTTGCCCTGTCACTCAATCAAAAGCTTGCCATCTGGCTTGGCCAGCCAATCAAAATGTGCCATTCGGCTTACCATCACTCAACTGTCCCCTCCCATACCCCCCTCCTACCAAATATGGCACTAAATTTCATTTCCAGAAAAAGGGAAGCTCAACTGTCCACCAGCCCCCCCATGCATGTAGCGGTTTCTGAAGTTTTCTGAATAATGGCCTTGGTCCTCAGAACTTTGGAATTTGGACTTTCTGAACTGAATACTGTAATATTTGCCAAATTCTGAAGTTTTCTAAAGACTTTGTTACAGCCCTAAACAGAACATTAACACAGATATAAGGCAGATAATTTCAGTTTATGAGTTAACTTCAGTCCTTTCTCAAAAAGGTGAATAGATGCACCCTGGTCAAAAACAACTAATCCATTGCAATGATGAGGTCATGAGAAATTAGATTGGGCTTCCCCCATGCATAGGAGCAAGAGATGCTAATTGTTGAAAAGGAAAATTCTTATGAGCATAACAACTAGAATAGTAGGTAATACCTAGTATGTATCATCTAGCCCAGTATCCTGTCTCCAAGAGTGGCTAGTACCTCAGGGCTCAAGCATAAAAGATCAGAACATTACAGCTGAAGTGAGTAGTGGGTTTATTGTTTTGGGGTATTATTCACACTTTCAGTAGTCCTTTGGGTACCTGAATAATATTCATGACTGATATGGGTTCTCGCTCACATATCCATTTTGGGGGTTATTCTGTCTCGGGTCTTTTTCAGTTTTCTGGTTTGACTATTTCAGTTCAGTCATTTTGGTATTTTGGTTACATCATTTTTGACAATTGTGCATGTGCAATAGGGCAAATATTGCCAAAATGATGTGACCAATGAACCAGAGAAACAACCTCACCCAAAGGGGGAAAAAGACTAAATGGAACAACAGAAATGGATGCCCTACGAAGAATAAATGGATATTGGTTATTACCCAAACTGCCATTTTTGGACTGACAGAGAAGGGGTGGGGAACTCTTTTCCTTCCAGGGGCCACTTTGTAAATGAACACAAGCTCTGAAGGCCACACAGAAATTGGAGGAGGGGATGATTTAAAGGGTGCACTCAGGAAGAGGAGGATCCAGATCATGATTCTGTCCCTTATCCTTGTGTGCATGCGCCCTCCTCTCTGTTCCCTTACCCTGAGCTCAGTTTTTGAGTGCTTGGGGGTAGGAATTGAATCCGGAGGCCAGGTCATGGAACTGGAAAGGGGCCACATAAAACTAGCCATGGGCTGCATTTGACCCCCAGGTCTGAGGTTCCCCACCCCTGCAGTAGAGTATATTAAATGGATTTACCCAGTTTTTGAGGCATGTTTCAGTTCTACAGAACGTGTATGGAGTGAGCCAATCCCATCTTGGTAATAGCTCTTGATGAACCTAGCCTCTAAAACCTTATCTAACCCTCTTTGACTATTATAGTAGCATCCTATGACAATGAGTTCCAGCCTTAACAGCCATTTTTTTTTTCTGAATAAGAATATAAGCTTCCTATGCTGTTGGATGTAGTCCTTCCACTTTGGAAGGGGGCTAATCAAGATTCTGCTCATTTGCTCCTGGAGAAACAGTGACCATGTGGAACTTGATCTTCATTGGACCCGAAAGCTGAGATGCAAGGATGGCTAGGCAATCTGCAAATTCAATTCAGGTGTTTGTGTGCTTTAGCCAATATTCGGATTTGAATCCACACCCTTTGCAAAATTTGCCAGTTTCATATTTTTGTTCATTTGTTCTGTTCAGAACCTCTGTAAATAATTGTATGTGTTTATTTAAACTTACATCCTGCCCTATCTCTAAGGCTCAGGGTGGATTATAATATAAAAAACATAAAAATAGGTGTACATAAAAATAAAAAACCCCTAGAAATCCCCCCCCTCAACCCCTATCCTTGCCTGCCAAATGTTTCTTCCCCCCCCTCCCCCAATGGTCTTACATTGCTTCTGGAAANAACAGTAGTGTACATGTAGAATGTCCCACTATCAGCAGTGAGTGCACCCACTTTAATCATTATGCCAACCAAGCAGTGTACAAAAATGCAGACTAGCAAGGGACATTAGCTCAAGAAGAATATAATAACCCTGCAAAACAGTCTGCAACTGCATGGAGAAATAAATCCCACCAAAAGCCAGCAAGTCCAGTTCCCAGCAGTCACAGAATTAAGAAACTAGATATTCACCCCTGCCCTCGGGCACCCTTTTGGCATGGCATTGGTACTGTGGCACTGGTAACTTGAACAGACCAGGCAAGGGGAAGTGGAACCAGGCAGAGAGATCCCTCTGGCCTCATGGTGCCAACTAAGTGCCAACCAAGCAGCAGGCAGAACTAGAAGCAATGTGGCACCCAATTATTTTTTTTTTAAAAACTGCATGGCATGGTAAAGGTAAACATAACCCCCATCTCCCAGCATTGGTCCTATGGACAGGACAGGTCAAACCATGCCATGCCATACCCCCCTTCCCCCTCAGCTGATTACTTACAGATCCAGCAGCACTGTAGCACACAGCCAAATTCACCAAAGAAAATGGACAAAATGGCTGCAGTCACTTTTATTTTGCCCTGTCACTCAATCAAAAGCTTGCCATCTGGCTTGGCCAGCCAATCAAAATGTGCCATTCGGCTTACCATCACTCAACTGTCCCCTCCCATACCCCCCTCCTACCAAATATGGCACTAAATTTCATTTCCAGAAAAAGGGAAGCTCAACTGTCCACCAGCCCCCCCATGCATGTAGCGGTTTCTGAAGTTTTCTGAATAATGGCCTTGGTCCTCAGAACTTTGGAATTTGGACTTTCTGAACTGAATACTGTAATATTTGCCAAATTCTGAAGTTTTCTAAAGACTTTGTTACAGCCCTAAACAGCACATTAACACAGATATAAGGCAGATAATTTCAGTTTATGAGTTAACTTCAGTCCTTTCTCAAAAAGGTGAATAGATGCACCCTGGTCAAAAACAACTAATCCATTGCAATGATGAGGTCATAAGAAATTAGATTGGGCTTCCCCCATGCATAGGAGCAAGAGATGCTAATTGTTGAAAAGGAAAATTCTTATGAGCATAACAACTAGAATAGTAGGTAATACCTAGTATGTATCATCTAGCCCAGTATCCTGTCTCCAAGAGTGGCTAGTACCTCAGGGCTCAAGCATAAAAGATCAGAACATTACAGCTGAAGTGAGTAGTGGGTTTATTGTTTTGGGGTATTATTCACACTTTCAGTAGTCCTTTGGGTACCTGAATAATATTCATGACTGATATGGGTTCTCGCTCACATATCCATTTTGGGGGTTATTCTGTCTCGGGTCTTTTTCAGTTTTCTGGTTTGACTATTTCAGTTCAGTCATTTTGGTATTTTGGTTACATCATTTTTGACAATTGTGCATGTGCAATAGGGCAAATATTGCCAAAATGATGTGACCAATGAACCAGAGAAACAACCTCACCCAAAGGGGGAAAAAGACTAAATGGAACAACAGAAATGGATGCCCTACGAAGAATAAATGGATATTGGTTATTACCCAAACTGCCATTTTTGGACTGACAGAGAAGGGGTGGGGAACTCTTTTCCTTCCAGGGGCCACTTTGTAAATGAACACAAGCTCTGAAGGCCACACAGAAATTGGAGGCGGGGATGATTTAAAGGGTGCACTCAGGAAGAGGAGGATCCAGATCATGATTCTGTCCCTTATCCTTGTGTGCATGCGCCCTCCTCTCTGTTCCCTTACCCTGAGCTCAGTTTTTGAGTGCTTGGGGGTAGGAATTGAATCCGGAGGCCAGGTCATGGAACTGGAAAGGGGCCACATAAAACTAGCCATGGGCTGCATTTGACCCCCAGGTCTGAGGTTCCCCACCCCTGCAGTAGAGTATATTAAATGGATTTACCCAGTTTTTGAGGCATGTTTCAGTTCTACAGAACGTGTATGGAGTGAGCCAATCCCATCTTGGTAATAGCTCTTGATGAACCTAGCCTCTAAAACCTTATCTAACCCTCTTTGACTATTATAGTAGCATCCTATGACAATGAGTTCCAGCCTTAACAGCCATTTTTTTTTTCTGAATAAGAATATAAGCTTCCTATGCTGTTGGATGTAGTCCTTCCACTTTGGAAGGGGGCTAATCAAGATTCTGCTCATTTGCTCCTGGAGAAACAGTGACCATGTGGAACTTGATCTTCATTGGACCCGAAAGCTGAGATGCAAGGATGGCTAGGCAATCTGCAAATTCAATTCAGGTGTTTGTGTGCTTTAGCCAATATTCGGATTTGAATCCACACCCTTTGCAAAATTTGCCAGTTTCATATTTTTGTTCATTTGTTCTGTTCAGAACCTCGGTAAATAATTGTATGTGTTTATTTAAACTTACATCCTGCCCTATCTCTAAGGCTCAGGGTGGATTATAATATAAAAAACATAAAAATAGGTGTACATAAAAATAAAAAACCCCTAGAAATCCCCCCCCTCAACCCCTATCCTTGCCTGCCAAATGTTTCTTCCCCCCCCTCCCCCAATGGTCTTACATTGCTTCTGGAAAATGTTCAGGCTTTGACAAACCTTCAGGGTAAGGGCATTCCACAACACCGAAATTCCAGTACTGGAATCATGTGATGAAGGGCAACCAATAAAAAAACTACAAATTTCAAAAGGAGTTGAATGAATAAATGAATTAATGAACCTACCTATGAACTTAGAAAAATGGCCTCTTCAGGCCTGGGCAATAAGCTTGATTGGAACGGGACCATTTGAATATAGTGAATTCTACAAATTTGAGTTTTGCTTTAAACATTTGCTTCACTTCTATTTACAGGTGTGTGTGCTTTGGAGTAGAGTTGAAAAAGATAGTTTAAAAAAAATAATCATGAATACTATTTGCATTTTTGAATATTTGAGTAAATATCAGTACCCAAAATTAAAATTTGTTTATTTGAGTCTGTAACAGAGTGGGGCCTCAGTGGGGTAAGTTCTCACAGAATTGGGCCATTGACCCTCCTGTGTGCCAGATATACACAGGCACCAAGCTGGAGTTTTCTTCACCTGTGCTTTATTCTCCAGTGCCTTCATCAATATACACACAGGCCCTTTTCAAACGGGCCACAGTGGGTGAAGGGATGGGTGTGCGTTGGCGACAGGTGGAGGTGGGTATGCACCCGTTCCCATGGCTGCACACTCATCTCCACCCACCTCCACCCATTTCCACACACAAAGCAACCGGCAATAGCACCGGTTGCTCTGTGTATGGGTGATAGGTAGAGATAGGTGGAGCGCGGGAGCACACATGCACCCTCACCCACCGCTGGCAGTGTTCCCATGGGACCCCCTACCTCTGGTGGTGACCCTCAGCATTCCTACGGACACCCCCCACACACACGTGTACGGGGGGGGAGGGGCGCCCGTTTGAAAAGGGTCACAGTCTCTCCAGGATACCTGGAAATTGCAGGAGCCCAGACCTTCAATGTACATCCCTTTACACAAGACTTACATTCATATTATAACTTTCCCATTCCCTGGAGTGCCTTTCCTGAGAGCTGTGCAGTTCACCTTCCAACCCCCAGCTTTCTAGTTCTGAGCTTCTTTCCTTCCAGCCCACACGCTAAGGGGCTTCCTGCCTATATAGCCCTAATTGGGTTCAGCTGCCCTCAGGCTTGTCTGGCTGTAGCTGCTAGCAGCACTGTGCTAGTTAGCCAGGGAGCTAATCCTGCCATGACTTACCCCAGCCCATAGGCACAATGCCTCAGAATCTTTAGCTTTTTTGTTTCAGATACTCTTTTCCTGGTTATTTCGGTCATCTTGTCTCAGACATTTGGTTATTCAGTCAAATATCTAAAATTAAATGACTGAAATAACCAGAAAAAACACACGCCAGTAAAACAAATATTTAAAATGGAGTAAGTGAAGTTGAAACAAATAGTGCTTCTGATTTGAAGTGGGCTAGAATAGTGGATCCGATTTGAAGTGGGGAAAATTGTCAGATAAAATATTTGCCACTAAGCCACCTTGAGTCTTAGGGGAAGGGTGGGGTATAAGCTTGAATAAACAAATATCTGTTTCAGCTGTACTTTGGAGTTATCTTATTTTCCCTTACTTTTGGCTCCGTGGCCACTTTTTGCTGTGTATTTCTGCGTGTCTGGTCTACGGAACCTTTATTATAATACAAGCACATAAATCCCTTGTCCTTTGGCTGGTGTGAACCCCTGCATAGCAGCATATTAAGCAAACACTAGAATGCCCAGTGTGGAAGAAGCGGCTGTCATAGATAAGAAGAGACTAACCAGGGTGGTTGTAAAAGTACAGCACAGATATGCCGCTGAGTATGCTCTGCCGCCAAGTTCACTCTGGTATGTTGGCAATACACAGAGGGAAAGAGCATGGGTGGAATGGTTAGTGTGAGAGCCCCAGGAGGGTAAAGAATAGCATTGAATGTGCAGGGCAGCAGTACAGTAAGCAGGCACGTTAGAGTCCCTCCACAATGAAATGCAGAGCAAGTTGTTAAGGGACTGTGCTTCCCAGTTTTATAGAGTGTTTTCAGATGGATGTGAGGTTGCCCACCCCTGGAGCTGCTCCGGGGGTGCACCCCTACATCCAGCTGCTCCAAGTCCCACCTGGGTCAGATTCAGATGGACCCGGCATGTTCCCTGGCCCTCAGTTCATCCATGTCACCCCCTCCACCATAGAGTTGTGGATGATCTCTATGCTCTAGGTTGGTGCCAACAACTCTATGGTGTTGTCTGGGGGCAACAGACAGCTGGAAATTGAGCAGCAGCGTGGGTCTGTTGTCCTGTTTCGGGCTGGTACTCCGGGTTTGGCTGACTTGCTCTGTCAGTGGCGCTTCAGGATGTTCCGGGACGCCACCAGCAGAGCTGTCCCACTTCAATAACTAGCGGGCCGCCTTTAGATGGATGGGCCACCCAGGGTTGAAGCGGGTTGGCACAGCCAGCATCAAGACAGCCCATCCATTAAAAAACCAAAACATACTTCACCCCTGACATACTGAGTCCACTTCTGCTCCAAGGTCACCCAAATTAAGCAGCTGATTTTTGTTGGTCCATTGTTAACTGGAGTTCTCCTCCCACCCTCAACCCCCACAATGCTTTATTGGAGCTTGGTGTTAAGGAATAATCTGCTCTGAGATGGACTTTTCCCTGCCTTGAAGAGGTGCGATTGTGTACATTAGTCAAAAGTGGGCAGAGGCATGGGCAGAATTTTATTGGGGTGAGGGAGGATGGAATAGCCCCTTTGCCCATGACCCTTTCCGATGTGACTACATCCCTTTCCAAGACACATGATGTCATGACACTTGGAAAGGGGTATGCCGAAAAGGCTGCCGCACCAAATGGGCTGCCCCCCCTTTTCAAGAAACATAACCTAATGGCACTTGGAAAAGGACATGCCAAAGGGATTGTTCCACCCCTTTCCAGTGTAACCATGCCCCTTTCTGAGTGTCATTACATCATGGCTAAAGCTGTAATGAGTAAAAACTACTATCTGGTATTTGGCTGGGTTACCTCTCAACCCCTTGGACTCTGAAATGAGGGACAGCGACTCAAAATGTGGGGCAATGTGCAATGTAAATTGCATATAATTTGCATATATATGCAAATTCAAACTAATCTATTACTTAACTGTATGACTGGGCTGAAACCCCCTGCCCCCCTCCTTTTTTTTTACTGCAGTGTCTGGTCTAGTGAAACATTTACTATAATAGTACAAGCACATAAATCAGGCAGAATAAGCAAAGAGTTTGGCTACTGTGAGAGTTCCGCTACATGAAGAGGAAGCTTGAGGGTAGGCTCTAGACTGTAATAAACTCAAGGGCTACACACCCTTGGGAAGCTAATTACACATTAATTGAATAAGAATAATATGTGTCGTGACATATGTCATTCTAAGTTTAAACNAGTTTGGCAAGGACAAATTTCACATTGATGGTAATGTGCTTTTCTGTATTGTATGTAGCAAGACTGCAGATTACATTTGAAGGCAGACAATTGTAGAAAGTCCAAAACATATTTGAATATATGTAAGAAATACAATTGGCAATTCTAATAAGATGGCACTAGTAGGCTTTGAACATGCTTACAAATTGTAAATATGTTAATAAATAGGTCTGAGACTTGATTTCAACTTTTTCTTGATTATTGCCGAGAATCACAATTCTCATCGCATTTTAAGCGAGAAACAATAACCGAGAAAATTGCCATCTCTTGACAATTTTAGGTCAAGAATCTTTTCTTGAATTATTGTTTACCATTTACCGGATTGTCGTTTAACACTGGATTGCTGGTTACTGAGTTACCATGGCATTTACCAGGTTGTTGGTTACCATTTACCGGGTTGTTGTTTACCGGGTTGCCTGTGAGCCAAATCCAACAACCAATAAACACGGTAACCAATAAACCAGTAACCAATAAACATGGTAATAAACCAATAACCCAATAAACATGGTAACAAAACCAATAACCAATAAACACTAATAACCAATAAACCAATAACCAATAACCAATAAACCAATAACCAATAACAAAAAAAACCCAAACAAAAAAACAGTAAACTATAAACATGGTAATAACCAATAACCAATAACCAATAAAAACCAATAACCAAAAAACCAAATAACCAATAAACCAATTGCCAATAAACATGGTAATAAACCAATAAACCAGTAACCAATAAACATGGTAAATGGAAAATCACAGTAACTGGTAAACATAGCACACATACAACCGATACAACATAGCACCGATACAACCGATAAATGGCAAAAACCCATGGTAAAATGTAAACATGGTAAATTGCGGTAACTGATAAATCAAGTTTTGTCTGAGATCTTGACTGGGGTTCAAAAAAGTTGCGAAATCTCAGTAGCAATTCTTGATTCCCATGAAATTATTGCGAGAATCAAGTTGATTCTTGTTTCAGCACTATCAGTAAAACATTGTGTTTAACTGATACCTATATATATTGTGGCTAGGGAAACTAAAGTTTGGCACTTAATTTTAATGATGGAAAAATGCAGATTTTTCAGGAAGAAGAGTCATTAATTAATTATTCGCTATTATTATTATTATTATTATTATTATTTATATATCACAAGCAATGTACCTGGCTCTTTACAACTGTTGAAAATAGGCAGGGTTCCTGCCCCACGGGGTTTACAGTCTATGAAAGACGAGGGAGGGGAGATGAGGGGTGGGGGCAACAGAGGGAGAGACGAGAATACATTCATGAAGGTGTGAGGTTGCAGGTACATGTGCTGAGCTTAGTTGCATAGTTACATAGAGGAAGGAAGGGGAACTAAGGGGATTAGGAGCTAGGGAAGGCCTGATGAAAGTGGTAGGTTTTCAGGAGGGATTTGAATGTTGGGAGGGAGGGTGGGAGGGAGCAAATGTATTTGGGGTGGGAGTTCCAGGCATGGGGGACAGCAAGGGAGAATGAGTGAATATGCTTTGAGGAGCAGCGGCGCCACGAGCAAGTGTGGGTGCTGGTAGAGGAGAAGAGGAGATTTTGGATGGGAGCATAGTGTAGAGAGATGGAGGTGGAGGTGGGGTGGCAAGGCTATGGAAACCTTGTAGATAAAGACAATTAGCTTGCACTGAATGCGTTCAGGTAGAGGGAGCTAGTGAGAGAAGAAAGAAGGGGCTGCATGTGATCAAAGCAGCAGGCAAGGTGGATGATCTAGGCAGCAGAGTATTGAATAAAAGAAAGGGGTGCAAGGTGAGAGCAGGAGAGGCCAGTGAGAAGGAGGTTGCAATAGTCAAGGCAAGAGATAACCAAAGCATAGATTAGGGTTTTAGCAGTGGAAACAGAGAGGAAAGGATGGATCTTAGCAATGTTGCACAGGGAGAGCTGACAGGATTTAGCAACAGATTTGATCTGAGGTTTAAAGAAGGAGGAGTCAAAGATGAAACCCAGGCTACGTGTGAGAGGGATGGGCTGAATGGTGACCCTGTTGATGGAAACTTAGAAGGAAGAGGGAGAGAAGGCTTCGGTGGAAAGTCTAGGATTTCAGTTTTGGCCATATTAAGTTTGAGTTGATCATGAGACATCCAGGCAGAGATGTCAGAGAGACAGTTTATGATGTGAGACTGGATAGAGGAAGAGAGAGACGGGGGTGGGTGGGTGGAGAGAAGGAGAGGTTAGAGAGGTAGGAAGAGAACCAGTCAAGGACCAAGTCCTGGAAACCAAGGGTGTAGGGAGAGTTGAGGAGTGAATGGTCGACAGTGTCAAAGGCAGCAGAGAGCTCAAGCAGGACAAGAATGGAGTAGAGGCAGTTAGATTTAGCTAAGAGAAGATCATTATTAGATTTAGCTAAGAGGATCATTCATGAATCAGAGAGAACAATAGAGAATCCCTTATTCCTACTATGGGAGGGACTGCTTTGAACTAACCTGGGGAAAACTATTTGGCTAGTCTGGCACTTTAAGGCTGGAGAATTCAACTCATTGTACCACTGATGACTTGCAAAATTGCTCTCCCTCTCACCTCCCTTTCTAATTTGGGACTTTACAGCAGTTTTTAGGGATGTGCGAACGCGGTTCGGAAGTTCAGAGTTTGGCCCGAACTCGGCCTGTTTGGATGACCAAACCGAACTTCCGAACCAAACGCTTGAACTTCCGAACAGTTCAGAAAGGTTTGGATGAGTTTGGATGAGTTTGGGGGCGGAAACAACTTGCCTTTGGGTGGAAAAACATGACTGGAAGAGGGAGGCAGCTGAAGAGCAGACTTCCTGGCACCAGGGGTGGCACCAGGGGTGGTTTCAGGGCCAAAAATACCGATACCGAAAAAAAATCGGTTTCAGTACCGATAGCACTTTTTAAAATGTTTGGCCGACTTTGGCCGAACCGAACTCCGCCAAACCAAACATCCGAACCTGAACTTGAGTTTCGAACAGAACGACTGAACATCCGAATGGTGTTCTGTTCGCCCATCCCTAGCAGTTTTCTTGAACTGCAGGACAGATACAAAGTGAAGTGTGAAATTCAGTTCCAATGAGAGGTATGCTGACTGGATTTCATGCTGCAAACACTCACCCAGCACAATATGTATTTTGAATTCCGATTTTGCAGCTACCCACTCCTTCTGTGCGGCCAGGCTCAAATGACGTTCAGTCCCAGTGAGTGGGTCAAGCACCAGCACATAACTGCAGTGATGTATAATCAGGAGCAAGTGGGGAGAGTATGGGAGTGCTGCAGCTGCTATGCTCTCTCCATCTATCTCTGTCCCCTGCTTGCTGGAGAACAGTGAGCAGCAGTTGGTTCTCGGGAGTCACTACTGCTCACCAGGACCAGTAAGTCCCCTCCCACAGTAGCTAGGAATTAGCTATGAGCTCCCAACAAATTGTACGTGTACACAGGGATATGCAGCACTCTTATGTGTTCAGGATACAAGGAATAGCATTTTAAACACCCCTAGTTTACTAGGCATACAACTGTGTTGATCTAAATTGCCCAGTGGTGACACTCAAACCATGGGTCCCAGAATTGTTTTTATCTCTGTATGTGTCATGCGGGCCCCATGCTGACACTATGGGACTCGGCCAAGGCTCCCACGATGGCGGGGGCAGGGGTGTCTCCCGCTCCCCTGACTTCAGCAGGACATCACAGCCTCGCTGTCGGGGCTCGTGCGCAGGTGCATTCCCCGACCGTGACTGCCCCAGCATCCCTGACAACGCTGCAGGACCAGGGCGGGACAAGTACCGACGTTGCGGGAGCATCGCTATGGTCAGCACAACGCTCCGCATGCATCGCATCGCATCAGGGGGGCGGGGCCATGACTATATGAAGCCAGGGCGGGGAAGGCCCCGACGCTGGTGAAGGAGTTGTGGAAACCGGTTGCTTGCAAGCTAAGTCTAAGTTTTCTTGTGCCTGTCTTCAGTGTCGTTCATTTGTTGCCTCCCCCCCCCGCCAACCTTGAGCCTAGAAAGTGAAAGTGTGAGTGAGTGAGACTGCGTGCATGTGTGGACCTCCTTCCCCTCTCCCTACCTGGGCATACCCTCATCAACCTGTNACAGCCCATCCATTAAAAAACCAAAACATACTTCACCCCTGACATACTGAGTCCACTTCTGCTCCAAGGTCACCCAAATTAAGCAGCTGATTTTTGTTGGCCCATTGTTAACTGGAGTTCTCCTCCCACCCTCAACCCCCACAATGCTTTATTGGAGCTTGGTGTTAAGGAATAATCTGCTCTGAGATGGACTTTTCCCTGCCTTGAAGAGGTGCAATTGTGTACATTAGTCAAAAGTGGGCAGAGGCATGGGCAGAATTTTCTTGGGGTGAGGGAGGATGGAATAGCCCCTTTGCCCATGACCCTTTCCGATGTGACTACATCCCTTTCCAAGACACATGATGTCATGACACTTGGAAAGGGGTATGCCGAAAAGGTTGCCGCACCAAATGGGCTGCCCCCCCTTTTCAAGAAACATAACCTAATGGCACTTGGAAAAGGACATGCCAAAGGGATTGTTCCACCCCTTTCCAGTGTAACCATGCCCCTTTCTGAGTGTCATTACATCATGGCTAAAGCTGTAATGAGTAAAAACTACTATCTGGTATTTGGCTGGGTTACCTCTCAACCCCTTGGACTCTGAAATGAGGGACAGCGACTCAAAATGTGGGGCAATGTGCAATGTAAATTGCATATAATTTGCATATATATGCAAATTCAAACAAATCTATTACTTAACTGTATGACTGGGCTGAAACCCCCTGCCCCCCTCCTTTTTTTTTACTGCAGTGTCTGGTCTAGTGAAACATTTACTATAATAGTACAAGCACATAAATCAGGCAGAATAAGCAAAGAGTTTGGCTACTGTGAGAGTTCCGCTACATGAAGAGGAAGCTTGAGGGTAGGCTCTAGACTGTAATAAACTCAAGGGCTACACACCCTTGGGAAGCTAATTACACATTAATTGAATAAGAATAATGCGTGTCGTGACATATATCATTCTAAGTTTAAACCTAGTTAAGGGGAAGGTAAAAGGGCGAGGCAGGTAAAAGTCCAGCAGCAGGGTGGGGGCTATCCAGTGTTTCACACCCAGCGTAACATGTATGATATTGATTATCGTCCTCTTGGGACAGGTTGTACATGTGCAGTCAGTCAGTGCAGTTCCTGGCTCTCAGAGAAAGAGCGCAGGCTCTGGAGGTTAGAGTGGCTGAGCTGGAGGAGCTNGCGTTCCCTTGCAGCAGGAGGAGAGGATCTACAGACAAGGATGTGAAACAGTGAAAGCGTGCCCTTTCCCTCACCCCTACCCCCCTGACAGTATGCCTAATGTCTACCTTGAGGGACAGTCAAGAAACAATTTCAGTGAGATAGAGCATCATGTCCTAGCTGGCATGGAGTACCCACTAGGGAGCATGTCTCTCTGGAATTACCTTGCTTCAGGTTGGCCCCACCCATGGGTACCAGGAGGAGAGGGAAGGGTGGTGGTACAATGACACCCCCTGTCTCCTGCCTGGTCCCACCCCATCTAAGTTCTTGGGAGCAGCTTCATGTTGTAAACAGGTGGGGGCAAAGGGACTTCCCCACCTCTTTTTGATATGACCACACCCCTTTCCAAATGTTATGATGTCACAATGTTTGGAAAGGGGCATGGTTGCATCACAAGGTGGTGGAGTGAATGAACTCTCCTTCCTGCCTTGAAATAAATTCTGCCAGAAATCCTGGCTGCACCTTCTCCCAGCAAGTTCCAGCTTGGGGCCTTTCATAGTACAAAGTGGGGACAGTGTGAGAGTGTATCTATCCTCACTCCCAACAGACTGTCCCAGGCCACTTCCTATCTTCAACACAACAGCAACAAACCATCTCCTTCATTCAGGGGCAGTCCATTGGCATGTCTGGGCTCTGGAGAGGCCGCTTTTAGGCGATTGGGTCGCTGTCGCGTGACCTGCTCACTCGATATTTCAAAATCCCACGATGTGGGATTACATGAGATAGCTGGTGGGGATCACGCGCATGGTCACGCATTATTTGCCTACTTTGTATTTAATTCGCGGTTGGCAAATAATGCGTGACTGCTTTTTATGTGTGTGATCCCCGCCGGCCTTCTCGTGTAATCCCGTGTCACAGGATTTTGAAATATCACGTGAGCGGGTTGCGCAATGGCGACCCGCTCATCTAAAAGCAGCCAAGTCCTGCAAGCCAGACTATAAGCCTTCCCCAGAACATTGATCCTGGACTGAGCTAATCAGCACTTTTTAAGCCCCATGCCTTGCAGGTATGGTGGTGGGACCTTAACATGAACACCTTGTGACCCAGTATAGGGGTTGTATACTCCATCCCAGTGAGAATACAGCATGACTGTGGCTACAAGTGGATTGTTGATTACTAGAGCTGATACGAATACCCACTGAAACAAGAAAACCCGCCAAATCTGCACAATCTGACCTGAAAAAAAAATGAATTGGCTATCAAACTGTATCTGACCAAGCTTTGCTTGAATGCCTGTTGTCATCTTTCCATGAAATCCATTTGTTTGGTTTGTTCAGTTCTAGTATGTAACAGAGTGGGGATAGCACACACTATTACACAGTTGCTCTGGTGGCTAGCCCTTAAAGTGGCTCTGTGCCGCATTAAAGAATCGGAAGTGGCAGGGAGTTTCAACTCTGCCACTGCAACGGAGGCAACCTGGAAGGCCACAGGCCATGTTGGCTCTTCCAGTGCTCCACACCTGTGTTGGTGGAAGCAGAGAGGGAGAGAGCCAGGAGACACAGTGGATGCCGCATGAGAGGCGGCAGGAAGCTGCTGCAAGGGACCGCAGCTTGTTCCTGAGTGCTCGGTGATGGAAGAGGCACTAGCAGGAGACTGGTAACTTGAGGTCTGTGGTGATGCTTTAGCAGAGATGCTGGGGCAGAGTTGAGACAGTGGACAGAGAAGCCGGGAGAAGTGGCCAAGCGAGTGCCAGAGGAGGAGACAACCTAATGAGCGGAGCCCCGAGTTGGAGTTTGTATTAATGCAAATTGACACTGTAATGTAAATAGAGATGGTACATCATTGTAATGATGTACACGGTCTGTGAAATATAAACACAGATTTGGCTGGTATATGATAACTGGCATTACTGTGGAACCAGACTGAAAACTGGAGGTAGGATTTTTATTTGGTTTAAAGTAACACCTTGTAGATCTTGGCTGCAGCCCACAGNGAGGTTCTGGAGGCTAAATTTAGGCTTCTAGGTAGGAGATTGAAGTCCAGAACCTCCAGGGTAGCATTCTCAGAAATGCTCCCAGTTCTTCCATGTGCAGGAACTCAGAGGTAGGCTGAGCTACAGAGTCTCAATGTGTGGATGAGACAATGGTGCAGGGAGGAGGGCCTTAAATTCATTAGGAACTGGGGAACCTTTTGGGGAAGGGGGAACCTATACCAATGAGATGGACTTCACCATAACCAAAATGGAACCCAGCTTCTGGCTCTAAAAACTAAAAAGAAGATAGAGCAGTTTTAAAACTAGAATCTGGGGGAGGCACTGAAGAGCATATGGTTCAGGCCAAGACATCTCCAAAGGAAGGCCATGCCTCACTAATCTACTGGATATTGTTTTAGTGTAAATAAATAAGTATTTGGATAAGGCTGAGCTGGTCAATATAGAGTATGTGGATTTTCAGAAAGCATTTGATATGGTCCCTCACGAGAGACTCTTTAGGAAATTAAGTAATTATGGGATCGGAGGATTGGTAATTGGTTAAAGGATAGTCCTATTCTTTGCTTCCAAAATGGTCAGTTCTTGCAAAGGAGAGAAGTAAATAGTGGTGTGCCCCAGGGATCTGTACTGGGACTGGTGAGTAAAAAGTGAGGTGATCAAATTTGCAGATGACACAAAGTTATTCAAGGCAGTTAAAACCTGAGCAGAATGTGAGGAGTTGCAGGAGGATCTTGCAAGAGTGGGTGACTGGGCATCTAAATGGCAGGTGATATTTAATGTTGACAAGTGCAAACTGATGCACATAGGGAAAAATAAACCAAACTATATGTACAAAATGCTGGGTTCTAAATTAGAGGTTAACACACAGGAAAAGGATCTTGAATTCATTGTGGACAAAACATTGAAATTTTCAGATCAATGGGTGGTGGCAGCCAAAAAAGCAAACCGGATTTTAGGAATCATTTGGAAAGGGAGAGAGAATAAAACTGAAAATATCAAACTGCCTATATATAAATCTATGGTGTGAACACACCTTGAATACTGTGTGCAGTTCTGGCTGTCCCATCTAAAAAAAGATATAGCAGAAGTAGAAATGGTGCAGAGAAGGACAACAAAAAATATCAAGGGTATGGAACAAATCCTGTANTTGAGCCCTGACATTTGTAAGAAAATGAATCTTTTACCCCTGTGCCCACATGCAGAGCTCAGTGTCAGATTCCCAGCCGGGAAATTCCCAGCCGGGAGATTCACCACTCCAGGTAATGTGGGCAAGCAGCCTTACTTTGGAGTAGTGCCATTGAACCAGAATAACCAAAATGAATATATTTATTTCTGGAAACAAAGCGAGAACTAACTAGTGATTCATATCCACTTCATGAGTCCTGATTTGAAGCAGGTGAAATTGTTGGATAAGAATCATATAACTGTAGGGTTGGTAGGGTCCTAAAGGGTCATCTAGTCCAACCCACTGCACAAAGCAGGATATCCTCAGCTTTCAACATCATGGAAAGATGTTTATCGTGCTGGGTGTTGAAAATATCCCAGGAAGAAGATTCCACAACCTTCCTGGGCAACGTAGCCATTGCACAATAGTCATTACAGTTTGGACGTTTTTCCTAATATCAAACTGAAATCTACAGTGCTGCAATTTAAGCCCATTTCCTTGTGTTCTACCTTCTGTGACAGAGAAAAAAAAATGCCTTCCATCTTTTTTCTGACATCATTTTAGATATTTTAAAGCTGCTATCATGTCCCCCACCCCACTTAGTCGTCTTTTCTCTAAGCTAAACATACCCAGTTCTTCCAGCCTCTCCTCTTACAGCTTGAGGATTTGCTATTGTCTTAGTTGCTTTCCTCTGAATCTTCCCCAGTTTGTCTACATCCTTCTTGAAATGTGGTACAGCTGGTGAACATTGTGGCTGGTGGAGCAGGGCCAGCTCCATGCACTCATATGCACACAATCAATTCACTCACCCATTCACTTACATTCACCCACCCACTCCCCCTCTCCAAGCACCCCGTCCGCTCATATCTCCACCCCATCCAGCACCCCTTACAGGCACCCAGACCCTGGGCAGGGCAATCCACTGGCTCCCAACCAACCTCCCCCCTCTCCCAGGCTTGCACAGCCCCACTGTCCACAGCCCATGCAGCACCACAGATCACATCCAGTTGGCCTTGGCCTTTTCTCTATGCCTTCTGGCTCCGTGTTTCTTCATCCCTTTATTTACATCAGAGGTGGGGAAGCTTTTTTCTCCTTTGGGTATCTTCAAAAGGTAGCAGAAGCTCTGTGGGCCAGACAGGAGGGGTTTGGGGTGTATGTGTGTGCATGTGTGCTGCTCAAGGGGTGTCTTCAAGATGGGGGAAGGAAGGAAGGGGCTGATCCAGATCATGGCTCAGTCGATGCATGCCTTTGTCTCTCTGCTCTCTTCCCCCTGAGCTTACTCATTCAGTTCTTGAAGGTAGGGGCTGGATCCAGGGTGCCAGATCAAGGAACTGAAAAGGGCCAAATACAAACCAGCCACCGACCACTTTTGGCTCATGGGTCACAGGTTCCCTACCCTTGGTCTATTTCACACTTACTTTTAGTCCCAGACTAGTACACTCGTATAATGGGCAAGAGCATCGCCCCTAAACTGAACACAGTATTGAATGCAGGTGAGTGCTCACCAGGTGCAAATATTCATTCCAGCTCCTTCTAGTCCAATCCCAGTGGTTACGGGCAACTTGCTTGTGAATCTCTGCACCACCCCCACTTTCATATTAAGTGTCCTTCTTTATCCACAATGCAGATCATGTTCCTTCTCCACTTCATGTCAGGTTTGTGCTCAGACAGCTGAATTGTGAAGCTGCTGAGATGATTTCAATTATTTAGCATAACACACCAGGGTTGTGAGGAGAGGGCTGTGAGAGGGAATCAATGGAGTGTCAAGTTAAACCTCTTGGCAGTGAGAGATATTAGGCTGGGAACAGTCTCCCAAGAGTAATGGAGGATCTAGCAGCCTTATCACTTAGGATGTTTAAAAACTCTATGGGACAGGCTAGCAATGATCGGCCAACAGGGAAATAGGCAAGATAGCTTTGCTAGGTTTGCTTGGGATCTAACTTTTGTGAGCTTATTAAACTGGGCTGTACGGGCAGACACTGTGCAGATGTTAGAAGTCTGACGATCGACAGATCTGAGATTCCCCTTTCTGAAGAAGGGAACAGTGTCTGGATAATTCCAGCTAAAATGGAATACTGAACAAAACAAAAGAGCAAGAATTTAAAGAAAAAACTCACTGATTTTTCACATTCTGCCATCCCCCAACCGAACAGTGCTCCACAACAAAGACTGCAACACTACTGCAAAACCACTGACTGTGGTACTTGTTCTCCCCCTCCCAATTCCATAGGAAGTTTGTAGACTGTGGCACATAGGGATGGGCGAACGCGGTTCGGAAGTTCGGAGTTCGACGCGAACTTGGCCTGTTCGGACGACCGAACATGAACAGACTGAACTGAACTCAGTTTCAAACATTGAAATGACTGAACAGTTTTGTCAGTTCGGATCGCGTTCGGGTGAGTTCGGGTGGCAAAAACATGTGACTGGAAGGCAAAATGTGACAGGGAGGGGGAGTCAACTGAGGAGCAGACTTCCAGGCACCAGGGGTGGAGAGGCTTGGAGTAAAAGCCAGCCTGCCCAATCACCATCCCTTTTTGCCTCGGACCACTGGCTTTGCAGTTTGCAATTGGCCATGGGCTAGACTGCACAGAGCCAATGGGGCTTGCAGTGAGGCGGGCACAGCAAGAAACAAAACTGATTGCCTTCCCCCTTCCCAACACCTTCTAAGCTAGTCACTGTTCCTGAACAGCAGGC
>QEPC01002911.1:1923493-1940194 GCA_003113815.1 Sphenodon punctatus | reverse complement strand
ATGGCCTGACAGTCACATTTTGAGTGTACTGCTTCTGCTTTTAAAAAAAACCCTATTTTTATTTAAAAGAATAATAAACACTGTAAACTAAACACAAATAGGTGGTAGTTGGCCGTGGGGTCTAATGGGGGCTGTGGGGCACAAAGTGTGGTCTGGTGGTACTGGTTGCTTAGTTAGTAAGTATAGTAGCAGTTAGATTCACTTTTTTTTTTTAACTTTTTCTGTGTGTGCTGGGGGCTGGCTGGGGGTAGGCTGGTGGTACGTACTGCCAATTCCTCCTTTGATCCCATTCCAGCCAGGAGGAAGGGCAAGGAGTGCACTCGTCTGCGTCTTTACTATCATCTTTCTTTACACTCATCTCTCTCGCACACACACACTGGAGTGGAGTGCCCCAGCGGTGCTAATCCATTGCACTCCGTCCTCGGAGTCTGGAATAGAGCGCCCCAGCAGGGCCCTTCACCCAGTCACACGCCACACCAGCACACCACAGAAACACACATCAGCCCAACATGCGTGAGGTGGCCGCCCCCCGGAAGACAAGACGTGCAGAGGGCTTTGGGAGACCAGAACATCTTCCAGGGTTTGGGGGCCACAGTAGGTGGACCACAAAGGCAGAAGATGAAGACCAGCAGCCACCCACCCACTCGCCACCACCATCACTGCTCCTCCAGACGCGGCAGGGTGCAATTCCCCATGGATTAAAATACAAATAATTATTAGGGTTTTGGACCTTCCGTGTCAGAGGCTCCAGCAGCACCCCAGCTATGGCACCTCATCTGGAACAGACTGGACCACAAAAGCAGAGGATGAAGACCAGCCACCCACCCACTCCCCACCACCATCACTGCTCCTCCAGACGCGGTGGGTTCTAATTCCCAATGGATTAAAATACAAATAATTCATAGGGTTTTAGAACTTCTGAGTCAGAGGCTCCAGCAGCACCCCTGCTATGGCACATGATATGGAATAGACTGGACCACAAAGGCAGAAGATGAAGACCAGCCACCCACCCACTCCCCACCACCATCACTGCTCCTCCAGACGTGGCAGAATCTAATTTCCCATGGATTAAAATACAAATAATTCATGAGCTTTTAGATCCTTCTGTGTTAGAGGCTCAAGCAGCACCCCAGCTATGGCACCTCATCTGGAACAGACTGGACCACAAAGGCAGAGGATGAAGACCAGCCACCCACCCACTCCCCACCACCATCACTGCTCCTCCAGACGCGGCAGGATCTAATTTCCCATGGATTAAAATACAAATAATTCATGAGCTTTTAGATCCTTCTGTGTTAGAGGCTCAAGCAGCACCCCAGCTATGGCACCTCATCTGGAACAGACTGGACCACAAAGGCAGAGGATGAAGACCAGCCACCCACCCACTCCCCACCACCATCACTGCTCCTCCAGACGCGGCAGGATCTAATTCCCCATGGATTAAAATACAAATAATTCATGAGCTTTTAGATCCTTCCGTGTTAGAGGCTCCAGCAGCACCCCAGCTATGGCACCTCATCTGGAACAGACTGGACCACAAAGGCAGAAGATGAAGACCAGCCACCCACCCACTCCCCACCACCATCACTGCTCCTCCAGACGCGGCAGGATCTAATTCCCCATGGATTAAAATACAAATAATTCATGGGGTTTTAGACCTTCCATGTCAGAGGCTCCAGCAGCACCCCAGCTATGGCACCTCATCTGGAACAGACTGGACCACAAAGGCAGAAGATGAAGACCAGCCACCCACCCACTCCCCACCACCATCACTGCTCCTCCAGACGCGGCAGGATCCAATTCCCCATGGATTAAAATACAAATAATTCATCGGGTTTTGGACCTTCCGTGTCAGAGGCTCCAGCAGCACCCCAGCTATGGCACCTCATCTGGAACAGACTGGACCACAAAGGCAGAAGATGAAGACCAGCCACCCACCCACTCCCCACCACCATCACTGCTCCTCCAGACGCGGCAGGATCCAATTCCCCATGGATTAAAATACAAATAATTCATCGGGTTTTAGACCTTCCGTGTCAGAGGCTCCAGCAGCACCCCAGCTATGGCACCTCATCTGGAACAGACTGGACCACAAAGGCAGAAGATGAAGACCAGCCACCCACCCACTCCCCACCACCATCACTGCTCCTCCAGACGCGGCAGGATCCAATTCCCCATGGATTAAAATACAAATAATTCATCGGGTTTTAGACCTTCCGTGTCAGAGGCTCCAGCAGCACCCCAGCTATGGCACCTCATCTGGAACAGACTGGACCACAAAGGCAGAAGATGAAGACCAGCCACCCACCCACTCCCCACCACCATCACTGCTCCTCCAGACGCGGCAGGATCCAATTCCCCATGGATTAAAATACAAATAATTCATCGGGTTTTAGACCTTCCGTGTCAGAGGCTCCAGCAGCACCCCAGCTATGGCACCTCATCTGGAACAGACTGGACCACAAAGGCAGAGGATGAAGACCAGCCACCCACCCACTCCCCACCACCATCACTGCTCCTCCAGACGCGGCAGGATCCAATTCCCCATGGATTAAAATACAAATAATTCATCGGGTTTTGGACCTTCCGTGTCAGAGGCTCCAGCAGCACCCCAGCTATGGCACCTCATCTGGAACAGACTGGACCACAAAGGCAGAGGATGAAGACCAGCCACCCACCCACTCCCCACCACCATCACTGCTCCTCCAGACGCGGCAGGATCCAATTCCCCATGGATTAAAATACAAATAATTCATGGGGTTTTAGACCTTCCGTGTCAGAGGCTCCAGCAGCACCCCAGCTATGGCACCTCATCTGGAACAGACTGGACCACAAAGGCAGAAGATGAAGACCAGCCACCGACCCACAGTGCACTCACTGCATAACACATTGGGCTCCATTTTCTTCAGCAGTTGTGTTATGATGAGCCTCTGAAGAGGAAGGGTCCCTGTGTGTGTCAGTTTCCTAGCCTGTGGTTTTGAAATAAAAAAGCATTCCACCCTGGAGTCTGACGTGACTGTGTCTGTCTAGAAGAGGACTCTTGCAATGACACTCACTGAGTAAAGTACAATTGATGATGATGTAACACTCCCAGCCCAGCAGTACACTACATGACGCATTGCGGTGCCTTTTTGATCCAATGTGTTTTCTGCAGATCCTTGGCAATAAAGGCATTGCGCTGTGTCTGTGTGGCCTTGCCGCCTAATGCCTGCCTGAATGCTAAACAACTCCCATTCCAGAGGACAAGAGATTAAACCAAGAGCATTCCAGTAGGTGAGTGATGACATTGGGGTTTCAACGTGGTTGGGAGTCAACAGGTTTACCCCCATGGGTACCACCTGTGTTAGAGGCTCCAGCAGCACCCCAGCTATGGCACCTCATCTGGAACAGACTGGACCACAAAGGCAGAAGATGACGACCAGCCAACCACCCACAGTGCACTGCATAACACATTGGGCTCCATTTTCTTCAGCAGTTGTGTTATGATGAGCCTCTGAAGAGAAAGGGTCCCTGTGTGTCTCAGTTTCCTAGCCTGTGGATTTGAAATAAAAAGCATTCCACCCTGGAGTCTGACTTGACTGTGTCTGGAAGAGGACCCGTTGCAATGACCATGACGCATTGCGGTGCCTTTTAGCTCCAATGTGTGTTCTGCAGATCCTTGGCACTAAAGGCATCGCGCTGTGTCTGTGTGGCCTTGCCGCCTAATGCCTGCCTGAATGATAAACAACTGCCATTCAAGAGAAGAGATTAAACCAAGAGCACTCCAATAGGTGAGTGATGACATTGGGGTTTGAACGTGGTTGGGAGTCGACAGGTTTACCCCCATGGACTCTGGCGTGAATGTCAAAGTAATGAACCACTGAACAAGCAATGGGAAATTTGAATGAATGAATAATAATTGTTGTAATAATAATAAATAATAAAAAATTTAAATTGAAAGAATAATAATAAAACAAAGTTGTTGCCTGTGGGTACAATGGGGGCTGTGGGGCAAAGTGTGGTCTGCCAGGTCTGGTGATACTGATTTGTGGGTTAGTCAGTTAGATTCACTTCTTTTTTCCTTTTTTTGTGTGTGCTGGCACTGCTGGGGGCTGGCTGGTGGTACTGGTGGTTGTACTGCTGGTAGACTCTGGTTGGTAAATTAGCAGTTAGATTAACTTGTGTTTCTTTTTTTGTGTGTGCTGGTGCTGGGGGCTGGCTGGTGGTACTGGCAGTGGGTTACTGGTGGTTGTACTGGTGGTACTGGTTGGTTAGCAGTTAGATTCATGATGGATTAGTCAGTTACTAGATTCACTTTTGTTTCTACTTTTTTTCTGTGTGCTTGGGGCTGGCTGGTGGTACTGGCAGTGGTTAGTTACTGGTTGTACTGGTGGTACTGGTTGGTATGGTAGTATAAGTTAGCAGCTAGATTCGTGATACTTGAGTGGTTGTTGGGTTAGTCAGAGTTAGATTCACTTGTGTTTCTACTTTTTTGTGTGTGTGCTGGGAGCTGGCTGGTGGTACTGGCAGTGTCAGTGGTTCGTTGTACTGGTGGTACTGGTTGGTTACAGTATAGTTTAGCAGTTCGATTCGTGATTCTGGGAAAGTCAGAGTTAGATTCACTTGTGTTGTTTTCTACTTTTTTGTGTGTGCTGGGAGCTGGCTAGTGTTACTGGCAGTGGTTACTGGTTGTACTGGTGGTACTGGTTGGTTAGCAGTTAGATTTGTGACACGTTAGTCAGAGTTAGATTCACTTGACCTTCTCTACTTTTGTGGTGCTGCTGGCCCTGGGAGCTGTCTGGTGGACTGGCAGTGGTTGTAATAACTTGTTACTGGTTGTACTGGATGGTACTGGTGGGTTAGGTAGCAGTTAGATTCACTTGTGTTTTGACTTTTATTGAATTGCATTTGCAGGTAATTTCGGTTTTACTTTTCTCTCCCATTGATTTCAATGGGAAAAGTTGCCCATTGAAATCAATGGGAAAAGATCCGGTACCGGTATACCAGATCTAATCCAGTAATCTGGTATTCAGAGATCCGGGATCCGGTAAATCCGGTAACTGGTATTTCCCCCAAGTCCCACCCCTACAGTTCACATTAGGGGGGACACACTGTGTCCCCAAGGAGCGGCCTGGCTTCAAAACTCTTTATTGTCTAAGAGGAGTGACATGGGAAGAGGCTGAGGGAAACTGCCACATTGGATAAAGATACAATACGATTGTTACCCACCCCTTATTTTATTTGTCTAACAGGGTCGTTAGTTTTCTTAGTTCTTCACCGTGAGCTGATACTATCATTATGAAGCCTGTGTTTGTTAGCTTACAAGAAAGATAAAATGATACTACTACTTGTCATAGTTTATAACACAAGTCGCCCTCTGGCTCCTGTCCAATCTGTACCAACAGGTCGATTGTAAGGGGGGAACAGGGCATACCCTCTTATGGAGGATAGACAGCAGTGCCTGTTCACACGGAGCAAGAAGGCAGGGAGTGGCTCCACTGTGAACTGCTTACAGTTCACAGGAGGGGGAACACACTGTGTCCCCAGCAGCGCCCTGGCTTAAAAACTCTTTGTTGTCTAAGAGGAGTGACATGGGAGAAGAGACAGGAAAACTATTCCATTCAAACTGCCCAGTGAATAGGGATACAATCCATTGTGACCCATCTCTTATTTTATTTGTGTAAAGTGCTTTTATTAGCTGACAAGCATTAGTTTATAACAGGAGTCACCCTCTGGCTGCTGTCCAATCTGTACCAGCAGGTCGACTGATCCCTACAAACTGCCCCTTATGGATAGATGTAAAATACAGTTGCTATCTATCTTTTGTGTGTGTGTGTAAAGTGCTATTAGCTGACAAATCATCTACACAATATTACTACTAACAATACATTTTAAAGAGGATTCAGCCTTTGGCTGCTGTCCAATCTGCCCCAGCAAGACGGCCATAAGGAATGAACAGGGTGTGCCGTATCGTATCCCCATGATGGAGAACAAACAGTAGTGTCTGTTCACTCAATTGAGGCTGGGGAATAATTCTGCTGTGTACTGCTAGTGATACCCCTGTGTTTGGTTAAGGAGAAGCAACAGGGAAAGAGGCTCAGAAACCACACACTAAAGAGGAAATTTAAAGCTAGCGACTCGTGTTTACTGCATATTCTCCTTTGGTGAAAATGGGGGAAATGCAGAGAAGACGGGCCTCTGGTTAAATCTGAGTTTTCCTTTGTAACTCTTCCCTTCCCTTTTGCTGTAGTTCTGGATAGAAGAATGAATGAAAAAACATTTCAGCTTAATATTATTGTCCTAGGCTTAAGGATCCTGGGACTGAAACTGTCGGGGGAGATTGAGGCTCAGCACTGAATACTGACTCTGATCACCTGAAACGGTTCTGAAGAAGAAACCGTCCAACAGGTGAGACCCGAGCAACACTGTCACCAAACCATTTCGTTGGGGAAAGACTTTATCCTGGCAGCACTCATCTCCTTTCCAGGACACCAGAGAGGCCAGCACCAGCATCAAAAGTACCATAGAGGGTAAACTGAGGCTGAGAATCAGTGGCTCACTCAAGGCCACCCAGAGAGCTGAACGCTGTAAGAGAATTTTAATACCAAGCACCGTTTGCATCACAAATAAAAGGTCATGATAGTAAACAGCTGCTCAGTCACCTCCTGTGACCGCACTCTACCTCTAAGATGGATTTTTGGGGAATATAGCTCCTCGCACGTAATGAGACACTCCCGTTATGCCCCAACACCACACACAGGCTTATCCCTAATTTATTGCTGGCCTCCACACATGCCCCTACAGCCAGCCCTTTTGCCCACCAAATGAGGGCTTCTCCCAACAAAGGTGGGTCCCTTTAAACACAACACAACATAAACACAAAGTCTTTTACATAGGTCTGGATGGATCTCACCTGATTGGTATGCTTCTGTCTTTGGATCCTGACCTAGTTTAGTCCGAAATGCCTCCAGCTCTAGTAGTTCCAGTAAGGGCTTTTCTCCAGCCACCTCTGGGTTCTCAGTTCTGGCCCGGGTCAGCCAGTTGCCCTCAGGAGGTCTATTCCATTCAACAGCCTCCTCCAACTGCCCTCTTAGCTGAGTCTGAAACAGCTTTATATAGCCCTAGTCTCTTCTCAGCTCTTCTAAAAGGGATATCACCCTTTCTCCCCTTATTTACATTGTTTTCTGCCACATTACCATTTCCCAATGTCCTTTGGCAATGAGTGCACCAGGAAGAATGTGATATTTTTGACTGGCTATGCTACGTACCTGAGGACGGGCCTTGCGTGGTCCAAATGCTTGCTCATTTTCACCAACAGCAGTTGGTCCTGAATGTTGTTGAGATTCCCACCCCCCAAAAATCAATAATTGATAGAACCCTCTCACTGAAGAAGCTCAGCAGTTTACTGTCCTTTTTGAACACCCATGTGGGGCTACCCTTGGTGATGGTTCGGAGACTGCAGCTGGTGCAGTACGTGGCAGCCTGTCACCTTATGGTGATGGGTTGCTGCGAGGACATGCTCTGGTCTCTGCACTGGCTGCCTATAGTCTCCTGGGCTCAATTCAAGATGTTGGCTTTGACCTATAAAGCCTGGGGCCCACCTATCTGTGGGATTGCCTCATCCCCTGGGTGCTGGATTGACCTCTCTAGTCAACTGGGAGCGCCCTCAGGGTTCCCCAAATATCTCGGGTGGCGACACAGAGGAGGGCGTTCTCAGTGGTCACACTGAGGCTGTGGAATTCCCTCCCGATGGAGGTCTGCTTGGCCCCGGACCTTCCCTCTTTCCGTAGACAGTGTAAGACCTGGCTAGTCTGCCAGGCTTTTGGCAAGGGAGACGGGTAATGGGTGGTGGGTTGGGAGGGTAGGGTTTTTTTTTTAGCTCCACCATGGTGTATTATATTGTGATTTTATATTGTTATTTGTATTTATTGATGTTATTATTTATGTTTATATATTTTATGGTTTTAATATGTTGTGAGTCGCCCCGAGCTGCCTAGAAATCTAAGAAAACAAATAAATAAAAATACTAATACCTGATTCTGATCCCCTTTAGGGTGTGGTTCTGTAGCTCTTGTGTGTCTGTGTCGGCCCTTTACACCAAAGCAAGCCTCACTGGAATGACCTAGATTTGCACTGATGCAGAGGGGCCGAGCCAAACAGTTTCAGGATCCTGCTATGATAGGTAATAAAATCTGGGGCCATTATATTTTATGTCTTGAATAGGCATAGCGAGCACTGCTTTCCAAAAGCTTGATGCTCGTCAGAAAGTCCAGCCTGATTAACAATACCATGCAAATTAAGGTCTGAAGTGTCATCCTTAATGGACCAGAGTCCTGGAGAAAGATTGAATCCGTCCAATATTAATTGAACAGGGTTGAGTGTAAGTACTGGTGCTTAGCCAATCAACTGCCTAAGTAAAATGGAATGACCGAACAAGTAATGAGAGGATCATAAAATGGGCACCATTAAGAATACCTGATCGCAGGCTGCGTAAACCAATATCAATGTCTTTGGTCACACCAGGATTCTGAGAAAAGTCTAGGAGCCTTTTTATTAATTGTGATGCATTAATTGTCCCCCCGCTCTTGCATGAGTGGATGGTGCTAATATGGGTTGTTTGCTTATGCAAGATTCTTAAGAGAAATATAGGAGCCTTTATCAGTTGTGATGAGTTTAAATCAGGGATGGGGAACCTCAGGCCCAGGGGCCGAATGTGGCCCGCGGAATGTTTTTATGTGGCCCCTTCCCATTCCCTGGATCTGGCCCTTGGATCCAGTTCTTTCCTCCAGTCACTGAAAAACTGAGCTCAAGGGAAGGGAACAGAGATGAGGTCATGCAAACAAGGCTAGGAGACAGCTTCATGACACAGATCCATGATTTGGGCCCTCCTTTCCTTGAGTGCATCCCTTGCACTCACCCCCGCCACAACTTCTGTGTAGTCCTCAGCGCTTGTGCAAGCTTTCAAAGTAGCTCCCAAGAGAGCAAAGGTTCCTCATCCCCGGTTTAAATATTTATTTATCTTCCCCTTCCTCTATGGATGGCTGATGCCAGTATGTTTTTTCTGTGTAGTTTGTAGTAAAAGAGAGTGGGAATTATGCTTCCAAAGGTTTTTATTGCAGTCGAGATAAGAGTCTCGCTTCTCATTGGGGATGACTGCTAAAGGGCAACATCAGATCCTCAATGAGACTGCAGGAATGGATCCTGTTTGGGACTATAGCAGCAGATCTGAAAAGAGATTGGTAGCTTATCACGGGCTGTTAAACGGTAACCTCAGATCTTCAGTGGGACTGCAGCAATGGATCATTAATGGATTTACAAAAGCAGATTTGAAAAGATACTGTCAGCCTATTATATTTATATCCTGCACCCTCCTGCACATAGCAGCTTGGGACAGCGGACAAAATAACATGGAATATACACACAGAATATAAACAATATAATAAAATCCATTAAAAATATTTAAAATACTAAAGATACTAAAAAGACTAAAGGCAGAAATACTCAAAGGCAGAAAACCCCTCCCCCCAACCCCTCTCCCCGAAGGCCCAGTGGAACAAACAGGTCTTACAATATCTTCAGAAAGAGGGGAGGTCTGGGGATAGGTGGGCCTCCGTCGGGAGGGAGTTCCACAGCCTCGGCGTGGCCGCCGAGAACACCCTCCCCGCCATCACCACCCAGGATACCAATGGCCATGATTGGAGCGTCAATTCTCCAGGCAGAAGTTGCAAGATGGACCTGGGAGCATTTCCCTTAAAAGGACTCAGGGGGAGGCTAATGGGAACTAGATAAAGCCATTTAATTTGTGAGGAATCTGTAACTGACTTAGGCCCTTTTCAAACAGATTGTGGTGAGTGGGTGGAGGAACGGGTGGGTGTGCGCCTGCGGTGGGTGGAGGTGAGAGTACGCCCGTTCCCATGGCAGCACACCCATCTCCACGCACAGAGCAAACCGGCATTGGAGCCTGTTACTCCATACGTGGGTGATGGGTGGAGCGCGCACGCACGCACTCCTAACCACTGCGAATGCCATTCCTACGGACGCCCATCTATCCCTCCCACACACACCGCGGGCAGTGTTCGCATGGGCGCCCCCACCCACCGCACACATATGTGGTGGTGGTGGGGAGAAGGTCTGTGTGAAAAGGTCGTTGGAGAAGGAGTGCATTGAATGAACGAAAGGAAAAACTGTTTTACCTTTTGATACACTGTTGATTAACGTGTGTAGGAGAGCTTTGAGCTATAATGTTTTATTTTTCTTTATTGTATCTCTTAGGGAATGTTGTGAAGGGGATATAAAGATGTGCTTTCCCTGATAAAATTGAGATTCATTTGATATGCAACATTATTGACAAGGTATATGGGCATGGAATATGATTGCATTCACATATGTACAAATTACATTGGAGAGGATTTTTCCTCTTGGTAATGTTTTCTCTTCCCTTCATTTCCTACAGTTGGCATTTGCCTATCACGAAAGCAATTATCCCACTGAAGAAAGGGGACTTCCTTGAAACGTCCCTGTGTCTCCCTGCCCCCTTCCCGGTCTAGTCACGGTCATGTTTGTTTGGTAACTGGGCCGGATTCCTACTGGAGTGACGGAGTCCACTACCGCCTGGGTAAGTTCATGGTGGTGGTGGGTGCCATCATGTTTGAAAACACCCACTGTCCTTCAATTGTGTTGTATAGAATGACGTGAGTGTGAAATTACTGGGGAAAACTTTGCAGGGGAAAAAGGAAGAAGTGATATCAAAGAAAAAGCCAAGTACTATTGATCAGCAGGAAATCTATGTTGCTAATCATTTGCAGAGTGCATTCCCACTATATACAAGCCCAGGGGCAACAGGGTTTATTCAGCTGAACTGTAAATGAATGTACTTTCTCCCTCTCTCGCTTCCATTGTTTGACTGATGAGAGTCTCATCTTCACAAGAATCAAGAGTTAGGACTGGGTAACTATACACCACTGCAGGGCGTGTGCTGCTGGTTTGGCTTTGATACGAGTTCAGTACTACTTGCTGTTGAAAGGGTATATTTCATCTCAGCAGAGTCAAAATGTAGACTGACTGTTCAAAATCTATTGCCAAAGGACATGTCAGCCCGAGAAAGAACAATCCCTCCACCTCCTCTGAACAAAAGCAAACCACTGACCAAATTACAGTTCCTTTCCACTGGGGCACAGGTTGTTTAAGAATGACACATGCTCATTATTCTCTAATTCTGAGAGGCTCCATGCTGGGCTGTTGGGGAGAACTGTTTCTTATTAGTAGGAGGTTTTGTTTTGTTTTGCTTTTACAGTGAATATCAAAGTCGACTTTCAGTTACCACCCATATCCTTAAAGAAAGACTTGGCATCTCACATCAATTGTTCCTGCTGCCAAGCTTTCGGAACCAAAGCAAGGCTACCAATATGTACAAGAACAAGAACAAAGGAAACTCTCCCTCCAGATCAATCAATAATGCCATAAACAGGTTGTGCTGAACTTCACCATGATTGTTTTTTATTTCTGTCACTGATACTGTCCAAGTAAAGTCATGCTTGAAGTCATGCAGCATTCCAGTGTTTAGTTCCTCATATTTCACATGTGCACGTTTTGGCTGGTTTTGTTGCAGCTTTTCAAAGCCTCTTACAGTCTCTGGACAGCATTAAACACTGACACAAGGGTAGGGGGAAAGCACCCACATAAGGTTTCCTTGGCTGTGCTGGAGAGAAACTCAGTGCATTTTTTGATTGTAGATAGGAGATTTTTTTTAGGGGGGGGGAAAACATGCCGTTTTATACCATTGTTTTAGGACTGAGCCCCCAGTACTTTGTATGGGCTCACCTGTCCCCTGTTCTGACATTGCTCTGCCCCCTTTGGAGTATTTTGACATCACAGTGCTCCAAAGGGGGTGTGGTCACGTTAGAAAGGTATGGAAGAGTCCATTTACCTTGTCCCCTTTTAGTGTGCCACTACTCCTTCCTGGGTCAAAGAGTCTGGAAAGGAAACAACAACCCTAATAGTGAGTCATCATACCACCTGCCACACCAGCAGCTGCGTGTGGTCAGGCAGGCTCAAGAGGGAAGGCCTGAGATGGAATCCGACGCAGGAAGTCGGAATTCCTTAATCCAGCAGGGGTGCAGTGGGGAGCATGTTGGCCACGAGCCTGGTTGCAGCTCTTGTTTGGACCTTCCAAATTTTGCTACCCAGTTAACATCCTGCCGAGGCCTTAGATGGCTGGGGACAGCCAGTGAGAATGAAGGAGAAGAAACCTGTCCTGCTGGCTTAGGTTTCTCAGCTGTAGGGACAAGCACCAAGACCTGGGTAGGTGACCAAGCAAAGCATCGCTTGAAGTCATGCAGCTTTGGGTCTTGCCACCTAAGCTGTGCTAAGGGAACGAGGAGTAGTGCAGCCTCTGTTATAGTAGGCAGCATGGGATGGTGGGTCACAACTAGGGTTGCCCAACTAATGTTGCCACCTTCCACCCGGAGGAAACCAGGAGGGATGCGACTGTCAGAAGAGGCGGGATAAAAGGGCTGTCATGCCTCTTTCTGACATAACTCCACTCCTTCCTGAGCATTGTGGCATCACAGGAGGCAAGGCCAGGGTAGAAAAGGCCCTATGGCCCACCCCCTTTCTGACGCCACTGCTTGGAAGACTCAATTTTCTGGGTTCGCCACAGTTGACCCTCGATAACCCAGATAAATTGGGGTTTACCTCACAGCCTGGAGACTCTGCATCAAGCTCACAGGGACAGCAACCCTAGTCTCCATCCACGCCTTTGTATGCTGGATGACTGTAAGCTTCTCAAGGCAGGAATTTTTTCTGAACAGCTCCTAGCTCTGCTGATGTCTGTTAATACTGACAGAGATGCCCCAAATCTGATTTACAGTTAACTTTCTTTATCTCCTATGTAGTGTTGACTGAGAGGTGCAGATGCTATGGTTGGCCAAGCCAGTAAATTAGCTACTGAGCCGACAGTGACAGGCTGAAGAAATAACCCTGTATTCCTCCAGACAGCTGGACACCCAGATGGATGGGGAATCCAAGAAGTTTCATCTCTGCTGATCATAACTCAATTCTGATTGATAGCTATGCCAAACCTTTGACAAAAGAGACTTAATCAGTTAAACTCAGTGCCAGATGGACACAGGTACTTGGACAGACGCTGACCAAGGGGTTACTCTGAGTTGGCTGTACAAAGAGCATTCATTATGCAGGTGTCATGTTTCAGACTGGCAAAAGAAGAGGTGCACCCAATTGAGTTGAGGTTCCTCATGAATTACATATGAAGTGATTCCCCATGCTGTATTGAATTTCTGACGTCTACAATCAGTTTCTGGTGCACACACAGTACTAGCACCTGCGTGCCTGTAAGCTCACTGACAATGTGCTGGCAAAAAGCTTTGGAGACAGAAAATGGTTATTTCTTCAGAAAGCGTTCATCATTAAATTTGCTGGGTGGGGTGTAACCCCACCCCCAAAAAACAACCCACAACACTTTCTCCTCCTAGTTGTTGGCTACCAAACCATTAAAAATGTGGCCTAGTTTTTCCCCTAGTGAAATCCTCCAGCAGAAAAAAAAAAAGAAACAATAAAGAAAATATTCAACAAAAATAAACCTTTTTTGTTTGTTTTCATTGAGATCTCAATGTGGGTGCAGACCGTGCTACAACCCTTTTTGTGATTGGTCAGGAAGGAGAGCAAGCTTATAACACAAATATAAAGAACAAGGAAACAGCCAATTGAAATGGCAAATATTCAAGCTGCTATAAATAACAGGGCTGCCACCATATATTTTCACAGCCTCAGCACCCTGCTGCAGTGTTGGATTCAGGGAAGTTGGGGCCACAAGCAAATTGGTAATGTGGGCCCCCTCCTAAGATAGGAATGTATAATGGACACACACAGGATGTTACCACAAGTGATGCTGTCACAACTCAATCTGGACCGGGAAGCCACTTGCAACCTGGTCAGGATCGGGTCCGACCGTGGAATAAACCTTCATGCGGTTGGGCACCCTGTCCCCCACCATGACAGGCAGTCATGGCGGCCCCAGTTTGGACACGGTCATGGCAGGCTATAACAAATTTTATAAGCTGCTGGAGTCCACTCTGGCGCAATAGGGTAGATGGTAGCCCAGGCTACGATCCCGGAGGTCTCGTAATGTGAACCCTTTCTGTGTTTGTTCCCACCCACCAGATGTTTGCTGCGGGTGGGAACAAACATACCCCGGGCAGTGGCAGGATTAACTCTGGGTTGTGTGCTGGGCTCCCTGCCAGTGCACATTCCGGAGTTAGCCCTGCACGGTCCGGGGAAGTCATCCCTGGACAATGGTAGAGCAGGCTGTCACATCTGATGGCCCGCTCTACCTAACTCAGGCCACGCACCCCCACACATCACCCACGGTGTTCACACGGGCAAACACCAACCGAACACCCATCCCCCGCCCCCCCATTGTCCATTTACATGGATGTCCCCCCTCACTCGGTGTTTGGCGGGTGTGGGGGGGGGGCGTCCATGTAAAAACGGCCTATCTGAACTAGTTTAGCTATTCACTGCAGTTCTCATTCCATGACTTGCTGCATTTTAAAATAAACCCGTGGTCCTTTTGAATATATTCCAAGGCACATATTTAAAGCAGATATTTGGCACATTTGGATTGACTCCCAAATCAATATTTCAGCCTGTTTAGATCGGCACATTTTCTGCATTACTACAATACTTAGAGGAGAAGCATAATTCATTATCCCTTATCTAGATCTATCTATAGCGCTAATGCGGAAATCACACCCATCCTTCTGTTCAATATTCAGTCTTTTTTTTTCCTGGTTGGGAAGTTGGTATGAAATAATTACACATTTGTGACTGAAATAAATGGCGCCTCACTTACAACCCAGGCTCTGGGAACATGGATATTAGACACTTTCCCAGCATAATCCTCCTGAGAAAGAGGCCTGAAGTCGGCAGCCGACTACTTGTCAGAACAACGAACGAATGTGGGTGGGTGAACCAGCACCACCCATGCTCTTGCAGGTAAGATGCAGATTTACTTCTCGCTTGGCCTGCTAGGCTTGAGGCTTGCTCACTTGGTTCCAGAAGGCAGAGTTGCTCAAAGTTATTTCATCTAGGACAAACGTGATTAAGCAATCTGGCTTCATCATGCGTAGCCATCATGCAGAACTGATATGAATGAGGAGCAGGAATACTAGAAGGCAGTGGAAACAGTGAGGCTCATGTCCAGGGAACTAGCTAAATAGAGATATCCTGGTATAATCCTATAGCACACACATGCTCATAAATGTACCAACTTCCACACTGACCAGATTTGCTACCTCTCCGGGTTTCACTCAGAGACTTGTGTTGACCCAGAGTCGTCAGGCTCCAGGGGAAGCCCCAATTTCTCCAAGTCAGTCAGGGGCATCTGTGGTAACCAAGATGCTCCCACCTCTATGGAGCATCATGTCATCACGATGCTCAATAAGGATCAGGGCTATGTCACAAAGGGGTGCGGCAGCCCTTTCCCCCACCTCTTTCCAACATGACTCCTGGACCCCACTGAACATTGCAATGTCATGACGCTCTGTAAGGGGTGGGGGGTTATGTCAGAAAGAGGAATGGCATTTCCTACCCATGGCCCCTACTCCTACTGATGTGGCCTGCCCCATCTGGGTGACAGCCTGGAAGGAGGCAGTAACCCTGCCAACGACCCAGCCAGGTAGGATTCCAGGACCAGAAGCACTTGAGTGCAGCAGCTCTTTAGTGCTTGTATTTTCAAGCGTCTACGCTCTTCTAGCAGCGGCTACAAGCAAGGATCTGTGGCAGGCAGGGTGAATCTAGGACAGAAATTCCCACCCTGTGGGTTGGGACCCCAAATGGAGTTGTTCCATTGACAGATGGGATCGCAATCCTGCCTGATAGTGGATACACTTTTCAGGTTTTGGTGGTGATCTGGGGTCATGGGATTTAAGTCTGACGATGGAGTCACACAGACAAAACATTTGGGAAACAATGGTAAATGGAAGGGATATTCCCTCCTGTGCAAGTCAGCTTTGAACACTAGTACAAGAACCTTGGGCCTGATGGGAGTTGGGGGTGGGGATGTGTAAGGGTAGTGCTTGGGATGGGGAAGGAAGGGAAGGATCCACATCATGGATCTATGCCATGGATCCACCCACTATTCTTGAGTGTATGATCTCATCTCCACACTCCCTAAATTGCCTTGGGACTGACTCTCATTGCTTGAGAGTAGTGACTGGATCCATAGGCCAGATCCAGGAACGGGAAAGGGGTCAAATAAAAAATAGCCGCAGACTGGATTTGGTCTACAGGCCACACATTCCCCACTCATGGTCTACAATTTGTGTTTTAATTTCTCAGGGGCGGCTGGTGGGTTTTTAGTTTGGAGGGGCACCGGCAAGCCGGTGGGCAGAGCTAGGGCAACGGTAGGCGGAGCCAGGGCAACGGTAGGCGGAGCCAGGGCATAACCCAGCAGCAAGGAGTTCCCAGGGTTAACATCAGATGGAAGAAAAAACAGTCTACAATGCACATCAAGCTTAAAATGAATAATGTATAACCCCCAAACACAGGGAAACACTGGCAAAACACTGGCACAACACAGCAGCAAGGAGTTCCCAGGGTTAACATCAGATGGAAGAAAAAACAGTCTGTTTCAGGGTGGGATGCAGGGTGGGTGTGGGGAACAGCCTAGGGGTGGGATGCAGGGTGGGGAACAGCTTAGGGGTG
>QEPC01002911.1:1906165-1923393 GCA_003113815.1 Sphenodon punctatus | reverse complement strand
GGGTGCGGGTGGACAGCCTAGGAGTGGGATGTAGGGTGGGGGTGGGTGCAGGGCGGTGGGGGGGAGGGGACAGCCTAGGGTTGGGATGTAGGGTGGGGGAGGATGCAGGCAGGGTGGGGGGGAAACAGGCTCAGCCTAGGGGGGGATGGGTGGAGGAGGGGGACCACCCTCCACACCCATCCCCCCCCAGGGGTGGGGAGGTTGGGTACAGGGTGGGGGAGGGAAGGATCAGTCAGCTTACCTGGCGGTGAATGTGGGGGAGCCGAGCGGTATATGGCAGGCAGCGGGAGCGGCATCGCCGGGAACTTGCACGCGGCGTGACTCTCTCTCGGGACTGAGGCAGGGGGGAAGCACGCATGCGCGCTGCTCCCCCTTCCTCAGTTTCCCGAGCAAAGCTATCTCGCCAGGGCTGTCAGCGTGACTGCCCTGGCGAGATCTTGCATTGTGCCCATTGAGCGCAATGGAAGGCTGTAGCCCCTCCCTCCACAGCATGTCCCATGCGTGCTGTGGACGGAGGAGTTCAGCCGCCCAAATCACGTTTTCCATAGGAAAACGCTTTGGGCGGCTGAGTAGCTGAACCTTTTTGTCCCTTCGGGGAGCCACTCCCTCTCCCAGCGGAGTGGGTGGGTCCCCGAAGGGAGAATGAGTTCAGTGACAGCTACAGCAGCCTCTGCAGCAGCTCAGAGGCTGCTGTAGCTGTCATAAGTGGTGGCGCGTTTTTTAACTGTTAAAGCTGCGGCGGTGGCCCCCGCAGGGCTTTGGGGGGCACAGACCATAACGCCCTGCAGGGGGAGCCGTGGCTGTAATTACTACTGCTTATTTCTATAGCACTACTGAGCATATGCAGTGCTTTTACAGTCACAGATTCTCAAAGACAGGTGCCTGCCCAGTGGGTTTATAATCTAAGATGGACGAGGGTGAGGGGAACAAAGGGAAGACAGACACACATATTCCCATTGTACAGATGGAACTGAGCCCGAGAGGTGGTTGACTTGCCCAAGGGCACCCAATGAATTAATGGCTAGGGCAGGATTTGAACCCTGGTTTCCCAGATCCAAGTCCAGCACCTTATCCACTACATCACACTGACTTTAATAGAATACCGTGTGGGTAGGGAATCCTGCTGTCCCTTCATTTCCAGGGGCTCAATGTGCCTCAAAAACACAGTACTGTAAAATATAGGCCTGTAGGATAAAATGTTAGTCAGCTCTAACTATTTCTTAAATTTTTATGTGTAATGACTATTTCTTTACTTTTTAATTATGTGTCCAGAACTTGAAATGTCATTGGCACATTCAAAATTCTTCATCTAGATCTACAACTGAGCAAAAATGAGACACAGATGGACAGAAAAGAAGAAAAACATAGCATCGTGTGGATCGTGTGCTGAATTATTCATTTTTCTTTAATATACTAATGTATTGGTTATTTTTTACATCATTATTTTTTGTTTGTTTGTTTTAATTTCCTTCAAGGATTAATGCCCGAGTAAGAATTCTAGACTTCAGTGCAGATGAATCCATGACTAGACAATTATGGGATGATGCTCAAAAATGAATACACGTACAAGGAAGAACAAGGGTGGAGACCTCAGCATGTTAATGGTTGAATGTTTTTTATGATGTTTTAAAACAAAACCTGCAGCAATGATCTAAGTACTTTGATGGGGACTGGTGATGGTGGTGAGGTAGGGAGTTCTAAAAATATAACTGTTCTTGAAATGATTAATGGGCTGGGGGGAACGTATTTATCTTAAAGCTCTATCTCATCCAAACTGTGAGTAATGGAGGACATGATACTGTAACTATGGGTGATTTCAGACGAGATTGGGCAGCAATCGCCCCGTCCCGGAATCACCCAAATGATTCCCCGCCGGGATCACTCCGGCACATCCAACAGACATGCTGGCTGATCCCGGCAGGGAATCGGGGAGGCAGCAGGGCCATGAGGCGCAACGTGCGGCCCCTCGGCCCCACCCCCCCACGCTCCCCCGCCACCCACCCTCTGGGGAGACGGGCGGGCGCCACAGCCAATGCAGCCGCAGCACCCGCCCAAATTGACCACAGCCAGAAATCCCACCGGGGATTCCAGGCCATGGTTTCCATCCAGACGAGACAGGCCCCTTCATTGCGGCAGGGAATCGCATTCACCACGCGATCGGCGCCAGCCCCGCTGGTTCAGCCGATCGCATGGTAAATGTGATTCCCTGCCGTGACGGACCGTGGCAAACATCTGGGGGGGAACTTCCAGTTCCCCAACAGACGTTACGGGACCATTCCCCACCACAGGGTATTGACTGTGGTTGAACATGATCTCGTAACGTCTGAAAATACCCTATGTAGAGTGCTTTTTCACGTGTCAGCGCTGGCCGCCATCATGCTTTAATCCTGCCCAGAGTAAGGCCCTCACTCTGGTCAGGATTCAGCTCAGGTGCTAAACAAGAGCGATGGAAGCCCAGGCAGAGGAGGGGGTGGGGAATAGGGCAGGGTGATGCACAGACCTGTGTCCGCATGGCCCCGCCCCTGTGCTGGTCAGAGGGACCCGCCCTCCCTGATTAGCAGTCATGGCAGCCTATGAGGAACAGCCTAGGCTAAGCGTCGCCACAGCCCATGCAAACCTGGGTTCCAGCCCATGCCAACATCTGGTGGCTGCTTTCAGCTGTGACGGCAGCACAGATTTTCACACTTGAAAAAGCATGGAAATCCATGGTATCGTCACATCTGAAAACACCCATAGATGTGTCCTTAATGGGTTTAAATTCTAAGGAGGAAATGGGATGGTTTAAGGTTTGAGGTAGTAGGAAATGGAATAATGAAATCTAATGACGTACTGCGAAACTAATGGATTGAAGATTAACATGGGGAAATCTAACATCATGGCCCCTAGAGGGAAACATTCTAAACATAGCTGGGCAATCAAGGGAGAGACCATGGCCATAGTCAACTCTTTCACGTACCTCGGCGTTATATATTCTAACAGAGGAACCTGGTGCAATCATATCCAAAATAGGGTTAATAAGGCTACTAGGGCAGCACGTGGCATTTTGAAGGCCACAAACCTGTCACAAAACGTCCCACTGTCCACATTTGTACAAACTTTTCAACTAAAGGTCTATCCTTCAGTGACATTCGGGTTGGAGATTGTATAATTCCCCAACGTGGTGAGCTTGAAAAGGGTGCAAAACCAATTTCTGCACCGGCTGCTTGGGGTGGGGAACAGCGTCCCAGGAGCAGTCATTCGAGCGGAGAAAGGTCTCCTGTCTATTAAGTATTATGGAAAGAAGGCCTTTATTAGATACTGGCTCACACTTTTGACCCAAGGTGGGGAAGTATTGCCTACTCAGTGCCTTATGGAGGAACCTGAGCATAGGGGGGCTAGAACTTGGCCGATGATCTCCACTGGGAGATGGATGCAGGACGGTCGACGCTTCTGGTCCTGCTAGATCTCTCGGCCGTTTTTGATACCGTGGACCATGGGCTGCTGTTGAGACGGCTGCGAGATCTGGGGGGGTCTGGACGGAACTGTTCTTGGATGGTTCCGCTCATTCCTCTCAGATAGAAGCCAGTGGCTGGTGCTGGGAGCTGAAACATCATGCCCCCGGGCCTTGACCTCTGGCGTTCCGCAGGGTTCCATTCTGTCTCCACTGTTATTTAATGTGTATATGCAAGCCATAGGGGAGATCGTGAGACGGTTCGGGGTGTGTTGTCACCAATATGCTGACGACACACAGCTGTACCTCTCTTTTTCAACGGACCCAGGTCCTGCCGTCTCGATTCTTTCCCAGTGTTTGGAGACCGTGGGGGATTGGATGAGGCAGAGCAGAATGAAGCGGAGCCTAGATAAGACGGAGGAGAACGTAGTGGGGAGGGCGAAGGAGGTGTCGGCTCCTCCTATTGGGGGGGGGGGTCTGCCCTCCGGTTGCCCAGCAGGTTTGGAGTCTGGGGGTGATTTTGGATGCGGACCTCCGCCTGGATCGGCAGGTGGAGGCGGTGGCTAAAGCCACTTTCCGCCAGCGCTATCTGGTGCAGAGGCTGCGCCCATACATCTCCAGACCCGATCTGGCCACTCTCATCCATGCCTTCGTTACCTCGAAGCTTGACTACTGCAACGCACTCTACGTAGGACTTCCCTTGATATTGGTTCAGAGGCTGCAGCTGGTGCAGAATGCGGTGGCCCATCTCCTTACGGGGACAGGTCGCCGTGAGCACATTAGTGCTCCGTTCTCTGTACTGGCTGCCTATAGTGTACCGAGCCAAGTTCAAGGTGCTAGTACTGGTATTCAAAGCCCTATACGGTCTCGGCCCCTCTTATATCGGGGACCATCTCGCCTTCCGTGACTCAGGACAGACCCTCTGATCCACTGAGGGCACCTATCTGGAGGTCCCCCGTGTAAGGTGAGGGGCCATCATGGAGAGGGCGTTCTAGGTTGTCAGGCCACGGTTGTGGAACTCCCTTCCGAAGGAAGCCCGCCTGGCCCCGGGTCTGCTCGTCTTTCGGTGGGCATGCAAGACTTGGCTGTTCGCCCAGGCCTTTGGAGAGGAGCGGAGGAGGGAGGGGTAAATGGGGGAGATTGGTGGGGTGGGGAATTTGGGGAAATTGGAGGGTAGGGTTAGGGTTGGAGTTTTTAAATTTTAAAAAAAGTGATGTTGGTTTTTAATGTATTTTATTGTTTTACCGTATTGTTAGCCGCCCCGTGATGCTGTGGCCATGAGGAGGCGGCATAAAAATGCTAATAAATAAATAAATAATCCTTGGCTGAAGTAACTGGCTTTCCTTCTAAGAAATATGGGTTTCTCCTTTGCATACCTGCTCCCAAAAACAGTTGGGATGATCAAAAGAGAGGTTGACTGTAGATTAAGGGACCTAGCTAAACAGGAGGACCTTGCACTAGTACATAACTAGAGAGTAGCTCCATGGTTAAAGGTAATTAAGAATATTGTTGCATTTGAGCCTTATTTGGTTCAGTTACCAAGCAAGGTCCTCGCCTGAGGAATAGCTTCTCAGTATGCTGATGACACCCAGCTCTACCTCTCTTTTTCATCTGACCCAAGTCCAGCAGTCTCGGTGCTCACCCAATGCCTGGCTGCTGTGGGGGACTGGATGAGGGCAAGTTGATTGAAACTGAATCCTGAAAGTGATGATGGTTGGCCGACCTTGTGACTTGTGGGGGATTGGGACCCCAGCTATTGATGGAGTTCGACACACACACACCCCGGTCACTCAGGTTCACAGCCTTGGAGTGCTCCCGGATCCGCCGCTGTGCCTGGACTCTTCAGGTGGATCCAGGACTACTCCAAGGCTGTGAACCTGAGTGACCAGGTGTGTGTGTGGGTGGGTGGGTGGGTGGGGAACTCCATCAATAGCCGGAGTTCCATCAGTATAATAAATAAAATAAAATAAAATCATGTTGACCTCCACTAGACAGAGTAGAGACTTATCCTTCAGGATCCCTGTCCTAAGCTAAGCACCTGCAACTTCTCAGCTTCCTGAGCACAGCCCTGTCTCTCCCGATGATGTTGCCCATGTCTCCCCTCCCCTGTCCATCCCCCTGCGAGCCCCTTGAGGGCAGGAACCGGTCTCTAATCAGGACTATACTCTGCCAGGGCAGTCAGGCACATTGCTGGCACTATAGAAATAAAACAACAACAACAACAATAGAATGCAGAGGACATTGTTTTATACAATGTTTCTCAAACATTTGAAAAATGCCACCATTTACTTCCAGCCCCACATTGGGCATTTGCACACAAGACACTTTCAGGGCTGCAGTGTTGCTCTGTGGATGCCCTGTAACATGTATAGTGGGTGGGGGGGGGGGGGTGGAGAGTGCCTTGTGTGAAAATGCCCATTGACTCAATGCAACTTCAGCATTGTTGAATAGCTCCATCTCTTCATGTTCCCGTCCGCCGCACCCTCCCCCACATTCTGGCTGTTTCTTCAGGCCCTCCTTTCCCATTCCCACCCCCTTGGGAATTGCCAGTGTGGGTCGCCAGAACATGGTACATTCTCTCCTTTCTTCTCTGCTTTGTAAGCAATGTTTATTATTATTGTTAAGTATTTATAGAGAGCCAGTAAGGTACCTGGTGCTTTCTAACTGTTAAAAAGTAGGCAGGGTCCCTGCCCCAAGGGGCGGGGCTTACAATCTAAGGGCGTTTGCACACGGACAGTTAGCCCGCGCTAGCTGAATGTAGTGTGGACTAGTTTGTCCAGCTGAACGCTGTCAATGGCACTTATTAGTGCAGACTAAGAGATAAGTACGGTTCTTATAAAACCCCAACCACTTAGTTTTATAAGAACCATACTTAAAGTGGTCCGCACTAATGACCTTGTTTGGTAGGTTACAATTATTTTCCGAGTCATTAGTCTGCACTGCATTGTCCATCTAAAAGACATCGCTATGTTAGTGTGGACTAAGAAACACTGTACTTATTTAAACTAGTGCGCATTACTTTGGCTGTCTGAAAACACCCTAAGAGAGACAAGGGATGGGGGCACTAGGGATGGGGACAACAGAAGGGAAGACGAGGATACATTCATGAAGGTGTGGGGTTGCAAGTAGACATGCTTAGCTTAGTTACATTGGCTCATCTGACTTCGGGCCTTTTGAAGTGAATGGGGCAGCTTCCCTCCCTCAGAGGTTTTGCTTGAGGGCTTTAGCAAAATCAGCGCACAGGTGCCTGTATGCACTTTGCACTGGGAAGGGGTTCGTGGCAGTTAAAGCAAGTAGAGATTTTCTCCCTTTTTCTCCTTTCTCTTCTCTACTAGTTAACTTCTGTCCCCCCCGGTTTATTTATATGTCATTGATATCATTTGTAGTTTAGTCTATGATAAATCATAATCAAGAATATTAAATACCATTTCATGTTGTATTGTAAAAAAAAAAAAAAAAAAAGAGAGCGAGAAACTGGAGAACAACTGAGAGGCGTGGTGCCCCCAACCAGTCCTTCATTCACCCTCCCCATTGGAGTGCAACCTGAGCCTGACCCTTGTGAGCCTAGCCTGATCATGGCCCCAACGTGGTTGGGCTCTTCTGAGGCCCAGCCTGAACCTGGCCCAAGGGGCTCAGGTGGTCAGCGTGCTAACCTGAACTGGACCCACTGAGCTTGGGAGCAGTCACAGGCCTCGACACTCCACCTTCTGGGAAACACTCTTGTAGAGAACTATGCTGCACTTGCAGGGGGCTGGACCAGATCCAAAACAGTGACAAATCTGCAACCCCCCCCCCGAGGGGAGGGCTCGGGAGGTGTGCCGAAGCATGGGTTCATTAATACATCTAAAATGACAATAGGAGTAGCAGAAGCGCTGGTGTAAAATACGGGCCCACAGAGCCTCAAACATGGGGAGCCCTGACCTGTGGAGCATCCACAGCATTTCAGGAGCAAGCCCTCAACTCTCATATGGGGTCTAGGAATAAACTATCAATAACAAACATGTACATCATGTATGAGACCACAAATCTGAAATGCAGGGAGCCCCAGATACTAAAGCGGATGTTATGTTTAAATGAATATAAAGAATATATAGTAACATTTCCCTTTCTTTTTAAACAAACGAGTCAATGTGTGTACATCAAACATTCCTGTATCCCAGGGTTCAGCTCTGGCAGGAGAATAGACTACATCGGGGTGGGGAATGTCAGGTCTGGGGCCAAACGTGGCCCGGGACTAGTTTTTACGTGGCTCCTTTCCAGTGTTTGGATCTGGCTTCTGGGTCTAGTTCCTACCCCAAGAAATGAAAGTCTGAGCTCAGGGAAAGACAGCAGAGATGAGGGCATGCACCCAAGGAGAGGGGAAGAGATTAGTGGCACACATCCATGAACGTGGGCTCTTCTCTTGCTGAGCGCACCCCTGCCTCCAATTTCTATCCGGCCTTTGAAGTCTGTACCAATTTTCAAAGTGGTACCTGGGATGGAAGAAGTTCCCACCTCTGGAATACGTGACCTAAGCGGTATCATTCATGTCTGAAACCAGAAGGTAAATTGATGGGAGTTCCTTATACTGTTTGATCTATGTTAATCTACCCTACCTTGGAACCTGTGTATTCTAGGAATGTTCATACATTAGATGTTTTCAAACAAGCAAGGCTTGGGTCGGCAGGTGGTGGTCCACGGCCGATGAATTTCACAGCCGCAGAGCAGTCACGCAGGGGGGCTCTCTGGGTGGCTACTACAGCAGTCACTTCACATTCTTCCTGCCATGGACCAAGAGTGGGAGAGTGCGGGATACAAATTAAAAATGAAATGAAATAATAAAAAGTGTGCCAGGCTGGCCTATGAAATTGACATGTTCTGGCCGGAGTGCTGGGGGTGGGGAACCAGGCTCCCCAGCACTCGCAGCCAGTTCCTGTGACTTGTGGACCTCTGTGTTAGCATGGCTGGCCACCCCATTTCATATGCACAGGGGATGTGCAGGCACCCGTTGTCATGCACCTTTCTGACTTGTCCCACACAATGCACTCTGAATTTCTCAGCAGTGCACCGTGAGTGGCCGTGAAAAGGCGGGGTGGAGTGGGGGATGGGGGGGGTGATGAGTGGCTCACAGGAGCATGCATCCCCACCCCCACCACTTTCACATGGGTGGCTGGATGAAGGGCTCCCGAGTGGCCGTGTGTGGTAGCATCTCGTTTAAAAACACCCATTGAAGGTTACATATTCAGAAAGATGAACTGTAGTTGCATACATAGGACCTAATCCTTCAGTTACCAAGGAGTCAGTAGGATTATTCACATGAGAAAGTCCTGAATGATCATGGTCTTACAACAAAAACAAGTGATCAGCTGCTTATGTGGGCACGCAGTTGCCTTTGAACATACTGACATTCACAACAGACAGGTAGTAAGCGTGTAGGAACATCTGCAAGTCTAAATGAGAACTTTAAAAACATTAGCAACCAACATTTGCTGGGAGTCTTAGAGAATTACAGATTTTAAGCTATAGCAGAATCCTACCTAGTCTCTATCCATATTTTTTCCTGCTGACCAAGAGGAAAAACAGTAGGCAAGTCCATTTTTGTTACCATCTCTGGATATCACAAATGTTGTTAAAGATCCCGGCTCTGTGTTTCTGAGAGCAACAAACTTCCTTTTCCCAGGTGTCACAAGGTGAAGATCCCTCCTTGATCTGGTGTTTCTAAATCACTGAAAATCACAAGTGGTGAGGAACAAGTAAATAGGGATGTTATTTACCCTCTCAAATAACACTAGAACTAGGGGACACTATGAAATTAGCCGGCAGCAGATTTAAAACAAATAAAAGGAAGTATTTTTTTCCACACATAAATTAACTTGTGGAACTCATTGCCAGAGGATTTATGAAGGCCAAGAGCATAACTAGGTTTTAAAAAGGATTGGCTAAGTCCTTAGAAGATTCATCAATAAATGGTGATTAGTCCAGTTGGGGCTGGGGGGAAGGGGGCAGGGAACATAACCTCTGACTGCTGGGAGCTGAGAGAGAACATCAGGGAATGGGTCACTGCATGATGATCTGTTGGGTTCTTCTCTAAAATGACTGAGGGTGATTTCAGAAGTGACGTGGTGAATGTCCACCACAGTCACCCTAAGTCAAACGCGGAGGGTGGTGAAAGCGCCGTGCATGTCTGTTTGCTCGCATCCAGATGTTCACCACAGTCAAACGCGGCCCAGGGTGAAGCTAACCACGCTTCATGAGGTCTGGGCGGGAGGAGGTCCAGAAGTGTGGTGAATGGTCACCACGGCAGGGGTGAATGAAAAGTAACTTCTGAACGGAAACCCTCAGCCGCGGTGAAAGGAATTGACCCCAGCCGCGGTGCATTCTGGGGCTCGAACCGCGGCCCATGTCTCCACTGCATGTCTGTTGTGTTCCCCCAGCCCATGTTCTCTCTGATTGCCTCCGGGCGGTGGTCACGATCCTGTCACTTCTGTTGGGGCCGCACGTGTCACCACAGCCCACGGTGAATCAGTTCACACTGGGGTGGGATTCACTGTGGTGAATTGGAACGCGTCACTTCTGAAATCACCCAGAGAGTGTGGCCACTGTTGGAGGCAAGATACTGGGCTGGATGGACCATTGGTCTAACTCTGTATGGCATTTCTTATGTTCCTGTTATATTTCACCCAATTTTTGTTTCCTGTTGCTATCCTTTGATATTATGGAAATTTTGTTTCTGGCATTTATTTTTAAAGCTTTCACCAACTGAAGTTTACCGAAAACTAAAAAAAAACCTGGTTACCAGAATATATCAATTTTTTGGACACTAAAATGTACCAAGAGTCAAATTTTTGGGGGGATAGAGGGAGTGTTGTGTACCAGTTCTGTACCCTTTCCAGATTGTGTGTGTGTGTGTGTGTGTGTGTGTGTGTGTGTGTGTGTGTAGGGGACAAGAAAAAAAGTCAAAAATACTGTCAGCATGAATACTTTACAAGGAAAATATTACTTCTGTTTTCAAAATTTTTCATAAAATGTAAGAAGAAATTTCAAACAGCTCTTTTTATGCCTGCACATATCTATGATGTTTGTCTTGGGCAGACATCAGATTAATATCTCCTCTGTGATATTATCTTAAATGCTCACTCATAAGGACTCTTGATACTCACAAAAGTTAGTAGACATGAAGTCTCCAGTATGCACACTATTCTGAACTGTTTTTTTTTTTTAAAAAACCCATAAAAAGTGAGAACTTCCTGGAAAACTAGAACCAAATGAGGCTTATCAGGGGTCAACCATCACCTTGAGACTTTAAAAATACTCTGTGTTCTCTATAAACAGTTTTCAATTTTTTAAATTTTTTTTTTAATCTTACTTTGCAACAAAAGAAACATTCCTTCATTAGCTCTCACAGACCATTGGAAAACTTCACATCAAAGCCTTTCCAGCCTGAGTTGTAAATCTGGATCCCACAGCTGCCATCAACTTTAGTCCATTCCAGCATTTACAAATGCATGCGTTCACGCGCGCACACACACACACACATACACAAAACAGTGGTGAACATGGAAAGAAGCAAAATGATCACATGGTAAAAGGACACACATGCTCCATCCTTGGCATGGGTGTAACCATGGTGAAACTGAGGAGGCAGGGGCATAATGCATTTTTACAAATCAGATTTGTGATTAATTTGTGGGGTCATACAGGATGCCACCTGAGAGAGCTGGGGTGGGAGGGTCACATTTCCCCTAATACCCCATTGGCAGTTGCACCTACCATACTAGGGTATGAAGAAGTGATGCTACAAGAGACGTATGAAAAGTCTGAGGAGGAAAAAATTGACAAGAGTATTGTGGCAAACAGCAAAGAGCCCTGCTTGGGACAGAAATTTGGGGCCTAGCTTATTAAAAGCAGTCTGCATTGGGTTCCAACCCAACCCAATCCAGAACCAATGCAGCCAGGCTGTTCTGTGCCCAGGCCCAACCTGTCAGAGTGGCCACCCCTCCCTCATGGAATGCCATGATGTCACAACAGTCTATGTGGACGTGGCCATGTTGGAAAAGGGCAGAGGAACATCTTAATCCTACCTCTTTTCAGACACAGCCCCCACCCCCCTACAGAGTGCCATGACATCACAGGGTTCGTCAGGGGGTGGGACTACAGCATTTCCCTGCCCGTTCCATTGTGGCCATGTCCCTACAGTATGGCCGTGACATAACATTTCATGAGGGCATCCCGCAGTTGCGATGCTTGGCCCAATCCAAACCCAAGGGAATTGGGCTGAGAATGCAGCCAAACCAAATTGAATTCATCCATCAGGAAAATTCAGGTCTCATCAGTTTGAGTCCTGTGCCTCTGCTGGGGCAGCCATTATCCCATGGATTGGATACTCTAAGACTGGGGATGGGAGTCTCGATGCCAGCTGAATAATGCAACTAACTGCAACTTGGGAAAAACATTTAGCCCACCTCTTTAAAATAGGATGATGGAAGCGCCATACTCTGGCCACTAGAGACTTTGCCCTTGATGTCATGAAGCTAGGCTGCCACAAGACCCTCTCCTTTCTTTTCAACCACCTTTTGCTTTCACTTACTTTCTCCTTGTCCTCCCCACCCCACAACCACCACACACTCCTCAGCCTCTCACCACATCTCCTGCTCTTTGCGCTCACTTCCCTTCCTCGGCTCCGGGGAGCTGACACATTGGATTTGAGTCTATCACTAGACCCTGGGTGTTTTCAGACGTTATGGGGCCGGTTGGCCCCGTACCGAAAACAACCCATTCATCCCCAGCCAGGATGACCCCGTCACGCCGTATCAGACGTGCTGGGGGATCCCGGCGGGGAATCTGGGAGGGGGCAGGGCTGTGCGGTGCAACGTGCGGCCGCACGGCCCCGCCCCCTCCACACTCCTCGCCGCCCACCCTCTGGGGAGACGGGCGGGTGGCGGGGCCAATGCGGCCGCAGCGTCTGGCCGAATTCGCCACGGCCCGGGATCTCGCCGGTGATCCCGGGCCGTGGCGCCCGACCAGACGTGATTTTTTTTTTGTCCCCGTCGGGGATCACTTTCACCACGCTTCCTGGGAAAATCCCCTGGGGAGCCCGGGAAGCATGGTTGAAATTGACCCCATGTGCAGATTGACCGTGGCGAACATCTGGCGGCCGCCAAACAGACGTTAGAGGCACAGTGACCACAGGTGGGTATTCACCGTGGTTCACTGTGATCTCTTAACGTCTGAAATCACCCCCTCCCTCCCACACTTTGCTGCCACTGCCTCTGCTCCATTAAGTGGGGTCCAGGCGGATGCTGGGGTTTTAGTAACTGCAGTCATGGCAATCCAAATTTAAGGGGGTGGGGATTCTCCCCACCTTGAAAAAATCCAGAGTGGAAGATCTGTCCTTATTGCCCCCCCTGACATCTGGTTCCAGTTCTCCTTCCATTTCAAGAAGCAGCTGCACTATTTTATGTATGTACAGAGTGAGTCTAATATGGAGCTGAACTGGAATCAGGGCACCGTGTAACTAATTGCAGGGTTGGCCAAATAACTGGTAAAATGTTTCTGGATTCCAATGGAGGATGATGAGGATAATGATGAACAGTATGTAAAATGGATTGGAGTCAGTGAGGCATTCTATTTCTAATGACTATGTGTGTTCTGTACTTTATCTAGTTATAATCGTGAACACGCCAAGAAGGGAAAGAATAATGACATACATGCAAGCAAGGAACAAACGGTCGTTCTTCTGCACCCTGGCTCCAGCTCCCGGCCTCATCCTGCAATACGGTCTTCCGAATAGAGCTCTGACAACATACTGATGTTATATTTAGCACTCGGGCCCAAATTGCAACCACCATTTCATCGCCACTGGCAACCACTGTACAAGAAGCGGATAATAACATTTTCAGAGTGTTACTTTTACAGAAAGTTGGGATGGAACATTTAATGAGGATTTTATTTATTTATTTATTTAAACTTTGCTCCCTGTCGAAAGATGCCTGGGTGCCGCAGATGAATTAATGAGTTCTGTCTGTCACAGTGATGAAGGGCTTGATTCATCTCATTCACAGAGGGTGAATTTTTCAAGGAATAATTTACATACAGCCAGTCATTATAATGATTGGCAAATAGGGCTAAAGTAACTGACATAAAGCAGAAATTTCACGCCGTAGAGTGGCAGTAATGCATAGCTTACACATAAGGACCCAGAGAAATGCTTTTATTCGTCTATTCTGGGTGGTACCTAGAGGATTCTTATAGCTTGCGATATTCACGTTGCCTGTCTCAGCAACCAGAAACGGAATGAACTGTCTGGCAGATTAGAGCAAAACGTCGTTCAGATTGTGCATCATAAAAATACCATTGTGCATAATTGTAACCTAGGGAAAGAGCTAACAAAATACTGCCATGGGCATGTTACCGAGCAACTTTGTATCCGTCTCACTGTTCCACGGGTTACCTTACCATATCCTCCAGGCTTTCATCTGGACAGGGCATGTCCCTCCATATCGGGGGGTGCAAAGGGTTCTCATATCTTTCTGCTATAATCCCACTCCTTACAGAGGGGAACAGGGCCACACTGGAAAAGAGGTCGGGCAAAGTAAAGGGGCTGTCATGGCTCTTTCTTAAGTTACTGCATCCCCTACAGAGCATCATGATTTCATAATACTCCGTTCGGGTGGAACCACACAATCTCTGGCCCATCTCATTGTTTGATATGGAGGGATATCAAAATGAGAGATACGATAACCCTTTGCCCCACCCCCACCCACCCCCGCTCCTTTACTCCCCCCTCCAGTGACCTTCTTGCCCCCGGAAGCCCCTGGTGTAAGGGCTTTGCCTGGAGACTCTACGTCAAACTCTGGAGTCTCGGGGCAAAACCCAGACACGTGGCAACCTTAAGAGAGAGCATCTAAATCTCAGGCGAAACCCAGCTCATGATGGTTCTTTTATTTGGTACCTTTCCAAGTTTCAGATCTGGCCCCTAGATCCAGCCTTGCGTACTGAAGGGGGAAGGAAGCAGAGGCAACTTAAGGTGTTCCAAGAGCAGAGGCTGGATTTGCAGCTCAGATTCCCTTCCCTAGAATTTTCAGTGTTGTAGGTCAGCATCTCTATATTTTGGGACAAAGTGGTTCGAATATCTTTCATTGGCCCAACTGCTGGTGAAAGCTTGGTGCAGCCAGCTGACCATTTAAAAATTGCCATTATAGCCCCCAGGCAAATTGTTCTCCAGCCCTCTATTACGGCAACTGCTTCTTAGAATTGGTGGATTTTTTATTTTTTTTTGCATAAAATCTTCCCTTTTAGAAAATGTGATTTCATGAGAATTGGAGTTTTAAATGGGAAAATGTCCATTTGCGTGACTTTTTAAAACAAATTCTGCTCAGGAAAACCAATATAAAAAACCCTCTGTGTGCTCAGCAGACTGCAGAATCAAGCCTTTTTGGAAAGCCTGTCTGTTTAGAAGACTGTCAGTTTGAACCTAGAAGGCCCAGGTCCGAGTCTGCTATTGCTGAAAACACTAAAAGCCCCATAATGGTTGCAAGGAGAAGGGAACTGGACCCAAGAATGGCAGCTCTCTTGTTGTGTCGCTGCAGCGCTGCATGTAGTGAATAAAATGAGACAGGAGTTATTTGGGGATGGTGCTGTGGGAAGTGATTGTAGCAGTGTCTGTTGCAAAAGACAGCACGGCGTTACTTCGCCCGACTAGCCCAAGGGCTGCAAGATAAGTTGAGCTGAGTTAGAAGGAACGGAGTGGAGCCAGAATTTTACTTATTGATGGTGTGACTTCATGGGCCTTCCCTGGAGCACTTTGTCCTCCAGCAGCAGTGACCCCACTAGCTATTCTAATGGTGGAATAGGCCAAGACTTAGTTAGCAAAAGGCTGAGGTAGACAAATTGTCTCAGAGAGAAAAAGAGAAGGCGGCAGCCTAGAGTGGCGGTCGATCCGCACACAGCTCTATGATGTGGAGGAGGGGGACACCGCATGAGTGGACCAATGGCTGTGGCAGCACTGGGTCTGTTTAAAATGGACACACATGGGGGTGCACCCCCGGACTTGTTCTGGGGTTGAGCACCCCCATGTCTGTCTAAAGACACTCTTTGCCTATGTCTGTTACTTTCGGGACTAAAATAGCAGCCAGATTTTCCATCTAGCTTAACTTTGATGTAACTTATCTTTTTACCTCTTTGATTTTGTTTTTTTTACCTTGAGTTTGGCAAAATATTATTTATTTATTTATTTAAAATTTATATCCCACCCCTCCTGCCCACAGGGCAGCCCGGGGCGGCGAACAACTCAGTAAAAATTTTTTTTTTTTTTTTTTTAAAAACAATTTAAAAATATGGCCTTGTTGCTGCTGCACTATTAACCCAAGTTATCTGCCCTTAGGGGGTGGATGTAGTTTGGAATCAAAACCATTTTTTCCAAAAGAAAGATGCAGGAGGACCACCATGGATTCTCCTCTTTCCCCCGGGCCCTTCTCTGTGGTTTTAGCAGACAATTCATTAATTGGTTCCTAAAGACCAACAGTTTCCCATCCTGCCCATATTGTCTGCAGTCAAAATCAGTCAAGATGAATTCCCTTTGCTCCAAACGGATTTAACAGATCAGCTTTTGACAAGTCAATAAGTTTGTGTGGTAAGAAAGAAAGAAAAATGGAGAAAGAGAAGGACCTTGAGCAGCTTTCAGAGTGAGCCAATTGGACCAGGATCGAGCCAAGGCAGGAAACATAAGTCTGGGCACGTGTGCTGCAAACAAACTTTGATTATGTCATCTATCCTATTTTAAAGAAGCTGCTGTAAAATTAAGCTTTACAAGTTACAGAGTTTCTCCTGGAGGTTTCTGCAATTCCATATTTCATCCACCCACAACGCTAAGTACCAATCACCATTGTGTGGCTCTCCTTGGTCCCACTGTAAAGCAGGCCTGTTTATTTCCATCAGCTAAACCAGAGTGGCAGAAATAATACTGCCGAACACCATCAAAGCGCACAGGAGCCCTTTGTTGTATTATTGTTCAACAGTCAAGGACTGAAAAGCAAGTGCAGTCTTTCAGAAAGCTCTCCTAAGGGATGTCTCCTTACCCGGAAGCAGAAGCCACTTAGGTGAGGCTTACGCTTCACATGGAGACCCCTTTTCCCAAGGTAGGGGTTCAGCCCTGCACCCTCTACCCATACCTGTAATGTAACTGTGCCGCCTGTCAGGAAAAGGGGTGGGGCTTTTCTCCAGACCAGGGTCAGCCTTACCAAAGGCCGCCTGCAGGACACCGCAGAGGTTGCCACCAAGGGGGAGTGGCTCCCAGGGCCCCCACATTTTATCTTCACCCTGGGCCCCACAAATCCTAAGGCCGACCCATCCTCAGACTCTCTCTTCCATGCTCCCTTGAACAATTTCTGGTTGCACTCCTATTCTTTAGAATACCTAATTGTAGGTATTCTGGATACTTTGCTTGTGATGTATCCAGCTACCTCCCCATCTTATCATTTCACATTCTGTGTGAAAACTTAGTGAGCAGATTTTGTTTGTTTTTTTAAAAAAACAAAGCAACTTCACATAAGAAAAAAACTTTCTACAGAGTTCAAGCAAGGCAGCCAAGGGGGCGGGAGAGCCCTGTCTTCATCAGCTTTGAAAACCCTCCACAACTTGAAGTCAAATAAGTTATTATTATTATTATTATTATTATTATTATTTATATAGCGCCAGTCGTGTGACCTGGTGCTGTACAGAACATAGAAATAGATGCGGTCCCTGCCTGTGGCTTACAATCTAAAAGACAAGGAGGGGGAGACAGGGAGAGGGGACAGTGGGAGAGACAGGGGAGAAGACA
>QEPC01002911.1:1870126-1904438 GCA_003113815.1 Sphenodon punctatus | reverse complement strand
GGGAAGGATGTGAGGAGAGAGGGGGGAGGGGTGGTACGGGAGCAGGAGGTGTTATTGCGGACAGGAATGGGGACCCCCAGATTTCCATCTCAGCATGCTTCCAGCCTGCGTGTTTCCCTCCCTAACTGTTCTGGCAGGTAGCCATGGTTTTCCTCTTGCTGTAAGGGTCCCTGTAAGACTCCATGGAACAGAGAGTATCAGCAAAAGTTATTAAGTCTCAAACTTTGGCCAGATTCCAGCTGGGTGATGATGACACTCCATCAAACTCTCTCCAGCTTTAATTGGACTGCATAGTCCTGTTTGCATTGTGCTGTTCAACGATAGCCAATGCCATGTTTCACCCAAGAGGTGTCTTGCTTTTTTTTTTAACTGTGATGTCCTTATTAGCTTTTGGAAGGAATTTATTCTATGAAGTCTACCCTTAAACATCACCACCTTCTATTTCCAAGGGGGATGAATGCCAAATAGTAATGAAAGCATTCCTATATAGCAGGGGTGGCCAAAGTTCCAAACTCCAAGAGCCATTTACCAAAATCTTCATATGGCCAAGAAAGACAAGGCACGCCCAAATGTGCAGACACACGCGTGTGCGCGCACATAAAACTCACCTACTTTGTGACTGGGTGGTGAAGCCAGCGATCTGTGGTCTTGGCTGCTGGGAATTCAGAAGAACATCAGCAATTCAGGTCCATGAAGTAAGACACAGGACCAATGAGGCAGCCCTGGCTGAAAACTGTACTCAAATTGCCCAAAACCAGACTCAGTTTCCGGGCCACAGTTCGGCCACTCCTGCTATACAACAGAGCGCGATAGGAATAAGCTATTACCAAATAAACTTGTTCAAATTTCAACAGTGCAATTCTGCAACAAAAGTAAGTCTTCTTAAATCACCTAAATACAAATGTACAGCCTTTTGGAGAGAGTACTGAGCCAACGCACAGGTTTACACTCTGACAATTTGTAATATACCCCTAGTGAAACCCTGGAGCAAGGTTCAGCAACTTACACAACAGAATAGCCGCAGGGCTCCCTCTAACCCATTTGTTATTCACTTGCTCGAAGCAAGCAACATCCTCAGAGGATTCGACACCTGGGCTTTCCTCCAGCTAGTTTAGAGCACATCTTTTGATTCTTAAAGTTGCCCTTTCCCTCCCAGCTAAACCCAGGCTTATTTTCCAAGATCCTTTTAACAGCACCTGCCTGGGACCCCACCGAGCCGCCAACAATCAGGATTCACAGCTGTGCCAGCAGCCAGGCTTTCCTACTAACCCCCTTTTCTCCTCCTATCCAATGTATGATGACTTGCAACCTGCTACAGGACTCAATTCAGCAAAGAACTTAAGCATGGGCCTCTCGGTATTTGAGTAGAGAGTTTGCTTAAGTGTCTTGCTCAAGAACCAGCGACTGAGGGCCCAAGCACTTACCCTGAAGCACAATAAAGTCAATGGTATCCAAGGTCTTAGGCATGTTACTATCCGGGGACATAAAACATGACTGGAATAGAGCTGGTGAACAGCTGAGGAACACTTCCCCTCCCCCCTTCAGTATTCAGACACCTATTATACATGCATACTGAAAGAGTCAGTATAGTTTAGTGGATAAATTGCTAGACTTAGACTTCGGAGACCGAGGGTTCAATTCCTATTTTAGGCTGAGAACTGTCTAAGGTTGCCCAGGGAGCTTATGAATCAGTTCCCCCATCTGTAAAATGGGAAAATAGTGACGTGTCCCATGGGGTTGTTATGTGGGTGAGCTAGATAAGGACTGTAAAACACTTAACGCTGGAAATATTTTATTTAATAATAAAGAGTTTGTCTCCCAGTGTGTCTGGATATAGGAGTTATACTATATCAGAGGTACGGCTGAAACGAGATTCTCAAGAACGAGAAATCTCAGACAAATCAAGAACTTCTTGATGCCCGACAATGTGTTGATGAATTCTCGGGGAAAGTATTAATAATAATTAAATAAATAAAATAATAATAATAATAAATCATTGCACATATGCAAAATGGCTGCTGCCCATAACCAAAATAGTGGTAAAAACATTGAGGCCATTTTGGTTAAGGGCGGCAGCCATTTTTCACATGTATAAAATGGCTGAACAGCCATTGTATGCTCATTCTTTTCCGGCCGTGATTTGACCGGGTTGGAGATCGAGGTGGTCAAATCACAGCCGGAAAAGATTGTGCGTCCCCCTCCCATGTGCGTGACTCGCGGTAGCATCTCGTCTAATCCCATCTTGCGGGATTTTTGAAAACAAGCGCAAGCGCACCGCGCGCTTGTCTAAAAGCTGCCTAAGTAAAGACGTAGGCATGTGATTAATAGTTTCACTGGGTTCAGTGTGACCTCCCACAGTGCCAAAGTTAAGTATGAGGGAAAGTATTTTCAGAATTGGGGCCTTTGTATGGATTTCAGTGTGCAAACCCATATACCCAAATTTGCAAACGTTCCCAAGCTTTTATGTTGGTTATTTTCCTCCTACATCCATACTTTCAAAACACCCTACTGTGTTTGCTTTATTATCTCATCCTCCTGATTGTTCTCAAAATACATCCACTGTCTGTGGCAATAACTGTGGGGTAAGAAGAGACAATGAGGAGGATGGAGACAGAGCAGCATTATGCCATTCAATTGCCGGCACTTCCTGACAACAAAAGTCTTATTAAAGGATTCATTTCCTTCTGCTTTTCAGACATAATGGCACGTGTGCAGGAAAATCATAGAAAAAAAAATGAGATTAGCTGGAAACAACACATAATCCTAGACAGCAAACACTCGGACTAATAAAAGAAGCGTTGAGGTATTGAATTTGCGGCTTTAAAAGAATGTGCGACTGGCTTTAATGTGCAAAATGTCACGTTTAAATCCCACACGCGGCATATTTACAGGCAGTGTGGTTTTATGCAGCGTGTTCGCCGTGCACGTCTAAAAGCGGCAAAGTCGGAGTTCTGAAGAGGGAGAAAATCCTCAATGTAAATTGATGAGATTTTTTTGGCTGGAACAGGAGTGATAGCCCACCTCCAAGTGCACCTGTTATGAAATGTTGAGTCCCTACTTACCTTTGGCCTTTCTGACCTATTACCAAAGTTGTAAAATTGGCTTGTGGGATCTAAAGTTGGCAAGGGACATAGCATCACACAAGCAAGCCCTACATTCCAGACTGAACCGGATGGGACCCCACGGTCCCATCGGATTTGGTGTAGTTGGGAAGCCCTCCTGACTCAAGCCCCTCAGACTCAGACCAGGCTCCCGGTGGGTAAGCGGCCCTGCTCCTCAGGAGCACCATGGCATCACAGCATTCCACGAGGGCAGGACCATGTCAGGGTAAAAGGGGTTTGCCTTAACCCCACTCTTTTCCTGATGAGTCCTGCCACCTGCACCAGAGCACTGTGATGTCAGCATGCTTCATGGGTGAGGAGGGGCCTATGTTAGAAAAGGGACAGGCTAAGGCAACATTCTGCAACCCATTTCCTGATGCACCATTGTGGAGTGCTGTGTGTTGTCATGGCACTCTGTGGGGGTGGAGCCACCCTCATTACAGCAGGCCTGGATTCTTATGAGCCTGGCTCTGATAGGACCAGCCTTGGGTCGGTCCTGACAGAATCAGGCTCAGCATGGACTTGGGACTGAGTTTTGAACCCATGCAGGTCCCTAACAGACATGTACACAAAGACTTGATTATAGAAGGCTTTTTTTTTCCTTTTCCTTTTTTCTTTTTTTGAAACCAGGCTATGCAGGGCTGGGAAAATGAAAATATATTACTTTCCCTGTGAAATCTATTAACAATATCTTTTAAAAAACAGAATGCCAAGAAGATTTTTGTTCCATTTCTGCACTCCCCCTATCTGAATATGCCACTTTTAATGGGTGCTGCATTCCCCCATACCCTGCAAAATATCAGATATGGAAAACTGAAGCTCAGAAGTGTTTGTTTCTAAATCAGTCAGCTTGCAGAAGAAGAGAGCTACAACAGAATCTGAATACAAGATAATAAATGGATTGGGTGCTGCCAGCATCTGCGATCAGGAAAACAAGACAAGATGAATGAAAGGGCAAGACTGCGAGACCGTTGCGAAAAAGAGAGGAACATACAGAATGGTCCGTTTCATCATTTGACTCCATTAAGCAAGGACGTGCCTAGCAGAACAACAAAGAACACAAGAAAGATAGGGAGAGCTTAATTGTTAACCAGTTATCATCATAGTGTCATTTACATGCCGTGAATTTAAATAGGCGCTTGGTTTCATTAAAATTCTACTCAGCTAGGAAATTGTCAGTGTTAATTATATCGAATGGGGCAATGCAGGGACGTGAGAGAAGCCCTCCTGGGACTACAGCCGAACATGAAATGAATGAATTACCGCTGAATCCTTAGAATGCATTGTCAGGCCTTCCTTGGGAATTGCAAGACAACCAATAGCAATGGGACAGCTATAAAACAGGACAAAGAATTAATTGCCGGGAAATTCTTCTCTATCGTCTAAATCTCTAGGAAACCCAAAAGAATGAAGAAACCGAACGAAGCGGCACATCACCATGTGCATGACAGGGCGTGGCTCTCATTTATGCCCAAGTCCGATCACACTATTCCAACTAGGTCAAGTGGATACAAGGCCAATTACCTGTTACACGCTATACATTGCCAGAGCGGGACAAAAAGCAGCCCTACCTTACACTGTTTTTAAATGGGAACAGCACGGGGGAGGGTCCGTGCGCACTGGGAGGACGTGCGGTGAATGGGAGGGATTTACATGGGCCAGGTTGGGTGTGCGCCCCTACCCATCCATCGCTCAGTCCTGTCCCTGCATGGAGCATCCCGGGGTTTCCCCCAATACTCTGTGCGCGGGCGGTGCCTGGGTCACAGGGGCGTGCGCCCACCCCATACTGTGTTCAGATGGGCGCTTGGGTGGGTGGACGAGTCCTGTCTGAAAACGGCCATAGATGCGAGTTAGAACCAAACCTATTTGAATGAATAAATAAAATGTTGTCCAGACCTCCGATCGTTCTGATATCCAGATTTATACCCCTCACTTCCCCTAAGGCTCAGGGTGATTTACAACATATATAATTTTATTTTATTTATTTATTAGCATTTTTACCCCGCCCTTTCGCAAAGGTTCAGGGTATATAATATATTTTTATATTTATAAAAATATAGAATGCAATTAAAACATTAAAATACAATTCAGAAAAATAAAAAACAAAAGAAACACCCATTCCCACCCCAGTTCACCAACCTTCCCACCTACTCCCTATTGCCACCCGCCAAACGCTTTAACTAAAAAGAAACGTTTTGCACCACCTCAGAAAAGCATCCAGGCTTGGACTGAAATGGAGCTCCAGGGGGAGAGAGTTCCCCAGGACCGGGGCAGTAGCCGAGAACGACCTCCTGTGGGGTCCCATCGTACGGACTAAAGTCACCGGTGGAACCCACAAAATCACTTGTATTCACCATGACTTGGCCACTGCTGTTTTAATGTCAGAGTTTGGGGTTAGGGAAGCTCAGTCTTGTCCTGTTTATTTGGATCAATTTCAATCAGTAATTTCCACCGACACAGAGGATTTGCTTGGCGTAATGCAGGCAACCAGTTGTGAATTAGATCCTTGCCCGTCCTGGCTGGTGAAAGCCAGCCTGGAGACGTTGCAGCTGTTGCTGGCTGGGGTTGTCAATGCCTTCCTTCGGGAGGGAGCGGGGTGGGGTGTAGGATGCTGGACATCCTTAAAAACACAGTTATCCAGCCTTTGCTTAAGAAACCATTTCTGAATGCTGACTGACTCCCCGGTCAGCTATTGCCCTGTCTCTAACCTCCCCTTTTTAGGGAAGCTTACTGAATGGGTGGCTGTTCGCCAGTTCCAGGCTCATCTTGACGCTACTGGGTTCCTGGATCCATTTCAGTCAGGCTTTTGTCCTGGGTATGGCGCGGAGACTGTGCTTGTGGCCTTGGTCAGTGATCTGCGACTGGAGATTGATAGGGCAAATTGTACCCTATTGATCCTGTTAGATCTTTCAGCTGATCATGAGGTGTATGACTGTGGGACCTGGCAGGAGTGTGTGGCACTGCTCCTGGGTGGTTCCATTCATTCCTGTTAGGGAGGTGTCAACAGGTGGTGATGGGCGATTGCTCGTCGTCCCCTCATGACCTCTCCTGTGGGGTCCCACAGGGCTCCATCTACTCTCCCCTCTGATGGAAAAAGCATTCCCTGAAATTTGTCATTTCAGGCCTTGCCCAGAAAGCTGTAGGTAGCCAGTGCAGACTACAGAGCACAGGTGTAATGTGCTCATGCTCACGGAAACCCACCTCTGAAAGAAGCCGGGCTTCCTCATTCTGCAACAGCTGCAGCTTCCAGACAGTCATCAAGGGCATCCTCATTCAAAGTGCATTGCAGTAGTCTAGACTCGAGGTAATGAAAGCATGGATGATGCAGAGACCTACTTCAAAAGGCTGTTGTGAGGGTGGACTAGATAAGGAATTGTAAAGCACTTTGAACTAGGGATGCGCGAACGTGGTTTGGAAGTTCGGAGTTCAACCCGAACTCAGCTTGTTCAGACGACCGAACCAACTTCTGAACCGAACGCTCGAACTTCCAAACAGTTCAGAAAAGTTCAGATGAGTTCGGGGTCAGGAAAAAGGTGACTGGAAGGGGGAGGCAGCTGAGGAGCAGACTTCCTGGCACCAGGGGTGGACACCAGGGGTGGTTTCAGGGCCAAAAATACCGATACTGAAATTTTTTTGGTTTCGGTACCGCTAGCACTTTTTTGAATGTGAACCGAACTCCGCCGAACCGAACAGCCGAACCCAAACTCGGGTTTCGAACCGAATGACCAAACATCTGAACGGTGTTCTGTTCGCCCATCCCTACTTTTAACACTGGAAGTGCTAAATAGCTAATAACAAATGTTCTTGTATACATACTTCAATTAAGGTTAGATATTTTTTGAGGGTTGTGACCTTAAAAACGTTCACTCCAAAGTATTTCCATTGAAATGAATGGGACTATCCTGGAGTAAACAGTTTGAGGATTGCAAACTATATGAGATCTCTTCTAGTCCAGTCACAAATTATGACTGAATGCAGGACTTGGCTGGGTGAAATCCTATATCCAAGGCTGGCTTTAAGCAGGGCCAGTAGAGACCATGGCCCAGGCTTTGTACTCAGAGGGGGGCCTGCAGGGAGGCCAGTACCGGTAGCCTCGGGTTCAGCTCTCCTGAAGCCCCAGGATGGGCTACTTCCTGTGGGGGCCTGCCCTCCTCCCCTCCCCCTTTCAGTAAATCACCAATCTCCGAGGGTGAACTCACATGTAACTCTGCTAAACTCCGATGTCTAGGGGGCCCCGGAAGTTGTATAATCAGCACTGGATAGCTGTTGCGTGTGAGCAAGAGACTGATTTCCACCCTCACTTTAAACTCTGTTTTTGTAAGCAGACACCAGACTGCCAAAGGTTAAAGAGGTGGGAATATGGAGGGCGGGGCCATAGGGATCATACATTTTATTTTTGCCCTGGACCCCACAAATTCTAATGCTGGCCTGCCTATGCCCTCTGTTAGACAAGTAACTCAAACCATTACCTCTTGCTTTTAAAATACACGCATCTCCAGTATCTGCTTTGCATTTGCGCAAGATATGTTCAGTTTGGCAAAAATGGACAGTCCTTGCCCTGAAAGTCTTACACAGGCAGAAAGAGAGACTGAGTTACACCCACACATAAACGTAACCCTACTGTTCATGCTGTTTGCATTAGGAGCTGGAGATCACGGGAGAAGTGTTTTATTTCAAGTTGGTTTTAATGGCCTTTCAACAACTTATGGATTTGATAATTTGCAAATAAATAGAACTCACTGAGGGATAAACATTCCAACTGAGAAAAAATGCAAACACACAGAAGGGGTGGATAATTTGTATTTGTGTGAAACATCCAAGTGGTATTTTATTTTTTTTAAATCCAGACCCTGTTCTATTTTTCTAGGTTTTTGTTTTTTTAATTATCCAAGTTGAAAAATAACCCCAAAAAAGAAAAAGAAAAAAGAGAGCCATTAAAATAGTTGGACACATTGAAATGCCATTAAATTATGCTCTTTGATGATGTGTGGGCTATGGAATAATAATGAAAGGACTTGTATGCAAAATTATCTTCACATTGGAGAAAGATCTAAGGAACATTTCACTTGTCTTTGAAATGACAACCTGAACCACTTCTATAGGATTATGGGGGTCTCTTCCTCATCACCCTTTTCTAACCAAAAGAGAGTTGGGAAAAAATCCTTTAATGTAATCCTTTAAACAAAAATCTTTTTGTTTTAGGGCCATGCACAGAGACTTCAAATGAGCCATTTCAAAGAGAAATCTCGGCTATTGCTTTGAAGAAACCATTGTTCACAGATATCCCAAACTATCTCAAAGCCTCTTTGCATTAAATATGACTTTCCAGCTAGTCAATTACTATTTGAATTTAACAGAATTTCTGTGTACGTTGTACACAGAGTACAAGCTACCAGTCTTTTGCAAATCATGCAAGATTCCCAACGTGGATGAGGCCCAATACTGTTATTTTGAAATATTCCAGAATATTCACAGGACCAAGGCAATTACTCTCAATGGTCCATCTAATTTTGCTAGAGAGTTTCCAAGTAGACCTTTGGTTTAGAGCTGAAACAAATTTGCCATTTTAAATTCCCTGATAAAACGTGGTTATTTATTTCCAGAAAACAATATCTATTTTCAAATCTGCCAGTGTTGTGAAACCTGTCATTTTATGTGAAGACTCAAGTCTTGAACTGGTCCCCCTGGGATTCTGGGGCAGTGGGTGGCTCAACAACTGCTGAGTGGGCAGCCAATTAGGAATCTGGAAGGCATGGGCAGGGTGGAAACAAAAGGTGGGGACTTACAGGGCAACATAAAGGCCAAACTACAGAGTAGCAGTGGCATTGCTGAGCTGCCCAATGACAAAGGGTATTCATTCATTTATTTCTGTATTTATTTAGTCTTCAGTAATTTGTTTACTTTACTCACTTTGTCACTTGCTAGATGAGGACTGTGGCCAGAGTTCCCTTTAATGTGCAAAGGAAGACAGATTAATAGTTTGTAAAAAGATCCCAGCTAAGGGGACACCACATCAGGCTTGCATTGCCTAGGAGATAATGGCCCAGTATAGCCACTCAGCAGGCAGGCGGATTTGTTTCAAACAAGTTTTCCACACACTCAGGATGTTTATAAATGAGACAATAGCCCAGAACAGGAGGGCATTCAGCCCATGTTTATTGCCTATTTATATTAGGTGGCTGGGAGAAGCGAGCTCCTGTGCACCATGGAGCCTGCACTGAGCCTTTACTCATGGTGGAGTCTTGGGGCATTGAGGGCTTGCTGTGTGGGCCACGTTCTCCCATGTGTCTGCACCCATCCATTAGGGTGCATGCAGCCTCTGTGCGTGGAGAGTACCTAGAGTGGTCCCAGCAGTCGGAGCAGCGGCAAGCTCTCCCTGGTACTTCTACTGTTGAGTTTCACTTTGGAGTGCTAAAAATGGTGCCCCAAAAAGCAGGAGAGGAAAAAGAGCAGGAAGCAAACAGCAGGGGGAGCTTCTTGGACCCCAAACTCCCCGTGGCTGTGGGTTATGAGGGGGGGGGGGGATGGTGGGCAGAGCGCAGCGCCTGCTTGTGTATTGGATTTGCCACACAAAACCCAGAGTAGGGGCTGCCTAGACCAAACATGGGACTCCTGCAGCCTACTGTCCGTTTGTTTTCACCCTGATTCCACAGTCTTTCAAAGACCCTGAGCATTTTATGTCTGCTCTGACCAGTCATAAAATACTCAGAGTCCCAAGGTGTAAGGATTCAGCTGCCAAGACTCGTTTTGAAACAAACCTCTCTGCCCAGCCTGCCAAGGGGCTTTGTTTCCTTGTTCTCCTTTAGGCACTGTGGGACTAAGGAGTCTTTCCCCTGAGAGGGGATCTTTCCAAAAACTGCTTATCTATATCCTTGACCACATCAAAGGGAACTCTGCACTCACGTGCCTGCCATTGCATGAATGAGGATTGCATTGCACCCATTGTTATTAATTATTTTTGTGGCTTCTCTTAAGTTCCATCATACAATCAAATTCACATTCAAAAATTCAAAAAAACCCTGCCAAACAGTACCGCGGACACATGGCGCAGTGGATAACAAAATAAGAACATAACAGTGCTATACTGGGTTCATCAAACCCAGCATCCTGTCTCTGACACTGGTCACTCTTGGTTGCTTCAGAGAAATACTCAACCAGTCATCATGGAGTGATCCATTCCCTATAGTTTGCTCCCAGATCCCGACAATCGGAAGACACATCTCCCAACTTTCTTGGCAAATAGCCATTAATGCACCTTTCTTCCAAGAACTTATACAACCCTTTTTAAAACCCAGCTATGCTACTTGCCTTGACCACATCCTCTGGCAACAAGTCCTACAAGTTAATGGGGTGTTGAGTGCAAAAATATTTTGTTTTGTTTTGTTTAAGTCTGCTGTCAATTAGTTTCATGAGCATCCCCTTGGCCTTGTACTATTTGAGGGGGTAAAAAACTCCGTTTACTTGTTCCGCATCTCTCATGATTTTATAAACTTCTGTCTTATCCCTTCTCAGCTGCCTCTTCTCCAAGCTGAAGAGCCCTAACTTATTGCGCTTCTCTTCATATGGAAGTCATTCCATACCCTTGCAAATAGCAAAGTGAATGAAGGAATCAAAGCACCAAATAATGAACAACCGACTTATTGAAGTACCATAGCTATAATAGGGATATGGTGCAGCTACCCTGATGTTCATGAGCATTGGGGCCCAGACTCAACAGTGCAGCTGCGTCCCCTACTACTAGGAGAGAGGACAAGGCAGCCCCCTGCAATCTTCTGCGCCAGGGGCAATTTCAACCTAGCTGTGTCCCCGAGTACCAAATAAAGAAATGATGAACAAAGCATAAACCAGTACGCATTTTGAAAACCAATAGATATAAAGCTATATCACAGTCCAATTTTATCAGGTAACCAATAGATTTAAGGCTATATCACAGTCCAGGGCCAACCACAAGGCTGTGGCTGTAGGCCCTGCAATTTTTACAGCCCTGTAGGCAGCCCCTGGGAGAGAGCCCCAGCAGCAGAAGCAGGTGACATCCAGCATTGGGAAGGAGGGTTCCAGGGCAGGCATGTTCTGCAGGGTCTGTTTCTCCTGAGGCTTGTGGTGGCAGTGCTTTCGGGGGGTGATGGGACAGTTGTTTCCTACAGGACCCTAACTGCCCCCCTCCCTGACAGATTGTGAGGGGAGCAGGACCAGGAGTAGGTAAAGGATCAAAGTCAGATTCAGAGCAGGCTCTGGGGCTGATCAGATCAAGGCAGAGTGGACCCAGGGGCAAAGCGGGACAGAAAAGATACAGATCACAACAGTTGTAGAGCACAGATTAAGCAGGGGCAGGAAGGAAAGGGCTAGGTCAAGAGCCAATCAGGAGGTCAAGAGATGTAGCCACAGGAGTCCTATGTGGGAAAGCTTAGGCACAGACAGAGCATGGCAATGGTGCAGTCTAGCCACCAGTTCCATGGGTGCTGCTTCAAGCCCTGGGATTTTATATCCCCTGCCCCAGAGACCCCTGGACACTGTTCTAGGGCCAGCCCCATCACAGCTGTGTTATTTATAGTTCTCAAGAACAATGCCAGCATCTATAGTTTCTATAGTAGTGTGCCATAAAAGCTGTGCCATACAAAATAGCTTGGGCTCTGGCAGACCTCCAGGGGAAGGGAGTTCCAAAGTACAGGGGCAGCAAACTGAAAAGTGAAAACGCTTCCTTGCAGGTCCTTGTGTGGACAAAATTGGCCGGTGGTACCCGCAAGAAGGCACTCCTGGCTGACCACAGGGGCCACGATGGAGCACAGAAGGACAGGTGTCTGTCTTTCAGATATGTGGGGTCCAAGCCCCCATAAAAGCTAGCCATGGGCTGATTTTGGCCCCTGGCCCCAATGTTCTCCACCTTTGGTTTAAAACATCAGCTGTGTATGCAGGAATGCCCGTATTGCCAATCCTGAACACATGGTTAATGATTCATTTGTTTTTATCCAATATTGTCTTCATCCCTGTTCGCTGCATTGTCCACATGTGGCGGCATGTGATTGCACAATATTAAGCACATACTTCCATGGACTTCCATGGGGGAACTATTGACTGAGTAATCTAACCTTAAGCAACAATATCTTTGCAGCTGACTTTTGTAAAAACTAAATTAAGTAAGAGTTACAAGTCTCCTGCTACAATCTTCAAATTCTTCTGCTGCAAAATATTTCCTGTTCTGCTCTCTGAACTCCATTGAATTCCACTGTGTTCCTGCAGGTGGATTTTTAAAGTTCCAGCACTGGTGCTTCTCTGTGAGAAGATGTTGCTAAGCCAGGCTTCAGAGCACCAGAATTCTTGGCTCTGAATCATTCCCTTTGAAAATAGATGAATGCCACTTGATTTATAGAGCAGCACTAACAATGCAACACAATCCTAAGAAAGAGACTGCATTTGCTGCCCCATGGGACTCACAGAGTTTTAAAGCTATGGAACATCTCACTATTGTTCAGCACAGTGACAGTGTGTTGCTATTTTGGAATACAATTCCAGAATAGCCTGTACTACATTATTAATTGTAATGGTATTTTTAATTATTGTTCTTAGATAGCAAAACAGATTATAGTGACACAATGAATAATCACCACGCATACTTGGAAATAACCGCTTTCAACCGAACCTGGGGACGTTTGGATCTAGATCCAAGTTTCATGACCCTATCTCTCTTAGGGATCTTCATTCTTGGCAGTAAGCTGCAGCAGGGTCAAGCCTTAGTACACAGAGCCAGATTCAGGCAAGAAGAGACTGTGGGTGAAAACATACAGCATGCCACAATCCGGACCGGTCAGGATCAGGTTTGGCTGCAAAACAAACGTTTCCATGGCTTTGCCCGGGGAGGGAGAGGGGCTTTGCACAAATATGTGGCCAACTGGCCCCACCCTCGTGCTGCACCCAGTGAATCACCTCCCCCACTCCCTCCCCAATGATGGCCACCCGTCATGGAGGCTGCTCTGGACAGGGCAGAGAACAGCAGGCTACCGCATGTGATAACCTGCTGTAGCCCCATCAGGCAGGCCTGCTGGCCCAGTCTATGACTTTGGAGGTCTCCGGAGTCATAGCCCTGGCTATGTCTAGCCACCACCCTTGGGGAAATTGCAGGGCAAACATCTGGATGCCCCTTAGCATACACGATAGTAGCCCGTGGACCAAAGCAAGCCACCGTCATGTTTGTTAACACCCTATGTGGCAGCACAGGGACTCAAGTGTTAGGAAGTACCACAGGAACCCCCAATATGTGGGGCAAAGGATAAATCTGAAATGACAACATGAGTGTGGGAAGCATATGGACCATATGGACTTGAAGAGATATGGAGAAATGGCCCGTGGAAATTAAGATGCGAACACACACACCCCGTCACCAACACATGGGGCCCATGAGGAAACTAGAAATAACAGGCTCTGTGGGCCTCAAATGAAGCCCTGATAGGGATGTTATGTTCAACTGAACAAAAATTACAGTAATAGTTTCCTTTTTCTAGTGGGAAAGTCAGTGTGTGTTTGTCAAACATTCTTGTCAGAAGGGGGCCTGCCCACACCACCATTTTGCACGAGGCTCCAACTTCCCTGCTTCCTGCATTGCCTGAAAAGCACAGTAGGCAGGGACCTGTGTTTGCTGGCGTTTCCCCATTGGTAACACTGGAGAAAAAACGACTGCTACTACTAAATATTTCTATAGCGCTACTGGTCGTACACAGCGCTGTAAATGTATGCAGAAAATGCAGTGAACACTGGCCCCTGCCAGTAGGCAAGGCCAGTTCTAGCACCCATGCTCTATTGCAGTAGCTAACTACCCAGCCACATCTGGTTTGGGATGAATACAAATTAAAATTTGGCCTCTGGCCAGTCAACAGCACCTTGGCTACATACACCTGTGTGTTTCCCTGTCTCCTCCCCCAGGTAAGCTGCTTATAGCAGAGGGCTGCAGTGCCCTCAGGGGTGGTGGCCAAAGGGCGAAGCAGCCGTTGGCGGCACCCTTAGCAGAGCCAAGGAGGCAGAGGCGGCCTGCTCTGCATGAGAGCCGAGGGTGAATGCTGTGAAGTCCGAGGGTTGTGGGGGGATACCAACTGGGAAAGACTTGATGGTGGTGGCACCATGGACCCTTCCCACCTTCTGGGATAAAGACGGCAGAAGCCCCAGTCAGTTTCAACTACCTGCCATTTGTGGCGGCGGCGGCGGCCGCAGCGGCGGCGGCGGCCACAGAGTGGACTCCGGGGGGGGCAGGTTCAAGGAAGACACTTGGGGGAGAAACAAGACTGGTAAGTGGCTGTGGCCACTTACTCTCCTCCCTCTATTTTGGACACCCCCCCAGCCGGCTTAAAAAACAACAAGCCGGCGGCCGTGAGCCGAAGGGCTGCGGCCAAAGGGTGCGGCCCTTTGGGGCCCTTCAGGGCCAGTTGGGGGCCGAGGGGCCTGTTGGTGTGATTAGGTGGGAGGGAGTGGTTGGGGTATGGGGAATTGTACAATTATTAATGTTTGCTCAGGCCGTTGTGGGCTTTCTGTAGGGGTATATTGTGGAGGGGTGGGTATTGTATTGAAGAGGAAGTGGAAATGGCTGTCTCCCCCCCGGTGAGAGAGGGGTGGAGCCAGCAGTATACCCTGGTGGCAGCAGCGTATAGTAGTGGGGGTGAGGGGACCACTGACCTGTTGCGTAGGCGTGGTCAGAGGAGGTATTAGTTGGGGGGTTTGTTGACATGTATGATAATGATGATATTGTCTGCTGGGTCCCCTGCGTGGGAGTGAACCCGAGCAATGTATATTTATAATGTTGTACGCCACCTCGAGACTTTGGAGAGAGGCGGGATATAAATTAAAATGTGATGCGATGCGAAAATTGAGTCCTTCTGGGGGCACATGCCACCAGCAGCAACCCGGTCTTCCTTGCTGCAAGACGTTTAAAGCCTACAGCTCTTCTCTAGTTGTTCCCATGGGGCAGTTGTAGCAGGTTTGGCCTGTGGGTAAGTGTTGTCAGTGGGCATTTTACACACACATTAAAGTTCTGGATGTTTCAATCCTCTGGGTTTACAAGTTCACAAGTAAGTTCCGGATGCATTTTTCACACACACACTGTCCTGAGGCAGCCTAAAGTAGCCGCAGCTGTAGATGTGACAGGCTACCATGGAAACCAAGTGACCACAGCTGCCTGGAGCAAGGCAGTTTACCAGGAGAACTTTTTACACACAAACGTTCTCAGAGAAGTTCTATGCAGAAGTTCAAAGATCTGGATGCGTGATTTAGACACACAGAACGTTCAGGATGTAACAGCAAACATCCAGGAGAAATGTGTGTGTAAAAACACCCAGTATCCAGCCCCAAATTAAATCTCACTGGGTGCTGTGACTTAACAGCTCCTTGTTAAGTGATTAGGGCGGCCCAGACAGAGGCACCCGTAACAGGGGCTGTAGTGGGTTGACTTGACACCAGAAAGAAGCAGTCCCCACCCACCCCCGCCCATTCACTTGTGGGATCCCAGCCACCCATAGAAAGACAGAGCCAGGTGGTAGAGCTCACTCTGTTTAGTAGGGACACCTTGAAGCCAGCTAAAAATACTATAGCAGAGTGCCAGCTTAGCCTAGTGGATAAGGTCTTTGACTAGAATCTGGAAGACCAGGGCTCAAATCTCATTTTAGCCATGATCTCACTGGGTGAGACTCACTATCTCTCAGCCTCAGTAAAAAAATATGTAAAATGGGAATAAAAATGACCTACTTCACAGAGTTGGGATGGTGACCTAGATATCAACTGAAAAGCACTTTGGGTGTTAACTAACGTGACATGGGCCCAGTTCACCCAGCTCTGGCCTGTCTGGGCTAGTGCCGAACCTGCGTGTCTGTTCCAGGCCTGCCAGATGTGGGTCCAGAACAAACTGGACCCATGGTTCAGCCCTGCAAGCTGCCCAGGCAGGCCAGAGTTTGGCGAACTTATTGGGTGCATCTGTTTTTGTGCTCACCCTGCTTGGTGTGGGGGGTTGCCATGGCAGCCCATTATGGTGGGGAGTGGAGCCAGCCAGCTAGGCATCACTCCCCACCCTTCCTCCCCAGACGGGTCAGGCTGGGCAACATTTGATTCTGTCCCTTGACCCGACCCAGCTAGGGTGGCGGGGATGGCCATCTCACCCCTGGACGTGCAGCTGCAGCAGTGACTGCTTTTTACTCTTTGTCACTGAAAGTGCCATTTTGGAGCTCAAAAAAAGCAGCCTTTTTGTATCCGAATCTCCTTGTATCCGGATCAGTGTTCAGAGATATGACATGGCTTCTCAGCCACATCAGACCTCTGGACTCTAGTCTGGTTTGGCCCCTAGCTGCGTGCATGAGCAACATGTTGCTGTGCTGCCTTGCCCACCACAACGCTGTCACATTTTGCACATGCACAGCAAATAGAATACTTTTCAAAATGGCACTGTGCACAGTTAGGGGCCGATCCAGATCAACAAAACCAGGACTGGACCACAGCTAGCCTCTATTTTGACCCCTGTTGAAGCTCGTGGATCCATCGGAGATGTAGGGTGTTAATATACATGATGCTGCCCAGTATGGCCCACTGGGCATCTGTTAGCAGGCCACCAGATGTGAGCCTGCTCTAGCTCCCAACCGGATAGGCAGCTGCCCAGGAATCGTGGTCCTGGAAGGAATTGGGCCCACAGTCCAGGCCCATAGTGGGCCATACTGAGCAAGCGCATGTGTTTGTGCCACCATCCCGGCTGTGGCGCAGGGACTGCCATGGCCGACTGCCATGGGCCAACATGGCGGGGGGTGAGGGGCCGGCCGTAGTGCAGGGGTGGGGCCAGCCAGTCTCACAGCTCTTCTTCCGGCTCCCTCTCCCCAGCCTGGTAGATCGGCAGGAATGTTTATTTTGTTCCCCGACTTGACCTGGCTGGGCGGGACATATAGCTGGCGCGCCGGCTGCACAATTATTAACACCTGTAATCTGCCCCAAAGATTAATGTTAGACCTATGCTGTACATTGTGCCGCACAATGTTCTTGCTGCCAGCTTTGCCCTGCAGCTCAGGCTCATAGCTGATAAATAATGCATTTCATTTTGACCAGTGAGGTGCATTAAGGTTCACCATTCCCTTTTGATCAAGAGTGGTGACCTCCTGGAACAAGTTCAAGATGCAACTTAAATGGAAGCATAAATTATAGAGACCCCGGTTCTCTTCTCATTTACGCTGCGTAACTGCCTTGACTTTAACATATTATTTACTCCTATTTACCCTTCTTTTAGCTGGAAATTTGGCTGCATGTGGGCAGGCTCTCAACATGGACAATACAAGGAAAAGCAGGTTTGAAACATAAAATTAATGAATGTGAATGGGAAAGACACAAAGGAGTTTATTTTGTGCTAATAGTTTAGGAAAGGCATTCAGGCACTTCTAAAGTTAGAGTGCCTTGCTGCCAAGAGAAACAGCGTGAGGGGAAAAAATACCTTAACTGGAAAGTCGTCTACCAGAAGAAATTTCCTGTTTTTCTACCCAAACAAATGGAAGGTGACCTTGCCAGTCATCTCCACATCACTTTTCTCTGCCTTACTGTAGGATAAATCAGTCGAGTTCTTCCAGAGTTAACATAATTGTTAGCCAAAAAAGCAGCACATGACAATGAGCAAATAACAGAGCACTTTGTCCTTTGTACTTATTTTCAATAGCAATAAATAAGTAAATAAATAAATAAATAAATAAATGAAATTGCTATGTCCTGTCAATTAGTTTCTTGTAATAGTGTAAAGATTGGCCCACGTCACATCCTGGAATGGAAGCATGTTGCCCTTTAATCAGGGATAGGGAACCTTTCCCCTCCCCTATGCCCCTTGGAAAATTAGCATAAGCTGTACAAACTGGGCATAGAGGGGTGTGCTGGGGATGTGGGAAGGAAGGGGAAGGCCGGGAAATGGATCTATGCTTGGGATATATCTCCTGGGTTTGAGTGCACGCCCTCAGTCTCGGCTCTCTTCTCCCAGGTCTACTCTTTCAGTGCTTTAGGGCAGGGACTGGAGGCAGGAGCCAGATCTAGGAATCAGAAATGGGACAAATAAAAAAAAACAACAGCTTTAGGCCAGCTTGGCCCCTGGGCCACAGGTTCCCCACCCTCTGATCTAAATGGACAGAGCCGGTGCAAGCTCTTAGCGTGGACATGAGTCCAACTAAAGTGAATGGACTTGCCTACACCAAGTGATCACAGACAAGCTTAGCATTAGAAGGGACCTCAGGGGTCACCTGGTTCAGTCCTCTACTCCAAGGCAGCAGGATGTCCTATATCACGGATGGAGAAAACTTTCTGTCCCATGGGCCACTTTGAAAATTAATACCAGTTTTGTGGTTCACATAGGAGTTGGGAGTGAGAAAATATAAGAGATGTGCTCAGGCTGAGGGAAGGAAGAAGTCCAAACAATAATAACAATATTTATTTATTATTATTATTATGCCAGCATGTACCTGGTACTGTACAATCAGTAGGATATCTATGCAATCTATGCTATGGCTAAATCTCCTGTTCTTGAGTGCATGCCCTTAGTCTCTACTCTCTTCTCCCAAGTCCACTCTTTCAGTCAACTACCCTTCCCTACCCCAAAGAGTTTACAATCTAAGTCAGAGAAGGGAGGGGAGATAAGGAAGAGGGGAACATAGGGAACCACACAAATACATTCATGAAGTAGAGCAGTTGCAGGTGCATGTACATAATTTAGTTACAGGGAAGAGGGGACTGAATGAAGGAGGAAAGAGGTGGCATCGACGATGAGTCTATGGGGATGAGGTTAACATATGTTAGGGAAGCCAGTCAAAAGAGGTAGGTTTTCGGGAGGAATTTGAAGGTTGGGAAGGAGGGTGCAGAATAAATGTATTCAGGGAGGGAGTTCCAAGCATGGGGAGGCAGCAGGGGAAAAGGGACAAATACGGTTTGAAGAGCAAGGGATTTGCGAGCAGGCAAGGATGCTGGCAGAGGAGGATTGAAGCTCCCCAGTGGGAAATGTGGCAGGAAAACAAGTGTAGACAGACAGTGGAGAGCAAGGGACAAGGAGGAGGCCAGAGGGAGCCTGCATGTGTGTGGAAGGAATGGGCCAGTGAAGAGGGGGTGGGTGTCTAGTTGGGGCTGAGAGATAAAGTACTCACCCTCCAAAGGGGCTCTATTGTCGCGTGACTTCCTTCAGGCCGGGTAAGCGTACTGATGCTGCTAGCGCCCTCTTGGAAAGGTCTGAGCATGCTTAGAAAGGGCCATTCAGCCCTTCTGAGCATGCCCAGCTTTTTTCGTTTTCCTTTTTTTAAACTTACCTGGTCTGGAGGAAGCCACACGATAGAGTTGTCAGAGCTGCTCCAGAGGGTGAGTACACTATCCCTAAAACCCTGCTAGGACCTCACCTCCTTAAGCACCCCACCCCTGAGTAGGGTGGACATCTATGTATATTTTTCCAGGCCACTTATGAAACATACATGTTGCAGGCCCTGCACTGACACCTATGGCACCAATGCAGGCCCTGCAACATGTATGTTTCATAAGTGGCCTGGAAAAATATACATAGGTGGCAACCCTACCCCTGAGCCTGGGCTGAAAGGGCAAGTCACCATGATAGCTGTTTCCGATGGAAAAAGCTCTTCTGCAGTGAGCGGCACGGTGCGACAGAGACCGTTCATTCTGCTACTTTTGTCTGCAATCTTCCGCAATTTCTGCCAACACTTTTCGACATGCAGTCACGGTACCAAAATAGCGGAACAATGTTTCTTCCAGGACTTGCCAAGGTTATTTCTGACATTTTCTGAGATTATTTCCGACACTTTCCGAGATTATTTCCGATAATTCCGATGTCACAAAGCAAAGGGTGTGGAATTAGTGAAATGCTGGAGGAAAAGCTGTGGAAAGTCGCGGGCAATTCCGAAATGGCGGAATGAAATATCGGCGCAGAAAAAGGAGTTGCCGCTTCAGCCCAGCCCCGCCCACTTTTCCCTGGCCCCTGCTGGCCTATTCTCTCCCTGGCCATTGGGGGCCAGGGAAGGGGGAGCCGGAGCCTAGCGTAGGCCTCTGGCCTCCTTCCCTGCACTCAGCCGAGGATTTTATTAGTTTCAAAATTTCAGGGACCATTCCTCGAAACTTCAGAACTCGGAAAATCGAGTTGAGTAACTTGGTCCACAGTGTTTTCTGAGGAAAAACGAGGACTGAGTTTCAACACTAGGGCAGAGAGGAGGAGCTGAACATGGTCAAAGCAACAGGCAAGGTGGATGATATTGGCAGCAAAGCATTGAATGGAAGTGAGAGCAGCGAGGTCAGAGCAGGGGAGATCAGTAAGAAAGAAGTTGCAGTAGTCAAGGCGAGAGATGACTAGAACATGGACTAAGGTTTTGGCAGTGGAAACAGTAAGAAAAGGCTGGATTTTTGTAATATAAAGCATAACAAAGCAGAAGGACTTGGTAACAGCTTGGATCTGAAGTATAAAGGAGAGAGAGGAGTTGAAGATGCATGAATCCCAGGCTATGCGCTTCAGGGACAGATTGGCTGGTGACATCCTCAATGGAAATTGGGAGGGAAGTGGAAGGGGAATGTTTTGGGGGAAGATGGGGAATTTGGTTTTGGCCATATTAAGCTTGAGTTGGCGGCGAGACATCCAAGCAGAGATGTCAGATAGATGGTTTGTGATCTGAGACTGGATGAAGGGGAAGAGTGCAGTGGCGGAGAGACTGAGCTGAGTGTCATCAGTTGAGAGATAGAGTTGAGTTGTGTTATAAAACATGGGATCCATGTTCCAGAGCCAGAAACTGGAAAAGGATCAAATAAAAAACCACCATGGTTATGGATTTTCCCATGAACCAGAGGTTCTCCACCCCCGCTGTATATCCACAGCATCAGAAAAAGATGCTTGTCCGGCTAGTTTTTGAGATCATCCAATGAAGGAGATTCTACAGCCTCCTTAGGTAACCCATTCCATTGCCTAGTTGTTCTTGCAGCATGCAGACTCTCCCTATTATTTAACCACAATCCATCTTTCTGCAACATAACCCAATTCTTTCTTCTTCCATCTTTTTTGGCATTAAAGAATAACTGTTCTCCATCTTTTTTTGTGGCAACTGTTTCGATATTTGAAAACTGCTGCCATGTCTTCCTTTAAATGCTAACATCGGTGTAAGACTGTGGATGCTGCCTTCGTCTTTTTTGCGTCAAACTATGACACCAAGTTCAAAGGCAGATTGCAAAGCAGAGTATTTTGAAAGGACAGGGAAAGAATTTTGCAAAATGCATAGAATACATAATACCACCTTTCAAATAACAACCCAGAACCTGAAGACAGTTTAGAAACACTTAAGTTCCGAGTCATGCGCACCAAAACAACCTAAGCTTTTGCCTTTAAACATCTTTTTCTATGCTGCCATTTCAATTATGCTATTGATAAAGTGATGCTTAGAGGTTTAGACATTCAGTTCGCTATGAACCCTTCTGAAAATCTGCCCCAAACGCTAAACTGTGGGGGAAATAATATCACAAGAGAAAGGCTCTGAGCTGTTACCAGCTTTTGATGATGATGATTTTTTAATTAAATTTTAAGCAAAATATTTTTTAATGTTTTTAACCTCTCTGTGAAGTACCTTGGGACATGAAATGTCTCTGAAAGCAGGGCTGGCCTTAGAATTGGAAGGGTTTTGGGCAGGGGTGAAAGCTGTGTAAGGAGGAGCAGGACAGGGAGTGCCTGTCCTGGGGGCCACAGGAGCAGCAGTAGTGAGGCACCTGCTTAGGGTTACCATATCTCCCGTTTAAGAGAGGATGGTTATGAAAACTACATAGTGCAGGCTTGCATTGGTGCCAGTGCAGGGCTCCAACGTGTCATTTTTATAAGCATTCTCTTTTAAAGGGGAGATATGGTGACCCTATGCCTGCTGCTCCTAGGGGCTGCTTTTGACCTATGAAGCCCTAAACGGCCTGGGCCCTTGCTATCTGAGGGATTGCCTCACTTCGCTCCTTTGTGTGTTCCGGGTCGCCCTCCTGGTGGTTCCACGTTATAAGTGGGTGACACCCAACAGGCAGGTGTTCTTGGCGGCTGCTCCGGCGCTGTGGAACTCAGGCCATTTTTAGACGAGCGCGGCGGCGACCGCGCTGGTTTCTCAAAAGAGCCGGCAGCCCGTTCCACACGTGATGCTGCTGCCGAATATGTGCATGCGCGGGTGATGCGCTTCCATTTCCGGCCGCGTATGACCGGCCTCGATCGCCGACCCGGTCAGTTCGCGGCCGGAAATGGATGCGCATCGCCCGCACATGCGCATATTCGGCGGCAGCGTCACGCGTGAAACGGACTGCCGGCTCTTTTGAGAAACAAGCGCGGGCGCCGCCGCGCTCATCTGAAAACGGCCTCACTCCCAGTGTGTGTCTGCCTCAGCCCGGATCTCCTCACCTTCTGCCGTCCATGTAAGCCGTGGCTCTTCCGCCAAGCATTTGATGATAGGCAGGATGGTTAGAGGGAGGCTCTGGGATGGGTGGAGTTTTTCTTCTTGTGCACACTTTATGATTGTTTTACTGAACTGACTATTTTAATTGCTTTTAATATTGTATTTTATTGTATTATACTTTGTTAGTGTAAGGCACCTCGAGCTGCCGGAGCAGGAGGGGTGTGGTACAAATATACATATTAAATAAATAAATAAGTGGCGCTGGAGTACTGCTGCTGCTGCTGCTGCTGCTGCTGTAGGGTTGCCGCCTCTCATGGAAATGACCCTGACACTCCCATAGGCCGCAATGCGAGTGTCAGTCAGGGTATTTATTTCCGTGAGGCAGCAAGCCTACGTCCTCTAGGGGCAGTGGAATTGCTGCCACTGACTCAGGAACAGGGGTGGTGTTCCCAAAGCTCCTCAGCAGCAGCTTCCCAGAAGCATTCAGGGCTTCTGAATGAGTGGAGCTAGGGGCATAGGCCCCAGTTGCCCTGTATACTGGTAAGGTCAGCCCTGACCACAAGAAGGGATAGGAACTCTTGAAAGGAGTGCTTTTAACATCCTTTAGTTAAAGGCTTGTTCATACAACGGCCATCTCCATTGTAAATTCATCACTTGTTCCTTAATCAGGGTTTACCTTGTCTCCTAGTGTGAAATTTATTCATACTGCTGCTTCCTTGCATTTCAATGGCCCACCCCTTGCATCGGGTGACAGAGAACAAGGGGTCACCAAGGAGCACAGGAAATTATGAGGATTTCATACCGTTCCCAGAATGTGGGTTTGTGCCATTACGCACTCAAAAGGAGTGGGTGTTTTTAGACAAGCGTCTCCCCACGCATTACCCACCCATCATGCATGTTGGATGGCTGCATTGGTGCCCTATGCAGCCCTGAAACAGGCATGATGGATGGATGATGGGTGGGGAGGTGCCTGTCTAAAAACACCCAGTGTTCTGTGAATGTGTCCTAAGATATTAAAGTTTGAATTTAAAATGAGGCTGGTATACATTTAACCATGTTGGTTAACCATGGTTAATCTTGCACATTGAAAAAGATTTGCTCAGACATGTTTAAACATGTGTTAGACTGTCTACCTGAGGTTGTTAACAATAGCATGTCTTAGCAAATGTGTTAAAAGATACATTTTAATAAGTGTAGACGTGCCCTAAGGGGGTATATTCTCAGATCATTAAATAAGCAGTTGCATTCATCAACGGGTGACCCTATTGCTAACAGCATATTCTACCTGATAACATTCCATGGCCTGTGTTATGTAGGAAGTCACGTTAGATCACTGTAATGGTCTCTTTTTCGACCTTTCAATTTATAGAACAGGTCTCTGCAAGATTGGGGCCTTTGCTAATCAGCTGCCCTTTTTATATTTGGACTAAAGCTGCCATTCCAGTTAATAAATCAGCCAATGCTTTGGCAGTGGATTAGTTTGATATAAACCAGGCAGCATTCCTCTTTACTGACATGACTAAAATGTAATGTATACACCTTTTAAATAGCTTTCCCCCCACTCTCCTGAGAAGTATTTGCATCATCTGTCACTTGGATATACTGTTTAGCACTTGTAGGTGGATCAGCCACAGGATTTTGAAAAGCTGGCATCCAGATATAAATACACTCCAAAAGCACACACTCCTCTCTCAGGCTGAAACAAGCAGCTAAATTGCTGCTCACAAGAAATTTCACCATATGGAGAACCAGGATCAATTTCCCGATTGTTTCCTCATACCAATGCAATTTCTCATTTCTCACAATATCGTGAGATACCTTCCCGATTTACTGACTTTCCACTTGCCGTTTACCGTATACCGTTCATCTACCACTTACCTCATTGCCACGGGTACTGTTTTATTTTCTGGGTTTGTTGTTTCCACATTTCTGAACCAATCAGTGTGTGAACAGCTCAGCCTTTAGCCTCCCCCTAGTGCCCCTTAACCTCCACTTTAGTGCCTCCAATTAGAAATGTTTTTTGATGTTGTTCCCTTTGCTTTGACCAATCTGCAACTGGATTGCAGATTAGTAAAGGAATCTGTGTACCAGCTAATGAATGACAAGAAGTACAAGGGAAAATTAATTGCAAGAAATGTGGTAGTGTGTCGGTATTACCTCTCAGGATTCGAAATGGATACCAAAGCTGTAAACAGCAAAGTGGTAAATGGGATCCTAATAAGTGGAAAGTCAGTAAATCGAGAAATGAAATGTCAGTTGAAACATTACTGAGCACCAAGAGGTTCTTGAGTTGACTGAGACGGTATTGGGAACTGGGATTTCAATGAGATTTCCCATTTTGACAAAATCTCGTTTCAGCCCTATTCCTGTCCAAATACTTCAGCTATGGTGGCAAGAGATTGCTTTATATGGGCACTTCTCTAACATCTAGCTAACAGTGGGTGTTTTTACACACACATTTCTCCTGCATGTCTGCTGTTACATCCTGAACTTCCTGTGTGTCTAAATCACTCACCCAGATCTTAAACATCTGGCTCTTTGAACTTCTGCTAGAACTTCTCCCAGAACTTTTGTGTATAAAAGGTTCTCCTAGTAAACTGCTTTGCTCCAGGCAGCTGTGGTCACTTGGTTTCCATGGCAGCCCCTCAAGTCTACAGCTGTGGCTACTTTAGGCTGCCTCAGGGCAGTGTTTGTGTGAAGAATGCATCCAGGAACTGCCTCAGGGCCGTGTGTGTGTGAGAGTGAGTGAGTGAGTAAGAATGCATCTGGAACTTACTTGTGGACTTGTAAACCCAGAAGATTGAAAGACCAGCACTTTAAGGTGTGTGTAAAAATGCCCAGTGTATTCATTTCTCTCATATTGTAAATTCCTGAAAATAATTATTTTGGAATTTTGTTAAAAAAAAAAACCAGACAAAAAAAAAAAGGTGGCAGAGTGGAAGTTATAGAGCACATGATGAAGAATGTTTAGCACTATTATGGATGCACTATGGAGCACTATTAGGCTCATCAGAGTTATATCAGAGGTGAATTTGTGTTTCTAGAATTCAATTCCAGGAGAAAGTAATCTGTGTTCGAAAGAAGTACTTGTTAAGCCTGCATAGCTCACGTTTCCGGTTAAGTCCAAGAAATACATTTTCCCCAGTCCCAGGTCTAACAAACCTATTGCTTCCTGAATTGGATAAAACCAATTCTGTACTCCGATAAATCAGTTTTTTAAGGTGGATAGAGCATACACACCCATCTAAAAATATCACTGATTTGAGGGTATTAATGATTTCTTGGCAGCATTTGGTTAAAATACCATAGTATGGACTCTCCAAGCTTGCAGTGCAATGCATCAGCGCTCCCATACCCCACCTGCATTGCAAGACCTGCTGTTCCAATGAGCAGCAGGGAACAGGAGTGCTGTGCATTGCATTGCAGGCTTGGAACCAAGCGTAGGGCTTACAGTGCAGGTAGGTGCAGCACTGGTCTCTGCTGTTCAGATGAGCAACTAGAGCACGATCACTGCTGTGCATGACAAGCTTGGAGGATATATACCTGGAGGGCAAGTGTGGAGGGTATTTTAACCATATGCCACCAAGAAATCATTAATTTACTCAAAGGAACTAATAATTTTAGTGGGAGGGTAAAGTAGTGCTGGTGTAATACTTACACTGCCTCACTTGATTGGTCGAATTTCAGATAAGTCAAACTTTTATAGAAGTCCCACAAAATTCAACTTAACAGAATTCCAGTGTAATCAATTCACACATCATCAATCATCATCATCGGTCCTCTGCCACTGTACCCGAGGATTGGAGAGTAACGAATGTAATGCCAATATTTAAGCATCTAGACCCTCCCTCCATTGTAGGAGGGAAGGGGGCGGGGTCAGGTGTTTCTGGCTGAGAAAGCCTAAAGGGTGGCACTGCCACGGCAGCACCACAGTCCATGCGCCGAAGAGTTGCGACCAAAGGACCCTTGGGTGTGGTCGGGGGGTGGAGAGACTTCCTCTTACTTCTGCTGGGCATGAGGGAGAGGACCCCTTGGGAATTCATTGGGCTCTGGTATGTGTGTGTGTTCAAATACCTTTGGTTTACCTTTGGGCAGTGGCTGTGGTGGTGGGGTCTCTGGGTGGAGCTTAGGTTAGGAGGGGGGTGGTTTCGTTTTTGTGGGGTTGGGTTTAGTATTGTTGTTTTGTGGAGATGTTAGTGGGGTGAGTCCGGTGTCCCCCTCATGAGAGCAGGGGGTATTAGGTTAGGGTGGAGGGGGATCTTTCTGCCCAGTGGGAGTGGGGGATTGGTAATGTATCCCTTTGTGAGGGGAGGATATGGAGGGTTGAGGAGGAGGGACAGCCACGGAGGAGGGAGTCCAGGGTGGGCATTGACTATGATGGTGGTGTGGCCATTAGGGTCATGATGGGCCTGGGTAATTATGGTTCCTCTGGGGGTTTTGCTCTATCAGCGAGGTGGGAGAAGCACTTGGTGACTGTTCCCCTCGCCGGCCCCCAGGCAGGTGATCAGATGGTTGGAGGTCCAGGGTCCCCAGGCTTGAGTCTGATGCTGTTAAGTGTGATGTTGGTCGTGAATAAGTCAACTATGGTCTGGGAGTTAATCCTGGACCAGGCAGCCGACCTTATATGTATTATGGAGACATGGCTGGACACCGAGTCGGGGCCAATTCTGGCTGACTTTGTTCCAGTCAGGTACTCCGTGCAGCAGCAGCCACAGTCTGAGGGGCAGATTGTGTGTGGTCATTATTTTTAGGGATACCTTGTCCATTAGGAGGTATCTAGTGCAAATTTCACCAGGTATTGAGGGCTTCCATCTCATGGTTGAGCTGGTCGAAGACAGATTGGGGGTGCTGCTAGCATACCAGACAGCTTCCTGTACTGCTCCATCCCTACACACTCTAGCAGAGCTGATGTCGGAGGTGGTCTTTTGGTCCCCGAAGACAGCGTTCCACAGTGGGGGGACTTCAATATAAATGCTGACACTGGTCTTGGGGGGAGGGGTGGAGTGTGAGTTCATGTTCGCCATGGCAACCATGGGCCTATCTCATGTGGTGAGTGGCCCAATGCACAAGGGGGGTATATCTTGGACCTGTTTTTTTGCACCGACCTTGAGGCAGGGGATCCATTGATGGGGGATGTGTCATTGGTGCTTTTCTCATGGATGGATCATTACTTCCTATGGGCTAGTCTCCTGGCGCATGTCAGCCCCCAGAAAGGTGCTGAACCACATTTGGTTGGTTCATTCCTGGAGGTTTATGGAACTGGATAGATTCCAAAACGCACTCAGGGAATTACCCCCTGACCTTGATGGCCATTCACATGATGACCGTGTAGCTCTTTGGAACACCTTGCTGACTGAGGCCATTGACCAGACGGCTCCTAAGCATCTGCTCCCTGGGCATCGGCAATGCACATTCCCATGGTTTATGGAGGATCTGCGGTGAGTGAAGCAGGAAGGGAGGCAGTTGGAGCGACGGTGGCACCGTACTCAGACTGAAGATGACAGATTGCGGCACAGAGTTCGTTTAAAGACCTATGACATGGCTGTGCAAGGATCAAAGGAAGGATTCTTTGCTGCTCTCATAGCATCCGCTAAGTCTTGTCCAGCTGAGCTTTTCTGGGTGATGAGGGGGCTCATCAGTCTGGCCTCCCTCCACCTGGAACTGGAGTTTTCCAGTGCTCGCTGTGACATATTTATTGACTATTTTGTGGATAAAATTGCTCACATTCACAATGACTTCATTGCTGTGTTTGCTGTGGTAGGAGAAGCAGAGGTTATGGATGCCCCGCCTTGTCTGATTTTGTGGGTTCAGTTTCACTCCGTTTTGTCTGCTGATGCGGGGGATGTCTTTGGGGCAGTTAGAGCCACTTCGTGTGAATTAGATCCATGCCCGTCCTGGCTGGTCAGGGTCAGCCGGGAGACATTGGGGCTATTGCTGGCTGGGGTGGTCAATGCCTCCCTTCGGGAGGGCAGAGTTTCGGAGTGTCTTAAGGAAGCGGTGGTGCAACTTCTGCTCAAGAAACCACTGGTTGACGTTAACACCCTCACCAGCTATCAGCCTGTCTCTAACCTTCCCTTTTTAGGGAAGGTTATTGAATGGGTGGTGACTCGACAGCTTCAGGGGCATCTAGATGGCATCAGTTTTCTTGATCCCTTGCAGTCTGGCTTTCTCCCAGGTTATGGCCCTGAGACTGCGCTTGTGGCCTTGGTTGATGACCTTCACTGTGCGTTGGATTGAGGTTGGTTGACCTTGTTGATCCCATTAGATCTATCAGCTGCTTTTGACATGGTTGATCATGATATGATGGTGGCCTGCTTGTGGGACTGGGTGGGAGTGGGCGGAATTGTTCTCGAATGGTTCCACCCCTTCCTGTCTGAGAGGACTCAGCGAGTGGTGTTGGGGGACCATTTTTCATCTCCCTGGGACCTCATACGTGGAGTGCTGCACGGTTCGATTCTGTCCCCTCTCTAGTTCAATGTGTACATGCAGCCCTTGGGTGAGGTCGTTAGAGGGTCTGATGTTCAGCGCCATCAATATACTGATGACACCCAACTTTACCTCTCTTTCAGCTGACCCAGGCCTGGCAGTCTCAGTGCTTACTCGATGTCTGGCAGCTGTGGGGGACTGGATGAGGGCGAGCCGACTGAAACTGAATCCTGACAAGACAGAGATGATACTGGTGGGTGGGGCTGGGGACTCCCATCATTGATGGGGTTTGCCCTGCCAGGTTTGGAGTCTGGGGGTGGTCCTCAATTCACGGTTTTGCCTGGATGCCCAGGTGTTGGCTGTAGCGAGGAACGCCTTTTGTCAATTACATCTGATACGTCAACTTCGATCATATATCTCAGACTCTGACTTGGCCACCATCATATATGCCTTCATCACCTCAAGACTTGACTACTGCAATGCGCTCTACGTGGGGCTACCCTTGGTGACGGTTTGAAGAAAGCAGCTGGTGCAGAACCCAGTGACTTGTCTCCTTATGGGGACGGGGTGTCAAGAGCACATAACACCTGTACTCCGTTCTTTGCACTGGCTGCCTATAGTCTTCTGGGCCTGATTCAAGGTTTTGGTTTTGGTTTTGACCTACAAAGCCCTATATGGTCTGGGCCCTGCTTAGCTGCAGGACCACCTCATTCCCTAGGTCCTGGATCGGCCCCTGTGGTCATCTGGGAACGCCCTTCTCAAGGTCCCTCGGGTGGCGATTATGGAGAGGGTGTTCTCGGTGGCTGTGGAACTCCCTTCTGGTGGAGGTTCATCTGTCCCCAGACCTTCCCTCCTTCCATCGACAGTGTAAGACCTGGCTATTCTGCCAGGCTTTTGGTGGGGGAAGACGGGTATAGTGTGAGTGGTTGGGGTGGGGGATAGGGTGTTCGTTTAGCTCCACTGCTTGTATTTGTATTAATAATGATTTTTTAAATATTTATGTTTGTAAATTATTTGTGAGCTGCCTCAAGCTACCTGAGGCAGGATGGGAGCAGGATATAAATTCCTAAAATAAATAAATAAAATAAATGAAAAGGGCTCCAGAAGTAATCCTCTAAACTACAGATGGGTGAGTCTGATGTCAGTGCCTGGCAAACTGGTGGCACTGGTTGTTATGAACAGAATTATTGGGCATATTGATAAATATGACATAATAGGAACGAGTGTCAACATGATTTTAGCAAAGGGAAGTTGTGCCTCACTAATCTATTGGAATTTTTGAGGGTGTAATAAGCACGTGGATATGGGTAAACTGGTCAATATAGTGCATCTGGATTTTCAGAAAGCATTTAATAAGGTCCCCCACAAGAGACTGTTGAGGAAATTAGTCATGGGATAGGAGGCAGTGTCCTATCATGGATAGGTAACAGGTTAAAGGATAGAAAACAAAGGGTAAAAACAAAGGATAGAACTAAATTGTCAGTTTTCACAATGGAGAGAAGTAAATAGTGGCGTGCCCCAGCGATCTGTACTGAAAACACTGTTGTTTAATACATTAATTAATGATCTGGAAAAATGAGTAAAGAGTGAGGTGATCAAATCTGCAGATGATACAAAGTTATTCAAGGTAGTTAAAACACAAGCGGACTGTGAGGAATTGCAGGAGTGTAAAGTGAGAATGGGAAACTGGGCATCTAAATGGCAAATGAAATTTAATGTTGACAAGTATAAACTGATGCACAGGGAGGTAAATAATCCAAACTATATGTACACAATGCTGGGTTCTAAATTAGGGGTTACCACTCAGCTCAGTGTATGGCAGAGGTAAAAAAAAAAAATCAAACAGAATGGTAGGTATTATTTGGAAAGGGATAGAGAAAACTGAAAATATCATAATGCCTCTATATAAATGTATGGAATATTGTATGCCGTTCTGATTGCCTCATCTCAAAAAAGATACAGTAGAACTGAAAAGGCACAGAGAAGGGCAACAAAAATGATCAAGGGTATGAAATGGCCCCTGTACGAAGAGAGGCTTCCTAGGTTAGGGCTCTTCAGCTTGAAACAGACAACACTGGGCACTTTTAGATGTAGCATATTTTTTATGAATATGCTTAAGAATTTCACCCCCGCCCCGTGACAAGAAGTCACCCAGGCGCCATTGCAAACAGCAGTGCCGGCAATTCCCACATGTTCGAAGAAGCGGACATGGTAAGTCCTCTAATATTGGGGATTTACCAAGTCTGCATTTCCAAACATCTGGGTGACTTCTTGTTGGGGAGGCGGGGAGCATCAAAACTCCCAGTGCAGGAGTTTTCCCAGATAAAAATATAGGTTACATCTAAAATCACTTGGAGAGGGGATATGATAGAAAAATCATGAGTGCTGTGGAATGAGTAAATAGGGAGCAGTTATTTATCCTCTCTAACAGTACTAGAACTAGGGCACAATTCCATGAAACTAACTGGCAGCAGACATAAAACAAATAAGCAAAAGTATTTTATTCACTCAACGCACAATTAACTTGTGGAATTTGTTGCCAGAGGATGTGGCCAAGGCCAGCAGTAGAGCTGGGTTTAGAAAAGGACTAGATAAGTTCTTGAATGGTAGGACCATTAACAGCTATTAGCCAATTAGATTTGTGGAACATAACCTCGGACTGCTGGGAGCTGGGAGTGAAAGCAGGGAATGGATCGACCCATTGGGTACTTCTCCCAAGTGAACGAGATTGGCCACTGTCGGAGACAGGATGCTGGGCTTGGTGGACCATTGGTCTGACCCAGTATGGCACTTGTGTTCTTATTACCTCATGGGGACTGTGTTTCGTAAACCAACAGCTCTAAGCAAAAAAGGTAACTCATATTATATTAAAATTAATCTACCATTTAAAAATCTGCAACTCTTCAGCAAATCCAGACCATGCACCAACCCCACGGTACTGGACAGCTAGTACATAAGCAGATTCTAGGAGCACATTCCCACATACAGCAAATCAGCGCCTTTTTCTTTTCCCCGCATATTTCCTTGTATACGCTTCTTTGACCGGGCTTGCGCTTGTTTTTTAAGCGCATTGGCAAGCGGCAAAAGCCTACCTTTACAATAGCGCGTTTCTAAACACCTGCATAAATCCTGTCAGAATGTCCTCCGCTCTTCAGTATCATGAGCGCACCACTTCGGCTGGCTCCTCTCCCCTGTCCGGAGCGCTGTGTATCTGACATAATACTGACTAGCCTAGTCAATATCATGTTACAGAGTGTATCTGACAGGATACTGACTAGCCTAGTCAATACCATGTTACAGTGTATCTGACAGGATACTGACTAGCCTAGTCAATACCATGTTACAGTGTATCTGACAGGATACTGACTAGCCTAGTCAATACGTTACAGTGTGTCTGATAAGATACTGACTAGCCTAGTCAATATCATGTCAGTTACACAGCTCCCTGCTTCGGGGCTCTCGCTAGGCTCCTCCCCCCTCTCTGGGGGAGCCGGGCAAGGGAGGCGCTCATGATACTGACTTAAGCTAGTGTGGGAACATGAAAGGGCATTATTTAAAATGGCTGGAATGCGCAAATTAAATGCTGTGTGAATAAATGCAAGCGCATTTTTACATTGCCTGCATTTAGAAACACCAGCATTTTTCTGTACGTGGGAATGCGCTCTAATTTACCTTAGAATTTCCTTAGAAGTTTCAGCACCTGCCTAAAGCCATCGACTTCTAGAAGTGTTACATTTTTCGATGTCCTCCTGTTCTGTAACTAAGAGATAAAAGAAAAACAGCTGAGCCCATCTTTGATGTGCCAAATTGCTTTGGCAATTTAAAACTTCAGTGTTTTCCGTTTTGACTTTACTGCATGTCTCACAATAACTGATGGGGTTTTCATAAATCTGCATCTGACAGAGTAATGTATGTGAGAAAATCAGCTTTCATTCTTACCAGTACAAAATGTTCATGGCTTTGTGCAACTGTACAGGAAAACGTGACCTACTGATGGCTCAGAAACTGAAAAAGGTAAACAACAAGAACTCAAATTCTTTTTAACATCTTTGAATTTTAACCCCATCTCATGATTTTGAGGTGTATGACTCGAATTGTAGAACGTTTGACGTTAGCAGTGCTGCGTTTGATTCCTGCAAAAATAAATGTTCTGAAGCAGGCCCTTTTTAAACGGACCACAACTGCGGGGGTGCGGTGGGTACACATGGGCACACACCGATCCCCCCCATCCCCCTGCATGGAGGATGGCAACTGCATTGTTGCCAGTTGCTCCATGCGTGGGGAGTGGGGTTGCATGGGTTATGGGAGCGCGCACCCCAACATTTACACAGGATGCTACCCTGCGTTGATGATGGGTGTCGATGTGGGAGAGAGTCATGTAAAAAGGGCCACAAACTTGCAAAAGCCCAAACTATGTATAAGTGACACCATTTTACTTATTCTGTTACTGCCACAGTTTCTGCACACCTCTAAAAGACCTCCAACAATTACTTGTCTTATCTGGTTTTATTTGCATCTATTGGGTAGGTAACAAACAATATATTTTAGGAAAAGGAACTTGTAGTTCACAAACATTCTTCATCACTTTCTTCTATGATACCTGGCTTTGAATATATGGCCCAGCATTTGAAAATTGTGACGCTAATGTACAGCTGCATTAGCTAAGGAACATATATTTCCTAAAAGGATGTATATTTCTTTCAGCGGCTCTGAAGTGAGTTATTGGGTAGAGTTTGGGGAGTTCTCTCTCTCTCCATAAATTTGGTACTACACTTTCTCAAAGACACAGTTTTCACTCCTCTGCTTAATTTTTATGGCTAAATACCGCTGCTGCCACATATTTAAAATCTGTGGGTGTCTTAAATAGAAATTTATTGACTCTTCCCAGCTTTTCAATTTGCAGCAGTGCTCGTTTCCATTGATTTGAGTACACAGATGGTGCCAATCACAGCTTCATAGACAGAATGTTATTGCCAAAATAATTTGTCCTATGTTATATCTTAGCACCTGTCCCTGGGGCAAGTTTTCCCTGCAGAGATACTCCCTCACTCAAATTTGGGGCTATTGCTACCGTGATTAACCTTTTTAGGGAAGGTTATTGAGCGGGAAGTGGCCCGTCCGCTGCAGGCACATCTAGACGGCATCAGTTTTCTGGATCCTGTGCAGTCTGGGTTTCATCCGGGTTACGGTACAGAGACCATGCTTGTGGCCTTGGTTGACAACCTCCTAGTAGAGCTAGATAGTGGTCATCTGACCCAGGTCCTGCTGTCTCATTACTCTCCCAATGTTTGGAGGCTGTGGCGGATTGGATGCGGCAGAGCAGACTGAAGTTCAATCCTGATAAGATGGAGGTGATGGTGGTGGGAAGGGCGGGGGAGATGCTGGTCCCCCTAATTGGGGGGGGGGGGG
>QEPC01002911.1:1853238-1870113 GCA_003113815.1 Sphenodon punctatus | reverse complement strand
GGGGGGGGGGGGGGGAGGTTCGCCCACCTGTTACTCTACAGGTTCGGAGTCTGGGGGTGGTTTTGGATTCGGGCCTCCGTCTGAATCGGCAGGTGCAGGCGGTGGCTAAAGTTGCCTTTCGCCAGCTGTATCTGGTAAGGGGGCTTCGACCTTACCTCTCCGGACCTGATCTAGCCACTCTTGTCCATGCCTTCATCACCTCGAGGCTAGACTACTGCAATACGCTTTAAATGGGGCTTCCCTGGTTTCTGGTTCAGAGGCTGCAGCAGAATGCGGCAGTCCACCTCCTGATGGGGACAGGGCGGCGTGAGTACGTAACACCGGTGCTCCGCGCTCTGCACTGGCTGCCTATAGCGTACCGAGCCAGATTCAAGGTGTTAGTATTGATTTACAAAGCCCTGCACAGTCTGGGCCCCTCATATCTCGGGAACCGCCTCGCCCTCTGCGCCAGAGCGATCCCTTCGGTCCACCGGGGGCGCCTTTCTGGAGGTCCCCCGTGTAAGACAAGGGGCCACAATGGAGAGGGCGTTCTCAGTGGCCGGGCCGTGGTTGTGGAACTCCCTTCCGGAGGAGGCTTGCCTGGCCCCGGGTCTGTTGGCCTTTCGACGTATCTGTAAGACTTGAGTGTTCGCCCAGGCCTTTGGAGGAGAGGGTGGGGGGTGTTTTAAATTTGTTTTAATTATGATATTGTAGATTTTTGTATGTTTAAAAATTGTTTTATATTATGTTGGAAGCCGCCCCGAGATGCCATAGGCATGGGGGGGTGGCGGCATATAAATATAATGAAATAAAATAAATAAATAAAATATGACTCTTCTGGTTCTCTTAGATCTATCAGCGGCTTTTGATACCATGAGATGTTGGTGACGTGCCTGCGGGACTTGGCCAGGGAAGATGGGACCATTTTGCAGTGGTTTCGTTCTTACCTTGTGAACAGATGCCAGCGGGTGGTGCTCAGTGATTGTACATCTTTGCTGGGGGAACCTCCCATGTGGGGTCCCACAGGGCTCCATCTTGTGCCCTCTCTTGTTCAATGTGTATATGAAGCCGTTGGGGGAGGTGGTTCACAGCTGGGGAGCCTGCTGTCATCAATATGCAGATGACACCCAGCTGTATTTGTCTTTTTCACCAGGCCCAGGCCCTGCAGTCTCCTGGCTGTCCCAGTGTTTGGCGGCGGCGGCGGCGGGACACTAGTTGAGGTTGAGCCGGTTGAAGTTCAATCCCGACAAGATGGAAATTATGCTGGTTAGTGGGGTTGGTGTGTTCCCAGGGGATAGGATCATCTTAGCCCTCATGCTACTCAAAGACTAATGGGGATTTAGGCCCCTCCCAGTCCACTATATCTGCATGTGAAACACATTTGAAGAGGCAAAGAAAGAACAGGAAGGTGAGGACAGGATTTAAACATACAATCAGTTTACTTTAAACTAAATATCAGGAGTTCCTGTCTGCCTCCAGAGTCTGCTGTTGTTACTACTCAGCTAATCTCTGGCAGACATCTCAGCAGGAGAGGAACAGGGACTCGAGGAGGGATTGCAAGAGGAAAGAGTGTACGGAGTAATAACCTTACTCATCATCAGGCTCCAGGTAGTGGAAAAAACTGAATTCAAAATAAGTGATCTTCTGAGTAGGGATGAGCTGAAGCTGACATTTAAGTGATTTCCTAAAGCAGGCCCAGAACTGGGAGGGGGCACTTTGTAAGCTTAGAGCTGGCACTGAGAAAAGTGGATAATGGTGTGTTGAGAATGGTGTCAGTGCTGATGCTAGAGGAGACTGTGGTTACACTGGTTAGTGATGGAAGGACGTTTCACCCAGCATGGGTCCCTTCAGAATGTACTGAAAGCCTGGTGGGCCAGATAAGGGCTGACTGTGGAGGTCTCTCTGGGCAGGGAAATGGATTGTGAGGGAGCACACTTAGGTAGGGTGGCCAGATATGCAAATGTTAGAGGATACTTATGAGAAATACAGGTTGCAGGGCTGCATTAGAACCACTGCAGCCCTGCAAGCAACTTGTATTTCTCATAAGTGACGGCCAACCTACACTTAGAGTAGAGGAAGTTAAGGGAGAGGAGGAGCTAATTGCCTCTTCACCAGCCCCACTTAAAAAGTGTCGGTAGCAGCAAAGGGCCTTTTGTTGTGCCCCCTGTTTTGGAGAGTGAGCAAGGCAGATGGGGTTTGGTGTGGCCATGGGGTGTGTGTGAGAGAAGCCCCCATGGAGGTGGGAAAATGCAGGGCACGGCCAACTGGGCCCAAGGTGTGAAGGAGGCAGTCTTGCAATGCGAGAGCTGTCTCCCCTTACTTAAGACGGCTCTGCCCTGAGTCTTGTGGGCAGCCCCACCCAGCACACTGAGAATAGCGGGTTGCCTTTTCCTGGGGCTGGAAAGGAATTTTTTGCAGAAAAGACCAGTATTGGCAAATGGGCTTGCTGTTGTTTTGCCTTTCCCACAGTGCGATTCAACCTATCCAGTTGGCAGTGAGGGCCTTTATGGCCAGGTGGGCATTCTTAGGAGAACTTTGTTGTACTCGTGCGGGGGTCCAGCCGTTTTAAGATCCATTTCGAGGCATAGGATATATGATAAACGGGCAAGATCTCCTTATGAGATGGGGATGTGGGACTCATGGTACAAGCAGGGTGCAGCTTGGCCTGTGATCGCATCCCTGGGAGGGGGAACTGGGGGCAATGTAGGGGCCTACACGCCCTCCCGCCTCCAGCTTAACCTATTCCTTGTCCGGTCCCCAGGGAGGCATGATGGTCCTCCTTCACCCATGCTGGGTGTCATGGGATGGAGGAGGAGGCTTAGTATTTAAGAAATTTCTAGGGAACTGGTACTCGGGGGTGCATTGAAACCAGTCCTCCCTCACATAAGTTAGATAGTATTTAATATTAAAGTTAGCTGGACCCACATTGCCTCTACAGGCAATTCCCCCACCCCCCAGTTTTATGTTAATAAAGAGTGCAGCTGTTTTCAACCCAAGCTATGTGTCCTTCTCTCATTCGGGGGTGCGTCGACAAACTGGTGAGGAGAATGTGATCCTGGTGGGCAGCAGGAGCAGGTTTAACCCCAGGTCTAACCATCTCTAACCTTCCCTTTTTAGGGAAGGTTATTGAACGGGCAGTGGCACTGCAGCTCCAGGTTCATCTTGACAGCATCGGTTTCCTTGACCCATTTCAATTGGGGTTCCGCCCCGGCTTTGGTACAGAGATGACCTTGGTGGACGATCTTCACCGAGAGATGGATGCAGGACACTCAACACTTCTGATCCTGCTAAATCTCTCAGCCACCTTTGACACGGTGGACCATGGGCTGCTGTTGAGACGATTGCGAGTCCGGGGGGGGTCTGGATGGGACTGTCCTTGGATGGTTCCGGTCATTCCTCTCAGGGAGAAATCAGCGGATTGTCCTGGGGGCTGAATCTTCCAACCCCCGGATTGTGGCGTTCCTCAAGGTTCTATTCTGTCTCCATTATTGTTTAATGTTTACATGCAGCCTTTGGGGGAGATCGTGAGAGGGTTTGATGTGCGTTGCCACCAATATGCTGATGACACCCAGCTTTACCTCTCTTTTTCAACTGACCCAGGTCCTGCCATCTCAGTACTGTCCCGATGTTTGGAGGCCGTGGCGGATTGGTTACGGCAGAGCAGACCAAAACTCAATCCCGATACGACGGAGGTGATGATGGTGGGTAGGGCGAGGGAGGTGTTGGCTCCCCTCGTAGAGGGAGTCCACCCTCCTGTAGCCCAGCAGGTTCGGAGTCTGGGAGAATTGCTGGATTCAGACCTCCGCCTAGCTCAACAGATGGAGGTGGTGGCTAAGGCTGCCTTCTGCCAGTTATATGGAGGTTGCATCCATATATTTCCAGACCCGAATTGGCCACCCTCATCCATGCCTTCATCACCTCAAGGCTGGACTACTGCAACGCGCTTTACGTGGGGCTTCCCCTGATGCTGGTTCGGAGGCTGCGGCTGGTGCAAAATGTGGCGGCTCATCTCCTGATGGGGACGGGCCGATGGGAGCATATCACTCCCATGCTCCGCGTGCTGCACGGCTGCCTACAGCGTACGGAGCCAGATTCAAGGTGCTGGTCTTGGCTTATAAAGCCCTACACGGTTTTGGCCCTTCATATCTCAGGGACCACCTCACCTTCCGTGCCCCAGAGCGACCCCTTCATTCTGCTGGGGGCACCTTCTTGAAGGTCCCCCGTGTAAAGCAGGGGGCCACGATGGAGAGGGCATTCTTGGTGGTCAGGCCGCGGCTATGGAACTCCCTCCCCGAGGAAGCCCGCCTGGCCCCAAATCCGTTGGCCTTCCGCCGGGCCTGCAAAACTTGGCTGTTCTCCCAGGCCTTCGGAGGCAGAGGGGAGGGGGAACTGGGTCAATAGGTTGTGGTGGCTTTTTAAATGTTTGAATTTTCTCTGTTTTATTGTTTTAAATTGTTATTTCTATGCTGTAAGCCACTCCGGGATGCCATGGGCATGAGGGGTTGGCTAAAAAAATATAAATAAATAAAATAACTGGTAACAGGAGCAGGGTATGCTGCAGGCCTTCTCATCTCCCGCCCCCACCTGGCCAGGTCCTGAAGCCCCACTGCATCCTCCTGCCCCAGTCCACACTCTTCAGGGCAGGGGCAGGAGCTAGGGTTACCATCTCTTTGGGTTTGAGCCCGAGTCTCCGGGTTTTAAGCCACTAACTCCGAGCTCCGTCTAAAGCCTCAATTTCTCTGGATAACCAAGGGGTATCTGGATAACTCGGAGAAATCAGAGTTTGAGGGGGTGAGGCTGTATTGGAAAGGGGCAAGGTGAAGAGGATTTTCCTATCTCCTTTCTGATGTGGCTTGAACCCCTGAAGAGCATTGTGATAGCACGATACTCCAACCAAAGGAAGCTGGGTGGCCATATTGAAAATAGGTGGGAGAGTACCTTTGACGCACCCCTTTCTGGCATGGACATACCCCCATTGGGTTAAAATCTGAAGGACGAGGGCAACCCTGGCTAGATCCACGAGTAGAAAAGGAACCTTAGAACAGGCCAGAGGTCACCCATCTCTGCATTAGAGCATTCCTCTAGCTGTCCCTTCCTAGTCTGCCCAAACCAAGAAATAAAGACATAAGGACTTCTTGGTGGTGACCTTGGCCTGGTAGATTTTCAATCAGCCAGTGGAGACCATCAAACACTTTTAGCGTAGAACAATTCACTTTAGATATACTTCTTTCTCATCTACATTCAATCACTCAGAAGGATGATGGGCCCAAATATAAGGGGACCAGATTTTGAAAACTTTCAAGTGGGATGTCCATGCCCCCCCCCCCCAAACCTAATATGCAACACATAACATAAATGAGAATTTCTATAAAATCTTGCAATTTAAGTTTGTAATGGATCTCCATCTTGTTTGCTTTTTCTTTTTTTGAGGAAAAAAGGGGTTTCCACCCTAGCCTTAAAGTTAAGACTCTCACACACATTCACTGGCAGGTTAAGTGATGGCCTGGCTCTAGCACTTCCTGGCTGTGTGCCCAAGGCCCTACTGCTGCCCTGCCCAGCCACACTGCCTGGAGTCCGTTACACTGCTCCAACTTGTGATGTTTAAATGGTCCCACCTAACCTGTCAGGGGTGGGGATTCAGCTTGATGGAGCCAGGCATGACTGTCTTGCCTAAATCTGGATAAACTGGTCACCCTGGCCAAATGAAGTAATCCTCCTCCTTGAGTGGTAGGCAGGTGCCGCACCAGGACACAAAGGTAGACTGGGAGACACCAACGTGTCCAAGGTCACACAGCGAGACCAGGCTTTGAGCTCAGGGACACCCAGCTGCAAACCCAGAACACACTAGCTGTTGATCCACACACTAGCTCCCTTATAACAGCAGATTGGATACAGCACCACTAGCAGGGTCATCAGCCACAGGGACTGAACTGAGACCCTCTCAGTTCAGCGAGGATCTCTCTCCATACCCAGGAGCCTCTAGCCCAAAAGAAGGGAACTTTTCCCCTCATAGGGGGCATTTTACTAATTTAAAATGAGGAAAAGCTGCAAGGGCTCAGATTCCTAGACTGAATTTGGGGTTGGAAGTACTTGGGGTAGGGGAAGGAAAAGGACGGTCCACATCATACATCTCTGCTATGGATCTATCCCCTCTCCTAGTTGTGTGCATTCTCTTATCTCTGCTCCCCTCTGCTCCCATTTCAGTGTTTGGTGGTAGGAACTGGAACCAACGACCAGATCCAGAAACTTCAAAAGGAGCAAATAAAAAATTACTCACAGGCCGCATTTGGCCCCCAGACTGAGGTTCCTAAGGTTGCCATACCTCCCCTTTAATCCAGGACTTATGAAAAATACATGGTGCAGGGCTGCAGTGAAACCAAATGCAGCCCTGGACCATGTATTTTTCATAAGTCTCCTGGATTAAAGGGGAGGTATGGCACACCCCTGCTTTAGCCTATGGCCAGAAACGTTTAGTTCTCTTAGCTCTGTAGAGTAACAGTTTTATCAACCTGCTCTGCAGCCTAGCAACTTCCCCGCCACACCACCAGAAGAGGCCAGAACATCCTGCTTTGTGGCACTCTATAAACATTAATCAACCCTCACCTGGCCTTCACTTCTCTAACATGCAACTTTCAAGCCCATGGTGCAGGTTTTACAAAAGAGCATGGGCCATGGGATATTTCCATTTTAAAAAATCATCTCTCCGTGAGTTGTGTTTTGTACGAGGGAGAAGCTCTGGCTTGTTTTTGGAGTCTGCTGGGTGCATTTTAGGGGATAGTGGGTATTAACACACATAACGCCGGTCTTTTCGGCCCACCTGGGCCAGCGCCAACCCCTGCATGTTTGTTCCGGGCCTGCCAGATGTGGGCCGAATTCAAACCCTGACGGGCTTGGCAACCAGGCCGGAAATGTGGGGCCGGAACAAACTGGGCCCACGGTCTGGCCCCTCGAGCAGCCCAGGTGTAGGGTTGCCACATATGCAGATTTTTAGGGGGCACTTATGAGCTATACAAGTTGCAGGGTTGCATTGGGCCAGAGCTGGATGAACGTGCCCGCCCAGCCCAGCGTCAGGGGTCACCCTGGCAGCTAGCCATGGCTAGGTGCCAGCCACAGTGCAGGGGTGGAGATGGCCGCTTCCTGCTGGATGTGAGGCTGGGTGAGGTCATGCCCCCCATTTCTGGCCGGGTGAGCACCGTCACGTTTGTGAAAACCTGGTTCTTCACGTCCAGCACAATCAATGATGTCAGCTCAGACTGACTGACTGATCGCCTGAATCTTCAGTTTTGTTGTCAATGAAGGACACCTTGATAAGGTACAGACTTTCACAGAGGTATCGTGTGTTAATCTTGATTGCTTCCTGCCTTTTATTGATCCTACTTTGACTTTGTGAATCAACAGGCAAGTGGAGTGTAGGCTGGAGTTGCTGGATGGTAGCAACACAATATGCTACCAACAGGAAGAACTCAGTTCTTCCTGTTTGGACCTTATTAGAATCTAACTTTGTGGGTTGACAGAGCAGGTTAAAGCTCGGTCAAGCATTCCAGTCTACAGGAGTGGAGAACCTCAGGCTTGGGGACTATATGCAGCCCACAGCAGTGGTGTAGTGGGGCAGGAATGTGGGGGAACAGAGTTCTGGCACTTTTTCTGCAGCCCCCACCCCTTGGCAGCCTTGGAGGCTTTGGGGGGGGGGGGGGGGTTCATATGAAGAGTTCCTGCACTTTTAAAATTACCACTGGTCCACTGCTAGTTTTTTATTTGGCCCCTTTACAGTTCCTGGATCTGCCCCTGGGTTCCAGTTCCTACCTAAGCACTGAAATACTAAGATCAGAGGAAGGGAGAGAACAGACATGAGGGCATGCATTCAAGGGCAGGGAATGGATTCCTGGCACAAATCCGTGATCCGGATTCTCCCCTATTTCCCCAACCCTGAGTGCAACCTTTAAGTAGGTACCTCGATACCCAACTTCTGTGCAGTCCTTGGAATCTGTACTAATATTTAAAAGGTTTTCCACCCCTGGTCTATGTGCTGGCAGTATGGATGAGCAGTCTAGTTTGGATAAAATAAAACACCTAAAAAGTAGACTATAATAGAACAAGGGGTACAGTAGGATATTAACTGGCAGCAGATTTAAAACAAGTTAAAGGAAGTACGTTTTCACTCAATGAGTAATTAACCTGTGGAACTCACTGCCAGTGGATGTTGTGAGGCTGACAGCACAAGATTGGATAGGTTCTTAAGATTGCAAATGGCTGTTAGTCAAGATGGTCAGGGGGGGAATCATCTCACTGCCAGGGACTGGGAGTGAATAGTAGGAAATTGATCACTTAGTTATAACTTGCTGTGCACTTTTCTGAAGCAACCAATTCTGGCTGGTGTCAGAGACTGAATAGACCATTGGTCTGACCCAGTATGGCACAGATTTTGTTCTAAACACAGAACCCTTCAGATTCGTGAGGCCCGCCTCTTTCTTCTACTCTACAGGTTCTAGATTAGTGGTTTCCAAACTCCAGACCTTCATGACTTGGGTTAAATTAAGCAACACAATAGCCACCCATGAGTGGGTGGCAGCCTGGCCATTTCACCATGGAGTTCCTGGCCCAGTGTCCCGGCATGGCATCCTCCAAATGCAGGTGACGGGCGGAAGTGGGGTGTGGGACATCATGAGGGTTAATGCACGTCGATGTGTGGGTGTGCGGACCAACACGTGGGACTGTCATCTGCTGGGGAGCACCAGCCAGGAAGGAGGCTTGATGCACTGGCCACACACCCCGCTTGTCTTCTTCCCAACCGGGAAGGAGCGCCAAACGGAGCTTGTTTGCAGTCAGCAGGCAGAGCCTGCTCCCCAGCAAGCCGTACCGTCCACCAGCCCCGCTCACCCCTGCCTTTAGTGGGAAGGAGGCAAGCGGGGCGAGTTGCTGTAGGAAGGGGACCTGAGGGATGAGTGACCTATTTGCGGGCTGCGAGTGTCACAGGACACACATTCACACTGCTGTCTATTGGATGCGGCTGTCACCCGTGGGATGCAGGCAAGTGCCACACAGTATTCACAGCTCACAAGCAGGGCTATCGTGCTGTTTAACAATGCCCTTTGTTTCGAGACATAACACCATGACCCCCTACAAGCAGCAGCCAAATAACAAGGACCGGCCTTGGGATTTACAAGGCCCAGGGCAAAGAAAGAGTGGGGGTCCTTGAGGCCCCTCCCTTTTGGGGGCAACCTCTGCGGTGCCGTGAAGGTGGTCACGTTTGGGGCCCCACAGAGAGGGAGTGGTGCCCCCACAACCTGTCCTGGTGAAAATAGAGGCCACCGCGGTTCCCTCAGAAAGAGCGGGGCCCGGGGTGGCCGCCCCAAATCGCCCTGTGGTAAGGCCGGCCCTGAGAATTACTGCTTGTGTTCTCCCCACCCTCTACTCCCCTCCCCCAATTTCAGGCAGGTTGTAGTCGACCCAAATTACATTTGTCAAAACGTTCAAGCAACCGATTTTGTGGCAACCATGCGACAGATGCCCAGTAGATGGGCACGTGGGAACTAATGTGGGCTATTGTCTTGTTTGATTCCACCCACAGATGTAGCGGGGGAATGTGTGTTTAATACCCAAACAACCGGCTAGCTACCATTTATAGCGTTTTTGCACAGGTGAGCTTTTTCCTGTATTTTAAAAAAGTCTGGGTTGGGAAAACTCTCGCGAGGGGATTTAGATGCTCTTCCCTGGACCAGAAGTCACCTGGGTACCATTGGAAACAGTGGCGCCGGGCCAATCCCAGATGTTTTGAGACACAGACCTGGTAAGACCCCGATAGCCAAAGTCTTACAAATCCACGAGTTACCTGGCACTACTGTTTCCAATGGCACCTGGGCGACTTCTGGTCCAAGGAGGAGCATCTAAATCCCCCCAACGAGGGTTTCCACAACCCAGACTTTTAAAATACGGGGAAAAGTTCTCCTGTGTAAAAATGCCCTTATACATTCAAATGGAGTAGTGCTAATTCTCACAACCTAAGGATATTTTCCAAAGGACTTAAGAGAGAAGAAAACCATCATTACTCCATCATCGCCTAGGCACAGACATAGCTGTGCATCAGGAGAAGCCTAGAACAACCTGTATAATTAACAGGGAAGAGTCACTAGAGGTGTCAGAGTAACAGATTCATGTATGTTTAATCCAACGCACTGGTCATTTACTCTTCTCATTACAATAGGTAGATAATTTACCCAGCAGGCTTAGAAGGGAACTAGGGTTAGATTCTCATAAGAACTTTCTCAATCCCTAATCTGATTAAACGTCTGCTTTCTTAAAAAAATATTATAAAATGGCCAACTAGCATGCATACAGAAAAGAAAATGTTTTCAACAGATGGTGTGTCTGACTCTGATCTTTAATGGCTTAAAAATAAACAAAACAGTGATTTTTGTAGTCTATTTATGCATTGTGTATAAAAAGGAGAGATGGGCAACTCTTTTGTTTGTTTGTTTGTTTTAAAAGGAAACTTTTGGCACTTTCAAAATCCTACCTTTATATTTCATTGGGTATTGCTTGGAGTGATACTTTCATTTTGTTTCTCAAAATATTTTGCATTGACACTGACAAAAAATGTAAAGTTTTGTGAAGAGGATTGGTTGCCTAAACCCACTCAAGTTCTCTCTCCCCCCTCCCCCCACCTTTATCTCCCCTCAAACAAAACTTTTGCAAGCTTTGAAAAAGACTGCAAAAAGTTTGGGAACAACTCAGAGTTTAACTTACTTGATTGGCCACCAAATTCCTGAACTTTGGTTGTTTGAAACCTATGTACAAAGTCCACATACAAAATTTCCCAAATGGTCCCTCCCTTTAATTCCACCAGAGAATTAACAAAACTTTCCAGTGTAAGAACCCCTTAAATCTTGGAGCATTCAAAGATGTTTAACTGGGACCCAGTTGCACTGCACGCGGCTGAGACTACCGAATTTAAAAGTGCAAATCTCCAATGCACATACAACAGTATCCAGCACAGACACTTCCAAATTTGCTATTGCATTACTGGAAATCCCTGCTCATGGCAGCCAGCCCCAAATGGGAAGAAATTAGTAAATACTATAGTGGTGAGTTACTATCAGGACCTCTGGATCTTGAACCCGTGACCCTAGGGCTCCTGAAGCCATGGATGGACCTGCAGCACCTGTCTGAGGCCCAGCCACTCCCCCAATGGGTCTCTCTTCACTGATCAGGCCACACCCCTCTTTCCTATCCCTCCCAGCTCCCTGGTTGTCTCCAGCCAGCATATAAAACTGGCTGATAACAACGGAAGTTGGGAGGAACATTGGTCTTCCTGTGCTGCTGTCTCCTTGACCTGAAGCCTTGTTTCCGAGCCTGATTCCTGTTCCTTGACTCTGTGTGCTGAGACTCCTTGCACTTGAAGCTTTGCTCCTGACTCTGTGCCTCCCTTCTCCCCTGGTCCAAATCAGAGTCTGGCCTCTGATCGTGCTCTATTCCACCCTTGGATTTGACCCTGATTCTGCTCTGACCTACCTCCCAGACCCCGCCATAACTGACAACTACTTTGCAATAAAGTGTTCCGGTATAAGCAGCCAATTATACAGGGTCAGATTCACTTCACTGTAATTACACACCAATGTAAATAAAATCTGAGACTATATGACCCAGAATATTTTGCTATGAATTATCTTCAAGTAGTAGTTCAGCTTTTTGATAAGAAAAGGAAATATCAGCCCCATAAAATATCTCTGAATATGAATTACGAGTGAATGGTTTCTTACTTTAAAAACAATCTTTATGATGGAATAGATTTAGAACAGCTTCGGAATCTCACCTAATTTAATTCCAGGACCGTTTGAAGGAACATGCTCAGCACATTGTAGTACGGCTGCAGTAATATGAGGTGTATGCGGCAAGTTAATGATTCTGCCACAACTATATAATCAGGCAATGACTTGTCTGCATGCTTATCTGTTTACAAAAACAACAGCAATCAAATAGAAAAATAGTACTCTACTGAAAGAAGTCAGCATTAAGTATTTGGGAGTAAATCTGTCCAAGAATTAATTTTTTTTATATAAAATGAATTTCCCAGAAGTACTACAAAAGCTTAAAGTCCAAGTAATGGCATGGAGAGACCTAGCTTGTAATTGGATGGGAAAGATTAACCTATTAAAATTATTGTCCTCCCAAAAATTTTATATCTAATGATGGCACTGCCAATTGATTTACCTGGACCCTTCAATCCGGGTGGATAAGCTGGTAGCACATGTAGTGTGGTCACGTAAAAAACCTAGAAGAAAGAAAGAAATATTGATGAGATCTAGGGAAACAGGAGGGTTAAACCTCCCAGACCTTAGGCTATACCATAAAGCAGCATCACTGAGCGCGCTAAAAGCTTGGTATCATAATTCAGAGCAACAGAAATGGGCGCAGATAGAAGCAACTAGCCTAAAAATAGGAAACTTCAGGAACCACTTGATGCATACAGTTTCAATAGAAGGATCCGTATGGAAGGAACATCCGTTTGCATGGGTGATATGGAAAAACTGGAAGTTAATCTTGAGAAAAATCAATAGCTTTACAGAAGCCTCCAAAGAAGCCAAGAAAGCTAATTCCCTAGGGAATTTATAGAAAACCCCACCCACAATAGCAAAACAACAGGTGGGGATACCTTAAACATAGCATTCATAAAAATCACATATTTTTAATAAATCTCAAAACAGATATGTATCCACAGGCATGGAAATCCAATCGGGGTACTCACTAGCACGCCAAAAACATATACAGTCAATTAGGAACACCAACACTGCAAATAAAACTATACCATGCTGGACACACTGTGTTTCAGACCATCTTGTGGTCTTTATCAACAGCACCAGTGAAATAATGGGAAGGATTACAAAACAGGTGGGTGGTCTCCAAGATTTACATATCCTCCATACCTGGCACATTTATAATATCTCCTGAAAACCTGTAAGAAACAAATTAACAACCCAATGTATCTTATGGCAACATCATTTTGCAAAAAGGTATTTAGTAAAGCTTTTAACCCCAACATATATTGGATGTTAGTTTCTATTTTTTATATATTTAATAAACTTTTTGTCCCCTTGGAAAATAATCTACTCACCCCCTGTCCACATGAATCCATGCATGCATTGCTCTGAAGCAATCATGGCAACCAAGATAAGTCTGTTGTTTGTTCCCTCAGTTGAATACTACAATATATAAAAAGAAATTTTAAACTCTATTAAATTATTTTTTAACATTTAAAACTCATATCCACTAGGAGAAGAAACCCACTTACCCCCTATCTGGATGAGACCATATATCTCACTCTATTCCATAACAATCCTGATAATGGAGTTAAGGCTACTATTTGTTTCCTCAGTTAAATACTCTCAAGCCCATCCAGCACACCTGATTTGAGCATATGTGTATCAGTGATTAACTCAAATGCTAATGTTGTACACACTTTACTAAGGGTAAGTTGTACAACCCATGTGTGAACTCCAACAGCATAAACATATCTCCCCATACCAACTCAAAGTCCTTGGTGGGTTGCCTTCAAATCCCTTTTTGAGGAAGATCCAATCCCCAAGAATGCTGTCTCTCTGAGTCAAGCCTGTCTCCAGTTGTAAAGTTGAAAGATTCTTCCTCCATAGAATCACAGGATTCAGGTCATCAAGACGACACCTCAGCTGCTCCATATCCTTTCCAAGGTATCTTCAAATTCCACAGCATGAGGGGCACCCCTGAAGCTGTATAAGTAATAACTCAAAAGTTCTAAATCCACTGAACTGCATACCAAATTTTCATCATTAAAGCTCCAAATCCTTAACATTGCTTCCCAAGGTCCAATCTTTACGACTAATCCTGTGTGATGAAAATCCCCACATATTCATGTACAAGGAAAATAATATTAACTGTATATACATACATAAGTGACATCTTAGCATTAGAGGACTTCCTTACACAGACATAAGTCCTTGAAGACACACACAGAGGCTGACCCAACCTCCCATATATAATGTATATAATTTCCAAGCAAAAAACACAGTAATAATAACCTTATAGAATAAACATACATTCTGTACAGCAAAAAGTGTAGACTATCACTGTAAGAGGGAGCATGCCGTAGGTGCTAATTGTTGTTAATTGTTAACAACAATTGTTAATGGGTTGTTAATTGTTTCTTACAGGTTTTCGGGAGATATTATACATGTTCCATGTATGGAGGATATGTAAAACTTGGAGACCACCCACCTGTTTTGTAATCCTTCCCATTATTTCACTGGTGCTGTTGACAAAGACCACAAGATGGTCTGAAACGCAGTGTGTCCAGCACGGTATAGTTTTATTTGCAGTGTTGGTGTTCCTAATTGACTGTATATGTTTTTGGCGTGCTAGTGAGTACCCCGATTGGATTTCCATGCCTGTGGATACATATCTGTTTTGAGATTTATTAAAAATATGTGATTTTTATGAATGCTATGTTTGTTTAAGGTATCCCCACCTGTTGTTTTGCTATCTACAGAAGCCTCACCATATTCACCCATAGATCTTAGAATTTTAACACAATATAATACGGCAGTCAACATTAGCGCTAAACTTTGTCAAAAGCAGATTCTTAGAGCAGAACATTTATTTAATGAGGGAACCTTTGTCACACAGGAAGCTCTGGAAGAAAAAATACAAACGCGAATTGAGCAGTATTTTCAATTGAGGCGTGCTTTCACTCAGCCAGGACACATTAGTGAATAGTACTGCAGGGAACCACATAATGTTGAAAAAAAAATTATTTGAAAGAGCGAGCAGTAGGGGCAGACTGGGTAGGATATACAGAGAACTAAAGAAACTTAGGTAAGAACTTTGAGGACTCTCAAGTGAATGAGATTATCTCTCACATTAATCTCTGTGCCAACTCGCTGGAAGCTAGAGAAACTCAAGTGAAGCTTACATTACGGTAGTGCATGACCCCAGCTCAACTTAAACATGTAGAGGTAGGGGGAACGGGCAAATGCTGGCGGGGGTGTGGGGAAGAGGGAACGTATTTGCATTGCTGGTGGGCCTGCCACAAGGTGCAGAGTTTGTGGAGAGTGATTTGGGGTTATATGGAAAAGATGGCGGGGTTTCTGATCCCCTTCACCCCAGAGTGTGCTTTTCTGGGCTTGTACCCGAAACAACCAATAATGAGAAAAGTGAGAGAATCTTGCACCATTTTTACTTTGGCTGCAATAAATGTAATTACCAGGATCTGGAAATCAGAAACTCCCCTTTCTGAAGGGGAATGGTTGAGCTGGGTGTGGTATGTTTTTTCCATGGAAAATCTGTTGGTGAAAGTGCACGACCAGATGGAGAAATTACAGATTCGATGGCTTCCCTGCCTACGTGTAATACAGAAAAAACCGTTTTCTCCAGATGAAAGATCATATCTTTTTGACTTCTATATTTGATGCGTGTCTGTCAAGATTGTGAAGAGTACAAGATAGGGACAGTAAGGAGGATTGACCATTGGTTTGTGTTAACTCCCACGCAAGGTTGAAGCTGGGAGAATAAATACCCCAGGTGTTGTCTGGGATAGTATTTTGTTTGTAAAATTTATATACAGTCACTGTATTGCAAATAATTACATCAAATAAAAAAAATATCAAACTTTAAAAAAAAAAAAAAAAGTGCTCTAGTCTAGTGAATAAGGTGCAAGATTTGGACCTGAGAGACTAGGATTCAAATCCTATTTTAGCCATGAACTCATGCCTTGGGCAAGCCATAATCTCTGAGACTCAGTTCCCCATCTGTAAAATGGGACTCATAATTAGCTACCTCACAGAGTTGTTGTGGGGATGAACTAGATAAAGATCATAGAACACTTGGAAACCTGAAAGCACTATACTATAGAAAAGATAAATAAAAAATGTCATGGAATCTGTAAATTAACATTCAAGGTTTGGGAAACGGTGTCAATAGTGAAGTGATCAAATTTGCAGACGACACCAAGTTATTCAAGGTAGTTAAAACACGAGCAGACTCCCCCTTCCTGAATGAATCCTGCACAAGCTCCTAGTCTTCACCTATAAAGTTCTTTACAACCTTGCTCCCCCCCTACCTCTCTGCGCTAATTTCCCTCCGTACTCCAGCCTGTGAACGCCGCTCCTCCTGTGTTCCCTCTCTTGCCCTCCCTCGCCTCCCCTGCTCCCCTGACCACTCTCATCCCTTCTCCCCAGCTGCCCCCCACACCTGGAACTTCCTCCCTGCCTACATCTGCCTCGCCCCCTCCCTTCGTACCTTCAAATCCCTCCTCAAGACCCACCTCTTCCTCTTTGCCCTCCCCAACACCTCGCTCCTCTCACCTAACTCCTGCTGATACCTTCCATCCAGTACAATCTGTTACCTGAGGTCTGTGTACTCGTATCAGGCGCGGCTGATTAAAAGGCGCCGCTGTTTAAAAACAAAAACAAAAAAAACCTCGCTGCCGCTGTTTCCCACAACACCGTAGCAGCCTCTGCCTGGCTTTGCTTCAGAGCGGAGGCTGCTGCAGCGCTGTTGTCAGTTTCAGTGAAACTGACAACAGGGTCCCAGAAGGCTCAAAAATGCTAAGCCCAACCGCGTTTTCCAATGGAAAATGCGGTTTGGGTGGCTGAGCGCTCAGCCTGGCTGAGCTCCTCCGTCTACACAGCATGTATAGGACGTGCTGTGGAGGGAGGAGCTAGGGCTTCCATTGTGCTCAATGGGCACAAGGAAAGCTCTCCCCAGGGCGCCTGTTGAAAGCGCCCTGGCGAGATGCCTTGGGCCGGGCGCCTGAGGCAGGGACCAGCGTGCATGCGCGCTGGTCCCTGCCTCACATGCTCAAAGAAAGAAGAACATGGCTGCCGGCAGCGCGCTGCAGCCACTTGCTTGCCGCTCCCCCCCATCTGCTGC
>QEPC01002911.1:1817386-1851934 GCA_003113815.1 Sphenodon punctatus | reverse complement strand
CAGATTGTAAGCCCTAGGGCAGGGACCGTATCTATTCAAATACTTTGTAAAGCACCAGGTACATTGCTGTCACTATATAAATGCTTGCTAATAATAATAATAATAATAATGTAATAAAATAAGGTGAATAATAGTGCCCACAGAAGATAAACACCACGAGGCAAGCTGAAACTCAGCAATCTTTGATTGCAATCATTTTAGCTAAAAACAAACTCTCCGCTTTTTCTGGCATTTCACTCAGCACAGCTGCAGATCGAATCAGAGCTGAAAGGGACCTCAAGGGTAATCTAGACCAAACCCCTGCTTGGATGCAAGATGACTGCAACTACAGCACCCCTGATAGAAGACTCTCCAGCCTCCTTTTGAAAATGTCTCACAATGGAGAGCCTATGACTTCCAAGGCAATTTGTTTCATTGTAGCACAGCTCTTACTGTTTGGGAGTTTTCTTCGAGAGAGAGATCTGGGCGCAGCCAGATGCGCTGCGGCGGACCAATCCCTGCGTGGCCTCATGGCGGGCCATGGCATTGGCCACATAAACAGGGACCCAGCCCTGCTCCACCTCCCTCCCCTGACCTGACCCAACTGAGATCCTTCCCCTGGCCGCGAACTGGCTGCGTGCGACAGGTGATAGCACTCGCCGCTCAAGGCTCCACACTGGTGCTCCCCACACAGCGAGACGAGCGCAGCCCGAGCACATGAATTGTCCCGCCTTGGGCAGCAGCAACCCTGGTTGGGTAAGGCTGCTCAGCGACGGGTCCTTGGATTTTTTCAGAGGACGCACTGCGTAGCAGCCAGCTGCTCACCCCACCCTGGTATCCCTTTAACCGCTCCACACACATTGGGTAGTTTCAGATGAGATGGCCACCCAGGAGCTACGGATCCGACCGCCCATCTTAAGGTGGAGTGGCCAGATGTGCACTCCTGCGAGCCACGCAACACCCACTCATGGCCACTCTCTGAGCATTGCTGGGAAATCTGGTGTGCTCCGTGCGGGCCAAGCAAAAATAGCTCTGTGGACATGGATGGCCATGGAGCCCAACGACAGCCAGCCATGATGCTCCAAAGCCAAGCATTATTGTGCAATTCTTTAAGTTTGATAACAGGAAGAGAAGGCAAAAGGAATCCGAGGCAGATACGTTAGTCTATTGCAGCAGAGGATCTGTATCTATTTGCTTAACTCCCTCTGATACGCCCCCAAAGCAACCCACCCCGTAAGTAGCAGCCATGAAGTGTTACAGAGCAGTGATCGTGCGGTAAAAATAGCAGCCACTTCTTCTTTTAGAGTTTTTGAAACTGCAGCAATTGCTGAAATGATTTGTTCCCCTTCCCCTCACCTCCCCCTGGGAGATAAACAGGAAACAAACTGTTAAACTTTTAAATCATATCAATCACTGAGCTTCTTAGAAATCATTCAGAGGAGAGCCATAGGGGACAGGACTTGGTCACTGGGCTTCAAACCAACCCGGACCAGTAGTAAATGAAATTGATTGCCATGGCCAGGACAGTCCTCCACTGTTAAAGTCAAGGGGAGCTTTACCACTCAATTCAGTGGGTGGAGAACTGCTCTGTGTGAAAGGAGTGGGTGGAGTTAGAGAGACCTTTTGGCTTCCAAAACAGATCCCTTCAGAACAGTGCGTTCAGACGTTTGCTATGCCGCGGCGCTCTGTGTGGATAAATGTAGGGCTAGGTCGCAGTGTAATGGAGGTTTCAAAAAGGTATGACACAGGTACTGTCCTCTTCTGTGGTTAAAACAACAATCGGCCTTATTCTTGCTGCTCCCACACTACACAGTATCTCCTGCTTGCCTCTTGTTTCTAGCCTTCCTACGCTTCTGGGTTTGACATGAACTATCTAATGGTGTTTTCAGATCAGTGCCTACCCACCCATTACCCACTGGTTGCTATGGGTCACCAGTGGGTAATGAGTGGGGAGGCGCTTGTCTGAAAACACTCTAAGGTTTTGCCCAGAGAAAGGCTCTGGAGGCAATCCCTCTGCCCTGTCCCCTTTGTAACGGGGAGAGTGAATGGGCTCCGCAGCCAGAGCCGGAGCAGTACAGACTATGGCTGTAGCAGAAGCAGTGGCGAGACATTCTCCCACTGCCACTCCTGCCTCCTAAGCAGCAGCACAGGCCAGGGCATCTCTCTCCCCCCTCCCCTCCCTTCCTTCCCTACAGTGGCCAGAGCAGCAAGGAGTCTCCCACTGGTGCTTATCGGCACAGCTGACCCAGAGAAAGCAATGATCATTGCTCAACCCAGAGCCTAGAGACTCTGGGTTCAAATCCAGACTCTCCGGGTGAAAGCTGGAGAGGTGGCAAGGCCGTCCCTGACTCACTCCTTGCTAAAACATCACCTCTGCACTGACTACAAATACAAACCCAGGACTGGCCAGAGGGAAGCTGCCCCAGACCCCACTGGAAGCGTGACTCTAGGACCCCCCATCCCTGCCACTGTGAATCCTGAGGGGCATGAGAGTCCCACAAACTCTCTTCAGGAATCAGGCTCACGATGGTGGTTGGGCCTCTCAGGAGTAATCCCGTCAACTCTCCTGAGGGTCCCCTAGGAGCAGGGTTGGGAAGCAACAGAAGCTCCTAAGACACCCCCTCCCCCCCAGGTTTCCCAGGGGCGTGGCTAGGCCGTGCTGGTGTAGGAAGGGAAGGTTCAGCAGCACCACCCAAGCACCGTGCAGGGTCCTGTCTGACCCACCTGCAGCACTCCTTCCCATCAGCACATGTTGCAGGGCCCTGTAATGGCACCTAAGGTGCCAATGCAGGGCCCTGCAACATGTATTTTCCATAAGTGTTGCTTAAAGATTTGCGTAGGTGGCAACCCTAATATATTATTTATTTTTATTTATTTATTTATTTATTTTATCAATTTATATCCCACCCCTCCTGAAAACAGCGCGGGGCGGCAAACAATTTCAAAAATATAAAAATATTTTTAAAACACTCATAACAGTGCAACAATTAAACCACAGCTGGGGTGGATTTTTCAAACATGCATCCATGGCTGGAATTTTGCTGGTACCGTTGCATCCCCTGCCCCACTGCTCGCCCAGCACTTGTTGCTCAGCCCTGGCTGAGGGAAGGAGCCCTGAGCCAGCTGCGCTCTTCCTCCCCCCTTGTCCTCTATTCTGGGGATGCAGCAGTGGCCACCCTACCCCAGAGATATCTGGGGAGTGATCTTCAGTGACAACTACAGGGGCTCCCCCCCCCCCCCTCCCTTGAGGCATGGTGTCTGATGACAACAGTCAAGGCTTCACTGCCTAGAGCTCCTGACAGTCTGGGGCCAGACAGGCAGATGCTTCCTGTGAGGGCAGGTCCGCCAGTTGTGGCCCAACCCCCTCCTGCTCTGTGCCCCACACCACTGGTAAGGCCAGCCCTGTACATTCCATGAGTGGATTTTCTCCTGTAAATATGTACAAGGATTTGCACTGAAATATGGAGTGCCTGACTGGAGAAATTAGTGATTTGCACCGCTTTCCCGTTCATATCGCGGAATGTCTCCAGCCATGGGCTGTGGTTAGGTGGAGCGGGCCATCAGGCACGATGGCCCGCTCTACCACAGTCAAGGGATGCCTACCCTGGACCATGGAAGGACTTAACATGGGATGTGCACTGGCTGGGAGCCCAGCTAACCATGGTGTTAGCCCTGCCATGCTCCAGGGTTACTTCTGCTCCCACCCAGGGTAAACATCTGGCGGGGCGGGAGCAGATGTGACACCCCCGGCCGTGGCCATGCTGGGGTAAGCATGGCCACGGGCAGGGGGGTCACGTCTGAAAATACCCAAAATGTTCTGAACTTCCTAACCCATTGTTACCTCTCCTTTGCTATAAATTGACAATCTCTTGGTAGCAAAAGCCAGCTAGGACTTTGGTTTTTTTTATTGCTGGAGACAAAGTAGTTCGAATATTATCTTTTATTAGACCAGCTTCTGCTGGTGAGAATGTGAAAGCTTTCGGGCCACACAGTGCCCTTCCTCAGGCAAGTAGTGTAGCCAGTCATAAATATAAGTGAGCAAATGTAGGACAGGTATATACGAGAAGGCACAGAATGGCATGGGTGGGAGTGGATAAGGCAAGTTAACTGGGGGTGGGGGGTTTAGCAAGAGAAAGTGTCTTATCCACTCCCATGTCATTCCGCGCCTACTCGTATATACTTGTCCTACATTTGCTTAGTTTATAATAAATATATTTCTGACTTGCTACGCTACATGCCTGAGGAAGGGTTTTATGTGTCCCAAAAGCTTGTACATTAGGGTGGCCCGATATGCAAATTTTAGAAGATATGTATGAGAAATACAGGTTGCAGGGTTGCATAGGCTGGGGGCGTCCTCCTCGGGGTCCCCCGGGTTTCCCGGGTGTCCACCTTGAGGAGGACGTTCTCTGTGCCTGCACCGCGGCTGTGCAACTCCCTCCTGCTGGAGATCCGCTTGATTACTGGCCTCCCCTCTTTTTTTTATTCAGTAAACCTGGCAAGCAACAAATCAGTCTTGTGCTCGCCTGACTGAAGGAAGCTTGTTTGTTGATACATGCTGCCAGCATCGCTTAAAGGGGAGCACAAGTCAGCAGTTTAGCCCAGTTTTTTTTTATTTTTTATTTCCAGCTGCGATTGAAATTCTTCTTAGTTTACACCATTAGCAGAATTAATTTGTCAGAGGCTCTTATCTCCCTGGGTTAATTTGAGTGAAGTGCAGCGTGTAAATGTTTGCACTTTGAAAACGGTACATTTTGTCATTTCATAAGCCGAGCTGCTTGAGGAAATATACTTGGGTTGAGCTGGCTTGTATGGATGCCACTGCCCTCTACTGAAAAGTAGCAGAACAATGATATACAAGGTATATATCAAATATCAATTAGATTGTAACTAGGGCTGAAATGAATATCTGAAACAAATACTAATTTGGATGAATTTGATATACCAAGGACATCACAAGGACAATTTATGTGTTCTGGCTGAACATGTGGCCAACACTGTGTCTAATGATATCGCGTGGCGCGTTAGCAGATAACGGGGAACGAGGCTGAACATGTGGCCAACACTGTGTCTAATGATTTCGCGTGGCGCGTTAGCAGATACAACACGGGGAACGAGGCGGCAGCGCTTGTGTGTTGAGATCAGGTGGGGAACCAAACACCGATTTGCCCCAAGATGGGCTGTGTGTCTAAGCAGCGCCACATGGTGAACAGAACACAGGGCCAAACCGAGTGTTCATATCAAGGTCAAAACACACATTCGGACACCCATCGACGTCTAAAGACACCCTTATAGTTGTCATTCTGTTGAAGCTCCAACACTGTTAGAAGTGTTTACGTATCTTTGGGATTGAAGCTGCTTTCTCATGCATGGGGGTTATTCTTTATATTTTATTTGTATCACAGTAGCACTATAAACCTCCTCTAAGATGGGGACGGGGCCCCATTAGGTTTGATACTGTTTGAACACATAGTAAGTCACAGTTCTTTCCAAAAGAGTCAAAGTTTGGGAAGGGAGGCAAGCGCAGGCCATTGGGGCAAAGTTTGCCTCTTATAATGTGTTCGTCCAGTGCCTTATGCAGCTTCACATATAAAGTGTATTTATTTATTTATTTATTTATTTTTATTTCATTATATTTCTACCCCGCACCCTCCTGCTCACAGAGCAGCTCGGGGTGGCGGGTGGGTGCGGTGTTGATCAGTGACTACGCTAGGAACGGGATTCAAGGATATTTTCACATTACAATAGCCATGTAGCTGTATGCCAGGATCTCAGCCCATAAGCAGCTTGAGCATGGTAGTTCAGTGCGGGTATGGTGTCCACCTATCCAGTCTAAGGGGGGCAGGTCAGAGTCCAAAGCATGACTCTGTAGCTGGGTGGTCAGTTTCTACCGGCATCAGGTTCAGAGGGCTATGCCGAGGGCTATCTGAGTCAATATCAAGAGGTCAGTCAATGAGAGAAGCCAGGAAGGGCAGGCTAGGCAAACTCAGTTGCTGGCTGGAGGTTCAGGACTGATGACAGTGTTTGACCCTGGAAGTCCCTGGCCAATCAGAGTACAGGATCTTACATCCAATCAGAGCCGTCGGCAAAGCGGGTTCTTGCCGGATGGCTGCTCAGGTAGCAGTACCTTTATGCTTCCAGGATGACAGAATGGTAATTGTTCTTGTGTGGTATTATAGAGCCTGAGTTCTAAACCTGCAGCTGCCAAGTCATGACACTTTCCTTCCAAACCTATGTTTGTGTGAACATACAAAACCAAAGCCGGGCTACATGTGGAAACAGAAGTGGAGGGAGGACGTTCCTTGCTGGAGTAACTGCCCTTGCTCATGAGAACAAGTCCTCTGTCTCCTGATTAGGCCAGTTCCTTTCCATCCTGTGAGTCTGACACTTGCCATAACAACTGGAATTCAACCACATCCCCTTGTTTCCCATCCTGCACTGCAGGATTTCAAAAAGGGAAGCTTGCTGCCTTACTCAGTTCAGCCTTAAAAGAAACAGAGACATTGTTGAGTGGTTTTAACTGCCTCTCGAGGCTTCTTGCTCTAGAAGCAACAAGGAGAACTTTGAAGCTGGTTGCCAGAGGCAGAGTGAAACAAGTCAAGGAGAATAAAACAGTCAAAGGAAGGGGGAAAAAGAACACTACACATAAAATTCGGAAGCAATGCAAACTAGACAAAAAAAAAGCAAAAAAGCAAGGGTCTTTCTTGTACTAAAGTTACTAATGAAACACAGCAGAAATGATGTAAAATCAGGCAAACCCTGAAGATTAGGATCCAGCATTATAGGTTGGAATGCTCTCTATTTCTCCACTGCAGGGCTAGCTTTACCACAGGGTGACCCGGGGTGGCCGCCCCACGTCCTGCTCTTTCTGAGGGCCCCACAGTGGCCTCAGGTTGTGGGGCCACCACTCTCTCTCGGTGGGGACCCAAACGTGACCACCTTCAGGGTACCACAGAAGTTGCCCCCAAGGGGGAGGGGACCTCAGGGCCCCCGCATTTTATCATCGCCCTGGGCCTCGCAAATCCTAAGACTGGCCCTGTCCACCGCAGCTCTCAGACATGTTAGCCTGTGCCTTTAATGCACATTAAAAATATCCAAAATGTAGACCCTGCCTGTGCTTAGAGCTGAAATAGATAGCCACAAAAAATGGGTCCACTTGATGAATCCACAGTACCCGGTCTGTCTGATGACAGTTCAGGTACTTTGGACGGCCCAAGTGGTACCTGACTAGGTACCCATTTCAACCTGTTTCCCCCAGCCCCTGTTTCTCTGCTTACCGTGGTGGGACTGTGAGGCTGGTAGTGGTAGAGATACTCGGGTGCCGTGAGGCTGGGCAGCGCGGCATATGCACACTTGGTTATTTTGGAAAACCTGTCTGAGCAAGTAAAATAACAGGCCATTCTGTTTTGGAGCCCTGGGGCCCTATAAAAGCCTACCAAACTTTAGCTGGGCTGGACAGCGATTCTGTGGGTTAAAGTTCAGCTTCCAAGGCTACACTCAGACCAGGTAACCGTATGGAGCTCCATGTGCTGAGTGGAAGGGATGCTTGAAAGGGAGGGTCCAAACCTATTGGGAGGCACCAGGAATAGGCCTGAAATAGGTACCTGCAAAAATAGGATACCTGTCACATTTGCAGTTCTCAGTTTGATTCGGTAATTTCAGGTACCAATCGGTTTCCCATTGGTACCTGTTCAGGTGCCCTATTGATCAAAGTACAGTTTTTTGGTCCTGATTTTCCAGCTACTGGTACCGGATTTCCAGTTACCACCCTGGTTTTTCCTGAGTTTCTGTCCTGATTTCTGATCAGAAGATGATAAATCGGCAACTCAGAAACAGAAATACCTGCTACTTTCAGTTAATTGGATACCCAATCAATATCTGGGCACCAATTCGGGTACCTGATTGAAAACTGAGGTATTCCCATGGGAAGCAAATGCAGTACCCATTTCGACTCTAACCAGCGCACAAGGGATCAGGATTCATGCAGGTTACATGCTCTTGCTGCCCTAGTGTTAGCATTGCTGCTGCTGCTCTTACTGTGTGCCAGTAAGTTAGAGCCAGTGTAGTGTAGTGGTTAAGAGCACAGTACTTAGACCAGGAGGTAGGGGGAGATCCCTGGTTCAAGTCACACCTTATCCATGAACTCACTTGGTGACTTTGGGCCAGTCACAGATCCCTCAGCCTAACCTACCTCACAGGATTGTTGTGAGGATTAAGCATTGAGTTAATTGGTTAGTTGTTAAGGTTAATAAAGACTTGTAAGCCACCCTGAGCCTAAGGGATACGATGGGGTAAACAATCTAAATAAAATAAATGCTGGTGGCAACATGTGACCCTGGCTGGAAGGGAGAGGCTGGGGTTGAGGCAGATACTTCCCCACTGCTGCCCAGGTCGGACATATACCAGCAGAGCCTAGGGGTAGGAGTCTGAAGGTAAGGAAATGGCTCAGCCTGTTACAGGCGAACACTACCGAGGCATAGTAGTTACGTTACTTTGGTTAACACTGTTCGTGTTCATCTGAATGGTACCAAAGTGGACAGTTAGTTCCATTTCCCTCAGTTAGTCAGAATGTGGCCTAAATTGCATTTAAAGAATACAAGAAAAGTCTGTGAGTTAAGGCATGCAAAGTCATTTGAGAGAACTTTCTGCTTTAGCTATGGAGCAGAAATGGGGGGGGGGGGGGCAGGAAACAGCAGAAAACAAAGCAACAGTCATATATTTCTTATGCAACAGCCTCTCTTCCCTTTCCTAGCCACATAATGGTGATAACAGCTGGCACGATGAGGCAAAAGATTTAGCACATACTTCTGTCTCTTCACAATCTCAGACTCATGTTTCAAGGACAAACAGGAACTGGTTAAAACATGACCTAATGCAAACAGTGGTTTACATTATCTGACGAGAACCCAGAAATGAATGCATACTGCCATTACCTCCCTTTCAGCTCCAACTATGGTTTACAGATGTTGTGCATTAAGTTTAGTCCCAAAATGGGTTTAAAATAAACACAAATGTCCCCTTCCAGTGAGATTAACTGTGTAGTAAAAAGAAGAACAGGGAGTTCATATTTTTTAATGATTTTTTGTGTTTACGAGTTTCCACCATTTACTGACGTTGGGGGATTTCCTAGGGGCAGTTCATCATGGTTTAAATGCACAGGGATAGCATTGTGAATGGAAATTTGTTATCAATTAACATATTGCTAATTTCAGTTTAATGAAGCATTGTAACACACTTGCTCTTTTCTCTAGCTAGAGTGTATGTGTACCACTGCCCTCTACTGGATGGAAGAAGAATAGCTCAACTAAGAATTTTAGGTGGAACTAAAGTATCAAGTATGATTAGCTGAGCTGTCATGGGTAGCAGATTTATTATTCATGGGTATTATTTGTATGTTGAAATAGCCCTCCAAATATCTGAATAATATCTGCAATCAAAACAGTTATTTGCATACTTGCCTTTTCAAGCATTCTATTTTTGGTTTTTTTCGGGAGGGGGGGTCAAGCTGGATTATTTGAGGTTTTCAGTCATTTCGGTATTTTGGTTATGTCACTTTCAGCAATTGCCCATGTGCAACAGCATTACTATTACTGAAACGATGTAACCAGAATGCTAAAATTACTCCCCGCCCCCCAATGAAATAAGCAAACCAAAGAAACAAAACAAGCAACCCCCCAAACCTGAAATTGGATGCCTGATGCAGCAGAAACACGGAGCAGTTATTATCCATCTCCCCACTTTGGGTTCAGATAGCATAAATTCAACAGGTTTTCCTGCTTTGCCCAATATTTGTTCCACTTCCAACGATTAGGGATAATCAAACATTCTAAATCTATTTTTATGCATCAGGAACTTTCAAGATGGATTTCAATTGTAATTGGCTTTTTCTTTCTTTTTCAAAATTTCTCATGATTTTTAAAAAATGAAGCGCATGAGTGAAGCACTTGAACAGATAATTTATGGCTTGGAATTAACCAAGGTGTTTTAGTGATTTCCTGGACTGGGGTGGAATTAAGTATGTGTGTAATTGATTTCCTTAAGTGGGGCCTTGCTTTCTGTGCAGAGAGAGACTTTTCTTTCTCTTTCTCACCTCTTAATTCTTCCAGCGATATGTGTTTTAGCAAAGTGCCATAGAGAGGGGATCTCATTTCACACAAGCACCAGAGCTTCAAAGGGAAAGCTTATTGCACTTTGGAGAAAGCCAGGCCTGCTGGGATATCTGATACAGACATAAAACCTGTTCCCTCTGAGCAGCCTTAGTTTAGTGGTGGTGGATGCTGATTGGCATGGGATTAAGATTGCTTCAGGCAGGTGAAAGCAGCTCTTGTCTAAGATGCAGGATTTTCTGCGTTCTCTGGTATTTTCTGTTGCCAAATATTTAATTCCCAACCTTTGGCCTCGTTTTCAGTACACAATTTCAAACCTTTTATTTTAGTGCTGCCTCTATGGTTTAATGACTGCAAGGTTTATCTCACATTGGCTGCAGTGCTTAAACCACTTACTTCAGAGTAGTCTCATTGACTTCCATGAGACTACTCCAGAGTCAGTGGTTCAAGAGCTGAAAGGTCCACAGTGATTATTATATTGGAAAGGTTGCTTACAGTGATTTACTGAAGGACAACGGAATATTTGTGTGTCATAGGAAGTATAAAAGCCAAGAAAAGACAGGACAGATCTTGCAAGGATTGCTCCATTTGTGTTTAAATGGCTTTAAAGATGGTTCTGTTGCATTTCTAGCTCCACATTGTTTACTCCAGGCAGTTCATTGAACAGCCAGGCCTTTTCAACACCCACTAAAAAGACACTCATTTTCATTTGACCAAAATCCTTTTACTTATGAATTATTTTCTGAACAGATCTGAAGCCATTGATTGTGCAGTGCACACCTTACAACAAAATGACTACTGTGCTGACAATGGTAGGGAAATAATTTTATTGTTATAGCCATAGGCCTTCACAATGCAAATGACAAAAAAACAAGGGAAATAAATAAATATTATTTATTTATTTACATTGATTAGCTGCCCCCTCATGCCCATGGCATCTCGGGGAGGCTTACAACACACAAAAATAACAATAAGTTAAAATAACCATAAAACAAAAGATTAAAACATCTAGAAAATCCCTAAAAAACACCCCCCCAAAACTTTTATCCCACCCCCCTCCCCTCCTCCGAAGGCCTGGAAGAACAGCCAAGTTTTGCAAGTTTTACTATTAAACAGTAAAATAAATTTTTCAAACAATGATAATAATATACACTCAGGAGTATATCCAACAGAGGGATTATTGAATGTCCTATGAAACGACAATCTAATGTTCTCCACTGCTGCTAAAAATTTAGCCATCTGTGTAGCAATAAAGTGATCATGTCCTTGTAGCAAGAAGACCAACACATCATATTGGCTTCATGGACACATCTGTAAGACTGTTTGGTTTAAAAACTTAAGTCATACCCCATTATATCATGGGCAGTCAAAAACAGTATGACAAAGTTTCAACCTTTCCATGATGGCAACAACAAAATCTATGATCAAATGGCATGCGTTTCAGTCTACCCGTAGTAACATCCGATGGAAGCAAACTAAATCTACCCAAAGTGAAGACACATGCTGACAATGGGTTAAAAAATACAAATGTGGTTACTGAAACAATAAATATGTGATCGTAGTGGCTTTTTTTTTGGCTCCACCTCCATTCTTACTATAATTCTGATTTTGCCAGGTGTTCACTTTTATTCACCAAAAATCCCAAACTGCCAAGAATGCAGTGTTGTGGGTGCAAAATAAGAATTCTCATTTTTGGATTTCCCTTTTCAGTAAACTGACTTCCCATGGGAAAACTTATTTTTAATTTTTTTAAAATTAAATTAAGTTTTCTGAGGGGAAAATTCTTCAGTCTGAGATTTTAAGCAAGCTCTAATCAATTCTCTTACTTTGTGGGCTTATAACTATGTTGTGTTGCACAAACTGCCTCTGGGAATGTAAACGGTATTTTCAGCTGGAATCCATTTTGCTTGGAGAAAGAGTTGGAAGTAAGAAGACATATGCACCATATTCTCATTCTGGCATTTATCTGTCTCGCCCCAGGGTTTGAGTTTTGAATCCAGACTGCACCCATCTTCTCAGTAGTGGGAACAGGGGCATAGCTATCATAGGGACAGGAGGGACATTTGTCCCAGAGCCCAAGCTGGTGGCGTGGGGTGGAGGGTACAAATCCTGTCCTGTTGTGGTGCAGTCAGGCAGAGACTAAACTGAGAGGAAGTAGAGGCACCTTCAGTGTGCGGTGTGTGTGTAACCCACCCAGCAGGTGGCACAGGACGGAGCAAGTACCGCCGCCGGTGGCGGCGGCAGCACACGGCAATCAGCATAGCTGCAGCCTCCAGGGGTCAGGCGCAGCAAGCGGAGGGAGGGAGACGCACCATGGTGTCAGGAGGGTCTCTGGAGTCAGAGCAGCGGACTCACTGGACTTACCATGTACGTTGACACTTTTCTGCAATAAGGAGGGGGGGGGGGAAGGTGGAGAGGGGCGGGAGAGAATGGTGACGGGGGCGGGGGGAGGGGAAGTCACCATCCACCAGTTCTTGCATCTGGTCCCATTCCAACCTAGTCACATCACTGAGGGGGAAATCTTGAAAACATTGGCACCTCATGTTTTACATGAGAGGAGACCCCTGGGGTGTTTTCAGAGTTCCCACTGTTCACACACACACACACGCACACACACACACCCGATTGTCCTGCTCCATACACTACTTTTGCTGTCTCTCTTCTGCTGTCTCCCTAAACGTCCATTTCCGGCTGCGTACGTCCACCCTCGACCCGGTCAGCTTGCGGCCGGAAATGGATGAGCCGTGCCCACACATGCGCATAATCGGCGGCAGTGTCACGTGTAAACCCGCCTCCCGGTAGTTTTGAAAAACAAGCGGGGGCGCCGCCACGATCGTCTAAAAGCGGCCTTGGCCTCAGCTTCTATGTGGCCCTTGGAGTTTGCATTCATTTTCAAAGTGGCCCCTAGGAGGGAAAAGGTTTCATACTCCTGGTGTAATAGTAGCCCTTATGTTTCCCCCCTTCTCAAAGGGAATGACCAGCTGACTGAAGTACACAAAGGCTATGGTCAGGAACCAGTGTTCACTGCATTTACCCCTTTTGCGGCAGTAGGGGAAATGAAGTGAGCACGGGTCCCTGGCTATGGCCTTCCTTAGACTGGGATTCTCAAACCAGTTATTTGGATACCATTGGGGGTACGCTAGAGGAAGTGCTTTGAGGATTGCAGCCTTCAGGTCGCCTCTTTCTTGCTCTTAAAATCCAGAATTCTTCTTGCACATGGAGGGAATGGAGGCTGGAGAGGATTGCATGGTGCCAGAATTTCCAACATACTGCAATACTTCCTGGCACTGTTCTCAACATCCTGGTGAGGGGTTTCCGTGACTCCTTCGATTATAAGCCACCACATCTTTGGCTTTCCTGTTTGGGTGAGTTGGTCTCTATGAACGTAATTCAATGTCTACGTTTCAACACCTGTCAAATGCGGAATATTTGCTGTTGATTTTTGTTTACAGGCATTGGCCTCCTTTTCTTGGAACCAGCGTATCTGCTGTCCTGGACTTACACTTCCTGGCAAGTCAGATGCATTGTCTACTACTGCTCACAAGCAAATAAACTCAGTGTGAGCCCACATCTCTCCAAGCCAGGACATGCTTGTTTACAAATAAGGCTGTGATTAAACAGAGCTTTTATTTTTCTCTTAGGAAACTCTGACACTTGTTTTTAGCCCGACCTCCCCTGGCTGGATATATACACAACAGTCATTATCCTGTGTGTGATTTCTTTTAATAGGATAGTGTTTGCTAAAAAGCAAGCACCACAGAGAAGGAAGTAGGGTTAGGATTAAAGACAACTGGGAACTCCTGTCCATCTGCAGGCTAGGAATACTGTAGTTTGGAGCAAGGATTTGGGACTTAAAGTGGAACCTGGAGATGTCAAAAACTCCATCTGCACCAAAACACCAAACAGGGAAGAGGGTGAAATGAACACGGCAGCAAAACAGGCAGGGAGCTGTGTGCCTCACCCTAGGCATCCACATTGCTTGCACCTGCCTTAGGGGGATACAAACAGGATGATTTATCCTTAAGGGGACATGAATGGCTGATTCATTCATGGAACCATGTGTAGTGGTGCACGTCTTCCATGAAAACTTGACAAGGCAAAAATTCAGTGTGGAAAACTCAACCTAAGTTTGACAATTACAAACGAAAGAAGGGCCTTCTGATTCAGGGCCCTTCCCCAGAAAGGCCAGGGTTGTGTGTTCCACTGATGTAAAGCTGTGTTTGTAAAGCTTTGTAAGCCCTATGATAGGATCTAAAGAGTCTGAACTGAGGGTCAGATCCCCGACCCTGGGAGTATTTTCCTCTTCACCCCTGAGTTGTCAGCAGTGCTGTCTATCTCTTACTCTTTTGAAGTTTCTTTCCACAGTGTAGCTTGCCCTTTGCCATCCCCACAGCTCCCTTCTCCTTTGATAAAATTGTGAATGTGAAATCGATATTCATCTGAAATAGACTCTCCCAGTGGGTTGAACAATACGCTTTCTGCAAATATAGGGGTGTATCCCAGGCTCCGAGGGAGGTGCGTGATTCCCACTGGCTCAGCCTAGAATTCTTTCTTTCTTTATTTTCTGAATTTCTACCCCGCCCCTCCTGTGAACAGCTCGGGGCAGCTTACACAATAAAAACATATAAAATACATATACAAATTTAAAACAAACATATACTATACAATATAAACAGGGCCAGGGAACATTAAAACAAAAGGGGTAGGAGAGAAAACCAATTTAACCCCCCTCCCCAAAGGCCTGGGCAAACAGCCAGGTTTTACAACTTTGCCGAAATGTCAATAGGCTTGGGGCCAGGTGAGCTTCCTCCGGAAGGGAGTTCCAAAGGTGCGGCCGGTCACCGAGAATGCCCTCTCCATTGCGGCCCCCCACTTAACACGGGGGACCTCCAAAAAGGTACCCCCGGCCGACCGAAGGAGTCGCTCCGGGGCGCGGAGGACGAGGCGGTTCCTGAGGTACAAGGGGCCCAGACTGTGAAGGGCCTTATAGATCAGCACCAAAACCTTGAACCTAGCTCGGCACGCTATTGGCAACCAGTGCAGAGTCCGGAGCACAGATGTTATGTGCTCCAGACGACCCGTCCCCAAAAGGAGACGGGCCGCCGCATTCTGCACTAGCTGCAGCCTCCGAACCAGGAACAAGGGAAGCCCCACGTAGAGCGAGTTGCAGTAGTCCAGCCTCGAGGTGATGAAGGCATGGATGAGGGAGGCCAGGTCCGGGCCGGAGACGAACAGACGCAGCCTCCGCACCAGATACAACTGGCGGAAAGCAGCCTTTGCAACTGCCTCCACCTGCTGCTCCAGGCGGAGATTTGCATCCAATATCACTGCCAGACTCCGGACCTGTTGAGCTATAGGAGGGCGAACTGCCCCAATCAGGGGGGCCACTACCTCCCTCGCTCTCCCCACCAGCATCACCTCCGTCTTATCGGGGTTGAGCTTGAGTCTGCTCTGCCGCATCCATTCCGCCACGGCCTCCAAACACTGGGATAGCAGCGAGACAGCAGGATCTGGGTCAGTTGAAAAATTCAGTCCAATATGGGAATACTCTGACCCAGTTTGGAGAACACCACTTGGCAGGAGCACAGGGATGGAATCCAGGCAAGTACAGACTGAGCGACTGCACAGGGCCCCATCATGTGCTGGAGGGGGCCTCCCAATATATGGGATCCATTAATAAATTTGAAATGACTACGTGAGTGTGAGAAGCACTAGTATAAAATATGGACCCTGGGAGCCCCTCACACAGACATCCTTTTTCCCTGAGCTCAGCCTCAAAGTTAATCAGTGGGTATTACAAATGTTCATAAGCACATGCAAAATGCAAATCTATGCTAATTATGGGTGGCATGAAGTGTTCCTGTTTTCCTCTGTCAAATGCTGTGCTTTCCCCTCCTTTCATCATCCCTGCCTCCTGTGCTGCTTTGCACCTGATGGTGCACTAGTGCCAACAGTCCTCAGTCAGAAGGGACAGTCTTTCTTTGGGTGCTGAATCCGACTGTCCCTCTTTGGGGAGAGAGGGAGACAGAAAGACCAATATTCAGGGCCTCAGGAAACTCTTTTCCAGTTGCCTCCCAGGAAAAGTATTTGAGAGGGCAATGGGGAGATGATGGAACAATAACGAAGTGGAATGCTAGGCAGGAGAGATTCTGTCGCTCATTAAGCACTTGGAATGCTGGGAAGTGTGCGTCTGTGCACATGTAAATGCGAGAGAGGGTGGAGCTTCTTAGCCAAGGGGCAAGGCTTGTCTCTCTTTGGCTGCTCACAATGTTGGGAGGCATGTGATGGGGGTGCCCTGGTTGGGCACACAGCAACATCCAGTGACAGAGAGAAGGAGGGGAGGGAACAAAAAAGTCAGCATCAGAAGCAATGGCAGCGCAGGGAGTAGACTGAGCCAGGGAAGGGAAGGGTGGGAAGGGTATTCTTGCTCTAGAGTCCCCCTCCCTCAGCTTGCTGCCATCTTATTGTAAGACCTGGCTGTTCCGCCAGGGCGGTTGTTTTCTTGCTTGCCTCCTTTTAATGTGTTTTAATTGTTTTAATTGCTTTTATTGTTGTAAGCCGCCCCGAACTGCCTGTGGCAGAAGGGGTGGGGTAATAAGTTTTTAAAATAAATAAATAAATAAATATTCTTACTCCTGTTGCTGCTTCTCCCAGCAGAACCAGAGCTTTGCAGTGACAGGAAAGGGGCACAAGGCAGACTCAGATACAAGATACGAGAGTAGTCAGGGTTATCACATTTTTAGAAGCTTTGACCTGAAGGAGGAGGAGGAGCAAAGGGACTCTGCCTTCCCCTTTCTGACATGGCCCCACCCACTTTGGATCACTGTGATGTCACAGGGTGGGGTCATGCCTGAAAAGGGGGTGGGGGAGCCTCTTCACCCCATCCCTTTCCAGTGTGTCCCTGGATAACCCCGTAAACTAGGGCCTTCACTTGGAGATTATGCCTCAAAATGCATAGACTCCCAGTCAAACCCAGAAGATTGTTAATTAACACTAGGAGCCGACCTGTCTTAAACCTCTGCCCATGTTCAGGAAGTGGGGAGCACTGGCAGGGGCAGGTCTTCTGAAGCCAGGGAACAGGCTCCCCCATTAAAAAAACAAAAACTGGTTGCACCCCCACCACTACAATTTATAGAAAGCTCCTCTCCCCCCTCCCCCATACATCCACATTCCACAGCAAGGGCCCACTTCTGAGTTTTGAGCACCCTTCATTTCCAGAGGCCAGCAGGACCGCAACCCCAACAGTATCTAAGCAAGGGAAGTATTTCTACACCACAGTTACTGAATTTGTTAATCACTGCAGTTACCAAATGTGTCATTCCAAAGAAGTTCCCCCTCTAGTTTCAAGCACCCGGAGTGCTGTTGATCTGGACATTGTCCTTTCCTGCGGCTCCTCATGCCGGGTGGTCTGTAGCGGATGCCTCAGTTCTGTCTCATTTACAGGTTATACACAAAAGATTTCACCACCTCACTCTTCATTGCTAAATGATAGCTTGTTGGCACTGTCTGTTCACTTGATGGATTACAGCCCCCTCCTCCACCACTTCTTCCCTTCCTAGCTGCCTGACAGAGACTATGGATTAACAAGCTAGTTGGAACAGTCTCTTCAAACAGCCGTTATGTCCACAAGTTCATAATTTGCTCCAATTAGTAACACTTCTAGCTCTTCTTGCTTGTTTCCTAGTATTTGATGATGAGTAAGAAGATTAGTGCATTACTTACAATTACTGCTGGTCAAAAATGTCTCTTGTAGGGCACGTTCTGAGAAACAGTGGGTGAAAACAGACAGCATGCTGGCCCAGCTCAGCCCAGTTTGCCTCGGCTGGGACAGTGCGCTGCTGCAACATTTGTTCTGGGCCTGCCAGATGTGGGCCTGGTTCAAATGCCGCCTAGGTAGAAGCTGGGTGGGAAATGTGGGCCCGGTATGAATTGGGCTCACAATCCGCACCTGGCTTCCACCCAGCCGGCACAAAGCAGGAGAGCTGGGCTGGAACGTGTGTTCCTGGTCCAGTTCCTAACGACATCGGGAGGCTGCCATGGTAACGATATGATAGGCAGCCATAGCTGTCTGTCATGGTGAGGCTGCGTGTGGGGCGATGTCGGGAACATGGCCAAGTGGCTGCACATTGCTCCCTGTCCTCCCTCCTCAGCTGGGGGAGGTTGTGGAACATTTGTTCCTTTGGCCAGAGTGTACCCAGCTGGGGGATGCCTTCTCCTCACCAGGGTGGGAGGGATGGTCTGTTAACACCCTGTGTTAAACCAAAATAACTACTCTGATGTAATTCAACTGAAGTAACTACTCCACTTTGGTAACGTTCTCACTGCAGCTGCAAACAGATGTAGTTACTTTGCAATCTCCCACTAATGGTCATGAAAAACAATGTTGACCTTCTCTTTATGTTGAATTTAAAAGTTCACACTACAGTTATTTTGAAATACAAACAAAGGAGGAGTATGTATTTCTGGTTTTTCAGGAGTACACACTTCCCTTCCTACTCCTGAATAGTTTCAGTTTAGGGCTCTGTACTAGGGCTGAAATGAATACTAAAAAAAAAATACTCGTGAGTGTCACGGTGAGTAGGGGAGGGGAAGGAGAGGAGCAAGAGGAAGAAGGACAAAGGGGAGCAGACACTGGGATTTAGGGGAATCAGGAAAAGGGGTGGCTCAATCTCAGGTACAGTTCCCTCTAGGAAGGAAAGATGGTCCTTCAGGTTGTTAGGTGGGCTTTCCCTCTTTCTCAGAGGGCAACCCTTATCATCATAGGGACTGAGATAGTGAGCCACTTGCCCCAAGGGGAAGGAAGACAATACACAACAGTTCCAACCATTCGGGGAATTGCTCAGGGCCCAGGACAATGTGGAGGTCAGTGGGGGAGGAAGGGAAGGATCCAGGGGAATGGGGAGGGGGAACAAGGGGGAACAGGAAAGCAAGTGAGGCGGGGAAGGACACACAGTCACAATATGCACGGGTTTCACCACCGGGGCCAATGGAAGGAATCAGGAATATGGGCAGGGAACTTCAGGGGAATATATATCTTTCTCATCAAAGGACCGAACAATTACAGAGACAAAGGAAACACTTCCAAACACACACTCACCCCAGATTCACTCGAGGGAAAGGGGAGGGGTAAACACAGGACTCCAGACACTCCAATCAAGAACTCTCTCTCTCACTCTCAAGGCGTAATGCTCCAATGAAACTCCAATCAAACCAGGGGCCAGTCACCAACGATTACCAGCGGGGTCTGCAGGCCCCGCTGGTGTCTTACATAGGCCTCTGTCCCTAATCACGCTGTTGTGTTTGGGGCGTAGTCAGAGCTCACAGCTGCTCCGTCGGATAGAGCTTGCGTTGGGGCGTGTTCTTTTCCCCCGTCCCGAACGGAGCGTAGCTCCACCCCGTGGCCGCACCAGCCATCCCTTCGCTGGCTCCTCTAGCCGCCTATATGCTGTGTGGATCCGCTTGCAGTGCTCCCATCTGCCCCGCGGACCGGGCGCCGCCTGACAGTGAGTATTTGCCGAGTTCCAAGGACTGTTCCCGAGGACCCTCAGCGAATACTCAGGAATTCCGAGGGCGAGAGCTGAGGAGAGGGCCAGAGAATGGGCCAGGGAAGAGGTGCGGGGGGGCCTAGCAGGGGCTCAGTGTAATACTCACCCTCTGGATTGGCTTCAGTGACTCATGACTTCCTCCATACCGGGTAAGTTTTTAAAAAGAGGGGGGAAAGCTGGGCATGCTCAGAAGAGCTGAATGGCCCCTTCTGAGCATGCTGAGACCTTTCCAAGATGGCGCTGGCAGCGTCACCGTCTCTGGAAGGAAAGGCGATCTCTCAGATATGTGGGGCCCAGGACGTTTAGGGCTTTAAAGGTCAAAACAAGGGTAGGAAGTCTTTTCCCTCCTGTGGACCACTTTGGAAATCAATCAGTACAAGCTTCACAGGCCAGATAGGAGTTGAAGGCAAGAGTGTCATGCTCAGGATGGATGGGGGAAAGTAGAAGAGGATCCTTCCATCCATTCTCTGTGCTTGAGTGCATGCTGTAATCTCAGCTCTCTCTTTCAGTGCTTGGGGCTAGGTACTGGATCGACAGGCCAGATCCAGATGTTGGAAAGGGGCCCAATAAAAAAACAGCTGCAGGCTGACTTTGTCCCATAGACTCTCCTGTTTTAGACATTTGGCTATCTGAGCACCCCTGTGGCTGATTGATTGTATCCCATCTTACTGAGCAGCAGGCTTGTCAAATTCCAACGGAACAGCTGTTAAGTAAATTTCAGATTCTGCCCTCCACTGCTTAATCAGTGGAAACTGGACATCTGCTAGAGAGCTTCTTAAGTAGTATTCATTATTATTAATTATTATTATTATTATTAAGTAAAACTAGCCTGTGTGCGTGAAACCAAATTAGGGGCAGGTCCAGCAGGCTGTTCCTCTCACCCCTTTTCTATTGCTCTGCCCAGGAAGCACATTGGACACAGCCCATTAGGTGGGGATCACACAGGGACTGGAGAATCTGCAGAGTCAGCTCTTCTATTGTCATCAGTATGACACACTCCAAGGCGTGCGTGTGTGTGTGTGTGTGTGTAGGCAGGGAGGAGCAGACCGGTAGCAGCTGAAACAGGGGAACTGGCACAGAATGATGGTATCATAATAAAGGTGGATGGCACTGTGCAGGGCCACAACCAGAGATTTGCTGTCCCCTGACAGACTGCATCCGGTCGTCCGTCCCCTTCCTAAGCGCAGACAAGGACAGGGGCTGTTCCCTTCTCCTGGCTCCACCTGCTCTCCTTCTTCACTGGTATTATTAGACTCTGCCTCTGCTAGGAGGCGCAACCGAAAGTGGGAGGGGGGAGACCTACGGAGCCACTCTCTACTCCGCCCCTTCTCCTACCTTCAGTTTTTGAGCCCTCTCTCCCATTTGTGGTTAACATCTCCTTCTGGACATTCACCTGGAGGAGACAGAACAACATTGGCAGGGGCAGGTGAGGCAAGGGGCCATTGTGCCCCTTTCTGATGTAATCCCACCCCTTATAGAGCATTATAATAGAATGATGATTTCTCCAGATTTGCAGGGTCACCCATGAGTTGGGTGGCTGTACCTCCCCTTTAAAAGAGGACGCTTATGAAAAATACATGTTGCAGCGCTGCATTGGTTCCCATGCAGCCCTGCACCATGGCTTTTTCATAAGCATCCTCTTTTAAAGGGGCGGTACAGCCACCCTACTCCTGAGCGACCTGAAGAAATCGGGGCTTCCTTCAGAGACGTGGGCTCAAAGCCCAGAGGTGACACTGCTGCTGTTCTTGCTAATTGCTTGCAAGCTGCTGCTTTGCACCCGACAAGGGTTGCGGGGAGGTGGCTCAGTGCCTTTTGCTCAACTGAGAAGGAGACCTGCCCCTCCCAGCAGGCAGAAAGCAGCCCCTAGCAGCGGGGAGAATTGAAGGCAAATGCCCAGCAGCAGCTGGGTTCTGAGGTGTGCTGACGGCCTCTCTAGTTGTGCTCCTGCCAGGCCTCCCTCATGACAGGAGAGCTGTGCTCAATAATCTCTGCTTTAGGATTGCACTCGGTCTCAAGCGCTCCTAAAGTGGGTGCTGAAAACAGGAACTTCCTAATTTGGATTCAAAACCAGCACTGAATCATGGAACTTGATTGGATCCTTAAAGATGACTAAAACAAGGAAGTTTATTCCTAAACAGTCTAGTCAGGCACAGCAAGGGGTAGGAAGGAGACATGGCTAGAGGGTTCCTTGTGCTCTATTTTCAGCCAGCCGACCTTCATTGGTTTTAGATGCTTTGTTAACAGCCGTCTCCCTAGAGTTTCCATTGTTCATCATTTTATTCTTGGTTCCCCCTCAGTTTCTAAATGCTTGACTCCTTTTCCAATCTGACCCTCCCCAGCAGGGCCGACCTTAGGCTTTGCGGGGCCCAGGGCGAAAATAAAACGCGGGGGCCCTGGTGGCCCCTCCACCTTGGGGGCAACCCCAATGATGCCCTGAAGGTGGTCACGTATTGTTTGAGGCCCCACTGAGAGGGAGTGGTGCCCCCACAACCCGTTCTGGTGAGAACAGAGGCCACTGCGGAGCCCTCAGAAAGAGCTGGTCCCAGGTCACCCTGTGGTAAGGCTGGCCCTGCTCCCCAGTAATTGCTTTCGCCCTCCATACCTCTGCTGTGTTCCCTATTTTCTTCTGAAATACTAACCTCCCTCGCCCCCTTCCCGTACATACACTCTTCTTTCTACTGCTGCCTCTCTAACATGGGCATTTTGCACGGTTTACAGATACGTTTGCTAAGAGTTTGTATTTGCAGTGCCAGCACTCTCCCCAGCCTTGTTTTCCTATGTATATCTCTGTTTTGCATTGCTCGCTCTTTAGTTCTGATGCGTTGTCAGCCTGAGGAAAGAAGACCCTGTGTGGTCTGGAAGCTTGCACACCCTCACCAACAGACGTTGGTCTAATAAAAGAGACCGCCAGAACTACTTTGTCTCCATCTATTGGTATTGGGACCAACATGGTAACCATAATCTCTCTCAGTCTCAAGACAACTCTCAGAGAACCAGGGAATTGAATCCGGCTCCTGAACAGCTTCAGAAGAACAACAAGGACCATGTGACTATAACTACTAGGACTATATCTGTCTCTGTTATAAACATTTGTTACAATTTGTTAGTAATAATGAAAAAGCCATATGTATATGAAACCCTCTCACCCCTTCATTAAAATATAAAGTATCAGTCATCAATAAATGTCCATCGGACATCAAAATGGAGCCATGTTGAAATATTGTTTGTTATGACATATATATCTTGCCAATGCATTTCAAAAACCTTCTTCAGGGCTTGAACTTGTAAAACTTCACCATGGTGTTGTAAATGTCTTTTCAGTAATAACATATGAAGAACTACAACAAAAAGTAAAAGGGGGAACATAAAATTCCAAGCTTTTAATCCCTAAAGAAAAACAATGAACCTGGAGGGAGATGACCAGAGAGTATCCATGCACAAATGAAGTAGAGTTATTTCTTAACCATTGTGATTCCATTTGGTTGCATCCAGAGCAGAGCTTTAGTTTGTGAAAATTTGAAGTTCTTTTTTAATCTGCTTATGGTGTTGACAGACTCCTTACAGTTTGTCATAAGGGCCCAGATCTAGGGGGGGAATGGAAAAGATGCTTTTACATCACATTCATGTAGCTTTCCCTTATTCCAGAATTAGTTGGGAGGTGTGACAGGGCATGGACGCACCCAGGAAAGTTCCTTTGCCTTCTCCCTCCAGTCTACCCCTTTCTTTGGACTGTTTTGTTGGCTCCTGTTTTTGTGGGCACCTATTAGCCTGGTGCATTACTTGCCAGCCAGCTGCAGGCTTTTCGCCATAGGAGACCTCTGGCCTGGCCCCCTCTCATCCAGCCAGCTTCGGAAAACCCTGTCCTCACCACAGGGTCCAGGGAGGTCCCAGCTCATGGACTCTGGAACAGGCCTTTCCTAAGGCAGACTCCTTCTCAGTGATGCAGCTCCCTGCTGAGCTTCTAGTTTAGCCTCTTATAGTGGACCTAGCCCAAGCTAGCTTGCAGTTTTCTGCCATGCCCTGCTGGAGCGGTGCAGCCATCCTCTTAGGCCCTTTTGTGTGCGGGTGGAGTGGGGGACGTCCATAGGGGGGTGCCCATGGGAACACTGCCAGCAGTGAGCGGGGGTATGTGTGTGTTCCACACTCCACCCATCACCCACGCACGGAGCAACCAGCGCCAATGCCGGTTGCTCCATGCATGGAGATGGGTGGAGATGGGTGTGCGCCTGTGGGAACGGGTGCACATCCGCCTCCACCTGCTGCCAGCGCACACACACGCACACCCATCCACCGCGGCCCATTTGAAAAGGGCCTTAGAGGGCCAGATATGTTTCCTGCTTCGTCCTGCTCCCTAGGGGCTGTACCATGGCTTAATATGTGCGGGGCTTGCCAGGTTTGAATCCTGGCAATTAAATTCAGGGGTGGGGGAGAGCTGAGCCTTGGGAAATGTTCCCAGTAGGAGTGGGCACCTCAAAATGTGAAAGATCAGGAAAAGGCCAATATTGGCTATTTCAAGGTTGGAAATTGCCCCCCCCCTCACAAAAGTGAGGGGCGGCAGGCTCTTTGCCACGCCCTCCTAAGGCAGGAGGCGGGACATGGAGGTGAAATTCGCCGCCGGGGATGCAAGCCCCAGAGGCAGGGAGGCGGCCGCATGGGAGCAAAGGGATCCAGAACCCGACGGTGCTGATTGGTTGAAGGGGCCCATGTGGGCCATGGACTGTAGGGAGGAGCCCAACTCTGGGGATCGAACTGCTCCAGCCACAGTTGCAGACTGGAGTGGAGCAAGAAGCAGCACGGAGGGCTGAGACCGCGCCTCCCCCGTTCTCAGTCAGCGGAGTTTGACTCAACCTCGGATGGGCAAGGATAAGAAAAGGCCCCCCGCTGCTGCTAACAAGCAGCGGCGGGCGCCTAAAAAAGGGTGCAGGGCGACTGTGGCGGAGCCTGGGGTATCCCCCGGAGTGCCGGGGCTTGAGGCGGCCCCCTGCAAAGTGAACCAGCGCCATCGGGCGGGGAGCCCTCAGGTGTGTTGGGGGGAGAGAGGAGGCCCCCCCTCCATGAAAAATTGGTGGGCTGTAAGTCCCTTTTGCGTGCCAGGGGGCCGGGAGGGGTGGGGGACCAGGCCATTACCCGCCCCCTCCTCCCCCACAGTCAGACCCACCATTAGCTGGCATGGGGAATGCCCTGCTGGGTGAGGCAGGGGGCCCGACCCAGACCGGCCCGAGGCGGGGGGGCAGGAACATAACACCCTCTGCTCGGTATCTTGATGACCCAGGTCCGCCCAGGAGGGCGCCCAGTAGGGCCCCCCGGGGCCAGCAGGGTAACACCTAGGGAGCCGGGGCTGCAGCAGTGATGCCCCCTTTATGGCCCCCTGGGCCTGGGGTTTTCAGCGGCCAAGGGCAAGAAATTGGAACGGGGGCGCAGGTGACTGGTGGGCCGGTCACCGTGGGGCCCCAGGTTTGGCTCATCCAGCAGGTGCACTACAGTCGGGGACAGCAGGGGGCCGTGCTGGCCCTTGGCGTGCCCCCCTTCTGGGGCGGGGCAGAGGAGCCCTGTTTCCTTTCTTCCAGGGAGCCGGGCCTCCAAGCGGTGCAAGGGGATGCGCGACTGGAGCCGCAAGCAGGAGGAAGTGATCTCCGCCAACGAGTTGAAGCGATTGAGCAGGCAATTCGCTCGTTGGTGCAGCAGCGCACCCCGCAAATGCCAGCACAGCAGGAGCCCCCCCACATGTGTGCAATTCAATTCAGGTGAGGTGGCAGCCCCCTCACCAGGGCCGACGGGGGCACCCCCTGGGGTGTTGGTCCAAGCAGAGGCAGTGGGGTCAGCGGCTGCGGGTAGTCCCGGCCTCGCGCCCGGTGTCTCTGGGGAGGTAGGGAGAACGCAATTGCTCTGGTTAAATGGGGATGGGTGCCAGCTATTATAGCAACCCCTCCCTCCACGGGTGGGGGAGGCTACCCTCAAGACCGATTCCTCCAGGAGGGCAGCAGGGTAGGCATGCTTCCCTGGGGGCGGGCAGGGTCTCCAGGTTTGGGCCCCGACCGCACACACACACCCCAGGGCAAGCGTTTGCACTCCGCTCCCAGGCATGGTGCCCCAGGCGAGTGAGCTCGCCAGACAGCCCCCCCTCTGAGGGGGTACATAGGTGTCTCTGCCCCGATAGGCGACCACCTCCTCCCAGTCACAAGGAAGCGGATCTGGAGGGGGGAATATATCAACATTTTTGCCCTCCTTTTTAGCGATCCCATAGTGGATCCCACTGAGCAGGAGGACAAAAAAGAAAAAGAGCGTTTCAAGCGCCCAAAGGCTGAGAGGAAGTGGTCCAACTGGATGGCGGCTTTCTTGATATACCACGGAGTAATGATTCAGGCATTCCCCGGGTGCTCAGCTGATCTGCTCAAATATGCCGACATTGTCCGACGGGCGTATAAGGCAGGCCCTTCGGGGGCCTGGCTCCGCTATGATGAAGCATTTAGACATTGTGCAGCTTATATCCCCAGGCTTAGATGGGACTTACATGCAAATGATCTGTGGCTCAATTGAATGAGTGGCTCCGGCAACGTTCCCCGTTTGGATAGTGGGCACCTGTTGGCAAAAGGCGGTGCTTCCTCTGCGACGGAGTCCTTTCATGAAGAGGGGGGGGAAGGGTCCAGCTAACACAGCAGTCCAGTGCTGGGAGTATGGGCGGTCGGGCAGGTGCACCCGAGTTGTCTGCAGAGTTCGTCATACCTGACCAAACTATGCCGTTTTCCACCCGGCCTCAGAGTGTCCCCGGGGAAGACCTGGGGCAAAGGGAAAGCCCCCCTATGGGGCAACAGGGAAGGGAGGATCTGGTGGGGGTAACAACGGCGGCCCTGGGAAGGGCCCCCTCACCAGTTAGGACGGACAGACTGGAGTCTGTCCTCCTGGGATACCCTGACCGCAACGAGGTAGCGTATGTTATTGAGGGTTTCAGGTGGGGTTTTCGGATCCCGGCAGGGAACGTCCAGCAGGGGAAAGTTCCCCCCAATTTAAAATCGGTTGTGGGAATGGAAGCGGTAGTGCGGAAGAAAATTGAGAAGGAGTGAGTGGAGGGCAGGGTGGTGGGTCCTTTCCCAGTCCCCTCCTTCGATAACATGGTCATCTCACCATTGGGGGTGGTACCTAAAAAGGCCCTGGGCGAGTTTCGCCTGATCCACCTCCTATCCCATCCCTCGGTGAATGACTCCATTACAAGGGAGCTTGTCACAGTCCGATACACTTCATTCGATTCAGCACTCGCACGTGTCTGGCAATGTGGACGGGGCGCCATGTTGGCCAAATGTGACATCAAGTCAGCCTTTCGTTTGCTGCTGGTTCATCCAGAGAGTTTTCCCCTCCTGGGTTTCCAATTTGAAGGGTGGTATTATTACAATAAAGCCATGCCGATGGGGTGCTCCATCACTTGCTCTGCATTCGAGAGGTTCAGAATCCTCATCGAGTTGATCGTGCAGCAGCATGCTGATACTGGGGAAGTTATAACATATCTGGATGACTTCCTCTTCATTGGGCGGGCTGGATCGAGTGAGTGTTTGGAGCTGATGCGATCCTTTCAGAGGATGGCAGACGACCTGGGAATCCCCTTGGCCCCAGAGAAGACCGAGGGGCCAGCCACAACACTGACCTATCTGGGTATAGAGCCTGCCCCATGACAAGGTCAGATCCCTTCGGGAGAAAGTTGATGAGTGCCGGCGGCTGAACAAGGTACCGGTCCGTACCCGTCAATCGCTACTGGGGAGCCATAATTTTGCCTGCAGGGTGGTGGCACCGGGACGGGCCTTTTTGTCCCGCCTCTATGCCAAATTGAGGGGGCAACCCCCTCCCCCCGCACTACCACAGGAACAGCTGTTGCTGGAGGTGGAGTTGCAGGTCCATTCTGACGCGGCGGACGGTTCTGGTTTCGGGGTGTTTTTCAGAGATAGATGGGCGGCGGCACCTTGGTCGACAGATTGGAAGGAGGCTGGGGTCACCAAAGACCTGACATTCCTTGAACTCTTCCCCATCGTGCTAGCAGTGCACCTATGGCCGCACGATTTAGCAAACCATATGGTGCTTTTCTGGTGCGACAATCCAGCTGTCGTACACATCATAAACACTCTGTCCTTCCGCTCACCATGGGTTATGAAGCTAGTGAGGGCGTTGGTGCTTACCTGTCTGAACTATAATATCCTGTTCCAGGCCAGGCATGTGCCTGGCATTGATAATGGGATTGCCGATGCCCTCTCTCATTTCCAGATGGAGCGTTTCCGTCTGCTGGCACCCCTGGCCAGGGCGAATCCAGAGCCGCTGCCGCTGTCAACCCTTGGATCCTAGAACTATACTCCTCTGTCTAGGGATCGCTGGCTCCTCGAACAAGGGTGGCGTACGACCGGGCATTTCACCAATTCCAGGAATTTCGGCGGACACAGGGGTGGGACCTAGGTTTCCCCATCTCTGAGCCACAGATGCTTCAATTCGCCCTCCAGCTTAGGTGAAATGGTGCGGCACCAGAGCTGGGAAATTGTCTGCTCTGGGGTTTATGAGTAGTTTAGCTGGGCACATGTCCCCTGACAGGTTTTTTTTCACCAGGCGCCTCTTAGAGAGCTGGGCCAGGGAGTGGGGCCATACTCCCGCACCGTGGCTATGGAACTCCTTCCAGCAGAGGTTCGCCTCTCTATGGATCTCCCCTCCTTCCGTAGACACTGTAAGACCTGGCTGTCTTACCTTGCCAGGTGTTTGCCGAGGGGGATGGGGTGGGTGGGGTTTAAGTTAGGGATTTTTTTAGGATTTGTTCAGGCCTCTCGTGGTTGTTAATTTCTATTATATAATTGTATATATTGTATTTTATATTTTTATTGTGTTGTGTTCACCACTTCGAGCTGCCCATTTGGCAGGAGGGGATGGTATAAACGATGAAATAAATAAATAAATAAATAAATCCCATGTCACCCGTAGAGAGCTGCTCCAACAGAACTCTCAAGCCCTCTGTCTCCTTAGGGCTGGCCATGGGAAGTGCATGGACACAGTTATCTTAGGAGCTATTTATTCATACAGTGTACCCCAGTGCTTTATACAACGATGGGCTCCTCCAGGAGCCTTCACTCAGTCCTTATCAGCACTGGGTTTTGAGCCCCTCCTCCTGGGCTCTTACAGCATCCTTAGCCCCCTTGAGCTGGAGTTCCTTCTACTGGGCAAACAAGAGTCCTGAGCCCCACTGGGCTTGAGCCCCTCTGCCGGGCTCCTATCAAGTCCCAAGCCCCAGTGGGTCCTGCAGTGTTTGGGCTTCTCACACCTCCGTAGCAGCCTGCCCCAGATGGTTCCTTTATCTCCTGGGTCCGGCTGTTTTACCTGGTGCCTGGAGCTATGCTCCAGCATTCCCCGTCCTCCCGCAGCTTCCTTCCTCAGCCCAGCGCCCCTCTGCGCACAACTGCTGGTGCTCAGCAACAGCCGGGTCCTCTCCTGCTAGTCCTGCCTCTCTGCGGGTTGCCCCTGCTTAGTGCCACACTCACCTACACCAGCGTGCACTCCGGGCTCTGTTGGCTTCTGGGTCTGCCTCCTAGCTGCCTTCTCTGCAGAGTTTGTTTATTTATTTATATATAAAGTTGTAGCAGCTCTATAGAGAGAGTTGTGGCAGCGGCGTTTGAACTAGCCACGCCACCCATGCTATTCTGCTTGGGGCGGCCTCTTAAAGGAACCCGCCACTTCTCAGTGGCTTGGAGTAGGGTCAGACCTCATCTGCCCTGCTACACCTCCCATTTGCAAGACTAAAAACAACAGATGGCACTTGTGGCTTTTTGTCAAAACCAAGTCCTAAGACAATGCAAGAAACAAAGTTTTCACCAAAGCAAACAAACCGCTCACAGTTCTGTCTGAAGCCATGTTATTATGACACCCTCTGTGATGATTCACCCAACCAGCCAACAGATGCCACCTGTCCGAATGCATAGTTCCCTTTCGACAGAATCAGGGACCAATAAAGAAAGGCACATTCCATCTCACCAGGGCAAGAATAGTGTTTGTTTTTCACTCGATTACTCTCTTGCATAACTGGGCTAGAGCACGTTCCCCTCCCCACAGAGCTTAGCCAGCACCTCCCGGTAGCCTCCAAGAATGCTTGGAATTTTTATGCAGTCGCAAACAGCCTCAATGGTTTTTGCAGACAAGAAAGTGCTTTAACCCACAGCAATGTCCAACCTGCATTTAGCCCAGTTTAAACAATTAACTTTGAATATGGCCGAACAAATGATACTGCTTCACCTCTAACCTTTCCCCTAATGGCTACAGAAGCTCAAGAAATTCCAAGGGTGAGGAGCCAAGCAGCTGTGTTTCCCCTCGATAGATGCCAAGTCGCCTGTGTCTCGTGTGACTCAGACAAGGTATATTTAGAATACAGGATGTAGAATACAATGGGAAACAAGCTAGTGCGACCGAACAGCGGATCCGCCTAGGATAACATTAATGTAAAATTCCATCGGCTCACGTGATAAAAGCAAAGCCTCAGGAAAGTATTTGGATCTTAGATGAATTGCTCTTTCAGAAAGAAAAGCGGGACAGTTTCCCACTGGATCTGACCTGGGGGCTGTTTGGGCAAACACTTATGTTGTAGTAAGGAATTACTTCTTAACAGACGGGGATGGACACTGGCCTGGATTAGCCCACAGGGTGGGCCCATGATGCCCTAGGACTCTGCTGTGAGCGGAGGCTCCATAGCACACAAGAACGTGCGTCTTGCAGCCAGCTAATAAATGGGCAGCAAACACAGGCCAAACACCCTCCTGGTGTGGGCCATCCTTACTGCTAGGCAAAGTTAACAGCACTGGAGTACAGAAGGGCACGAGAACAGCCTCCCCTCCAAGCCATCTCCTGTACTGCTGCTGCCCCAGATTCTGGAGAAGGGGGAGGGAGAAGAGCTGGCACAGACTGTTTGCTCTCTGCCCTCCTCCGGTATGATTCCGACAGCAGCAGGCTGATTTGTGCACAAGGTGGCCACTTCTCACGATTTGACCCCGAGACTCCCATTTTGGCCTATGAGAGTCCCAGGGTCAAACCGCACAAGGTGGCGATTCTATTTGTGCATTAACCCAGTTCGTGTCCCACTCCTGGGGCCCACCCTCCCTACAGACTCAGAGATGAGCCCGGTGGCCATCAGCTACATGAAACTTGATTGGTTCCCTCCCAACCCTCAAATTTTCCTGAAATGAGTCCCCTGATGGGCATGGGGTGGAGGGTAGGCTCCATAGCAGCCAGAAGCAAGATCGGGAAGGGAATGGGGCCAAGGCTCTTTTACCATCCTTCCAGCACCACCGATTGGATTCTGCATCTGACCCTACCACTGACTGGTTGGTTAGGGACAAACCACAGAGGCCAACAGGCGTGCTTAAAGCTAGGTACCTAAAACTGTATTTAAGTCCCTAAATCAGAGGGGGTCTGTAGACACAACGGCGATCGGGTGCTTAAGACGTCTGCCATGTAGCTGCGCATTTTGTCTAAACACTGTCACTATTTTCGGTCACTGCTTTGCCTCCCGTTAGCCTCCCATTAACTCCTCATTGGCTGCATGGATGTATCGGGTGTGGGAGTTGAGTGTTTCCCCTGTCCCCGTGGCTAATGTTGCATCTAAAGAAATTGGGTGGTGTGTTCACAGCCATTTCTTGTCTGTCTGCCCCAAAGCCTCTACTCTGTGCCCCTGCCACAGCTCGTTCCTTGCTGCACACCGTCTGTGCGCTCTCCCAGAGCACCCGGCCGGGGGGGGGGGGGGGAAGCAGTGAAGAATCAGCTGTTTAGCTGCAGCACAGGGTGGAGGATCAGGCAGACTAGACCTCTCTCCTGCATGAGAACCCCCATAATTTCATGGGAGTGCTTTTGCCATGAGAGCTTCCAGCAGGCAGGACCTGAGTGCAGGCAGGACCCCCATTAGCCGCTGGCCATAGAAAACAGTAACGGGGGCTAATTGGGGGCAAATTTGGGTCAGAGAATGGTGTCAACACACATTCTACCCCCCACCCCCTTGCCATGGTGTCTAGAGGCACCCAGTGGCTTCTTCTTCAGAAGTGCTCAATGCTCACAAATCCCACTGAAGCTCAGGGCGTTTATAGACGAGACAAAAAAGGCGGCTGATCAAAGGATCAGCCGCCTTTCTTGCCGCTCGTCTACATGCCTGGGCTGCTTTTTAATCCGCGTCGGAGGGGGCAGGCGATCCTGCCCCCTCCGACGCGGATTCCCGGAGTGCCGGCTTTACGCCGCACTTCCTGGTCCCGTGCGCGAGTGCGCATGCGCAGAAGGGCGCGCATGCGCACTCGCACTCTGCGCCGTGTCTGAACATCAGACACGGCACGCAGAGACGCCGCAGCGGGAAAACGCGGCGTTTAGCGATCCCGCTTGTAAGCGGGATCGTCTATAAACGCCCTCAGTTTTCATGTTAAGTGTGAGTATCTTTTCTCCTTCTTTCAATGAAAACGGATAAGCACACAAAGAAAGTCAGAGAACTGGGCCTGATGAAGATTCTAATGGCTTTTGCATTAAAGCTGCGTGCACATGAATGAGAAGTCAAAACCTTCTGCTCTGCATTCTGGCAGGGGTTTGCCGTTTTCTGAAGAACAAGTGTGTTGTAAAGGAAATTCCCACTGGGCTCCTGAGGAGGAGAGGATCTCGCAGCTGTCTTTACTGTGCTGCTGCTGGCTTTGCAAACCACAGAAAGGTCTTAAACTTGACGTCTTGCTTCTATGGCAAACGGTGCAGTCAGCAGCAGCATGGGAAAAGTGAAACACTGTTTTATACACACACATCTCCTGCATGTTTGCTGTTACATCCTGAACTTTTTGTGTGTCTAAAATCACTCACCCAGACTTTAAACATCCGGCTCTTTGAACTTCTGCGTAGAACTTCTCCCAGAACTTTTGTGTGTAAAAAGTTCTCCTGGTAAACTCTTTTGCTCCAGGCAGCTGTGGTCACTTGGTTTCCATGGCAACCCCTCACATCTACAGCTGCAGCTACTTTAGGCTGCCTCAAGGCAGTGTTTGTATGAAGAATGCATCCAGGAACTGCCTCAAGACAGTGTGTGTGTGAGCACAATGCATCCGGAACTTACTTGTGGACTTGTAAACCCAGAAGATTAAAAAATCCAGAACGCTAAGGTGTGTGTAAAAATGCCCAATGTATTCCCTGCCTTGCTCTTAAATGCCCCAGCATCAGGCTACTTTGACAGAAAAATTATGCTGCTGCGAACGGAAGGAAGTTCCACCCAAAAAAACATGATGGGATACCAGATGTGTGAGAGTGGTGCTGCTGGTGGGCTAAATAGAAGTGTTGAAAAAAAATGTTTCTTTTCCAAATATTTTTGATACTGAGTTGTACCTAGAGCAGTGGAGTCATTTCATGCCAGAATGGAGCAGGAAGGGATGGTGAATGAGATGGGGTGAGCTGGAGCGGGGACAGTTGCTTCAGACCTTCTGCCTCCCTCCATTCCTTCCACCTGCTCGACCCCAATATGACAAACTTTTGATTATCAGAAATATGCAATATATTATGTTAAAAAAATAAATAATTCTGTCATGCCAATATTCTGTCATTTAAATTCTTGTGAAACACTGAGTACAGTAGTATAAGAAAATTACAACTAGGAATTATATAAAATTACGAAATATGACTTTACGTACCTAGTAATGGATTGACATAGTCACATATTCAGTTAAGCAAGTCCACACTGGTAGGATGAACCATTGTGTAACCAAACCTTGGAACAAAGTGTTGGCACGTCAATTCAGTGCCCTGGCCTGACCTGGGCTGTGTTGCCAGGTGGCCCGGGGAACAATTCTGTCAGCTACATGTCTGTTTTTACTAGGGGTGGGCATCCGGAGGAAATTACAGATTCGGATCCGTTACAGGTCCAGATCTTTAATTTCTGGATTTAAAAACAGTTCTGTATTACAAATCCATATTTAAATCAATTAAAAATAATAATTTAAAAAAACAGTTGTGCATATGCAAAATGATCACTGAACTAATTCTGCCCATGCCTTTTATAAAACTGCTGCTGCCATTTTGGAAAAGGGCAGCAAGTATGCACATGCACAAAATGGATACTGCACACGTGCAGACTAGCTGCCCTTTTTCAAAATGGCGGTGGCAGCTGAAAAGATCCCGCAAGTGGAGAATCGTCCGGTAGTCATTGTGCTCATGTGAAGTCTTTTTTTTTCTTTCTTTTTTTAAAGATTTTAAACTGAACTACAATGGGTGTGTTGGCCATAGTTGCGGTTTGGTACGGATTAATCTGCAACTGCCAATTACCGGCAGTTACGGCTTAACTGAATCTGAACTCCCCACTGCTAGTTTTTACCCTCTGAAGTAGTTTTTCATTGTCTTCTCCAACGTTAACTTCTTTTTATAAATAATAATAATAATAATTCATAATAATTGTTTTATTTCTATAGTGCCCCCTCCACCATATGGCACTCAGAGTGCTTCACAACATGATAAAAACAATATAAATCAATTCAAAATTGTATAAAATCTATTTATAAAATTTTCTTTTACTATAAAGCTGATGTATGTCCATCTGCTGAAACTGGCTCTAAGATTCTGAAGTGTTCTTCTGTTAGATACAGAGGCAAGCCTATTCAAATATTTTCTATAATTGGCAACACCCCAAATTACAGATGGCTGAGGGTTTGTCCTTGTGAATCTGGTTTGATATGTTTGGATTAAGACACCCTCTTGCACGGGTGGGTAGAGTGTGACGCTGGGTGGTAAGAGCAAAAATCTGTGATGGTTGCAAGTATAGAAACGGAGGTTACTTACCAGTAACTCTGTTCTTCGAGAGAGCTCCGCGTATTCTCACTCTTGGGATTTACTTCCTGCTCCGCAGGTACCGGAAAACCTCTCGTCAGCAGTATCCAGGCAGATTACGCCTGGAAAAGACTAGAAAAGGTGAG
>QEPC01002911.1:1800752-1817286 GCA_003113815.1 Sphenodon punctatus | reverse complement strand
AGGGAGTTCCAAAGGCGCGGCCCGGCCACCGAGAATGCCCTCTCCATTGTGGCCCCCCGCTTAACACAGGGGACCTCCAAGAAGGCACCCCCGGCATACCGAAGGAATGGTGCTAACGACCCCCTTTGTCTACTGAACTTGGAACAAACCGTACACTGCTGGGAAAGCAGTACAAGATAAGTTGTTACTGTACTGGGCAAAAAGGTACTGCTTGAGGATATGAGCTAGACTTCAGCTCCCCACAATGTTGTTCCACATTTTGCACTCAGGTGAGTTCAGAGCTAAACATTCACTTGACAGATATGAAGTGTGGATGGGAATTCAGAATTTGGATGTAGACAGTGGCCGCTTTTAGACGAGCGGCGCGCGATTGCGCATCGCGATTGCGCATAATTTGAAATGTCCGCATGTTTTAATTACACAAGATGGAAGTGGGGTATTATGAGCATATTATGGCGGTTGCGCATTTTTAAAGTCCGCGAATTAAATAGCTCACAATCAAGATATTTAATTCGCGGACTTTAAAAATGTGCAACCGCCATAATATGCACATAATACCCCACTTCCGTCACGTTTAATTAAAATATGCGGCCGTTTCAAATGATGCAAAATCGTGATGTGCAATCGCACGCCGCTCGTCTAAAAGCGGTCTCTGTCTTGCATAGGCCTCTCATGGTTTATTTGGGAATCCTTTTATGTCAATGGAAGTGCCAAATTACAGCAGAGCACCTACAGGGAGACACAGGCATTCACCATTCCATCCTACGGAACTTTCCTAGAATTCATTCTCATGCAATAATATACTGACCCTGATGAGTACATTTGTACGCTGCCTGCTAGTACAAACTGTACTCCTCAAGCCTCAACACTTAGATGGGTGATATATAAGATCATTAAAATAACTTGTTGCTCTGTCCATTTGGATGATCCACAGTCAGAATGCTTTGCGGTGCTTCCCTTAACAGTGTTTTACTTTTACGATAAACAACATTCTTGGCAGTGGAGTTCATTCAAGAGGGGTTTGAGTACACTTCTGCTGAGCCATAAAGCAAAGCTGCGTGTCACCGTAGCACGAGAAGACTTTTTTGATACTCCCCAGACCACTTGTATTCCCATTTCCCAACAAAGTTCGAAGTTTGCTGAAGAACATTCAACGGCCACATGCTCTAGCTAGCACACGCAGAGCGGATGATAGTCAGAGCTGTGTAGAATGTACCCATTTTGGTTGAAGAAACTCATGCAAAAGTAGGGCCTTATGCAATGTAAGAACTATTTATTTGGCTAGGCATTCAAAGCAGGTGGAGCTAGGGGTCCAGGAAATTGTTTTCAGGGAAATTTATTTTTTTCAAGGATTCATTTTATGCATGTTTTATATGCTATCGGCCCAAAGCCTTTAGGAAAGAGCAAATTGGAAATCCATATAAGTAAAATAAAATAAATATGAAATGTTCAGGGCAGGTCCCCAATTCCACTCTGCCTTCAACCATATTCCCTCCATCATCTCCACAGCTTCATTTGTCATCCTTGTTGATGTTCCTACTGTTCTCAAGCACATCGGTGTTCTCCTGAATCTCTGTCTCACTCTCTTCTGGCAACACCTTCCTTCCACGCCCTCCATCTCCTTCCCATCCAGGCATACACCCAGTCTTCACAATGCAACGCCTGTGCCAAACCATGCCCACACCTTCCCGTATGGCATATGATGCCAAACCCCCCAGAATGCAATATGCCACAATCCAGGGAAATGCATTCTGCGGTAGGCTCTGGGAGTGGGCAGGACAAGTAGAGACTGAGATAACCACACAATCAAATGCATGTGTGAAACCTGGGCGAGGGGGAATGCTAGTGGCATCCTGTTTGGGGCCCTGGGAAATAACTTAAGGTGCCAAAGCATTTTTAAAGTGATATAATCGTCTCATATTAAAATAAAAAAAGAAAATATATTATTTTTCTTTTTTCTTACCCTTTCGTCTCTATCTCTTTCCCGTTGCTTTGTCTGTTTAATTATTAATAATTATTCACTAAATAATAATGTAATTATTTCTTATAAGAATACAGTATGATTATATTATAATTATTTATTATTGATATAAGGTTGAACAGTTGTGATTAGAGTGGTCCCTGCCCCAAGGGGCTTACAATCACTGGGGTCCAGGTTCACTTTCTTCTCCATGTTGCTGCCGATGGGGCAAAGTGAAGTGACCACGTGTTCCTCGTTATAATCTAGAATGGATTCGGGGTAGGGCGGCCACACCACCCCTTTAAAAGAGAACGTTTATGAAAAATACATGGTGCAGGGCTGCACTGGAACCAATGCAGCCCTGCAACATGTATTTTTCATAAGCATCCTCTTTTAAAGGGGAGGTGTGGCCACCCTGATAAGGGGTGAGGGGACAATTGGCAGGGAGACACAGAGGAGACGGGCTACATTCGCGAAGCTGAGGATTTGCAAGTGCACATGCTCGGCTTAGTTCCAAAGGAGGAGGGTAAGACGGTCCAAGGAGAAGCACAAAGGAGCCGCGCCATCTATGGGGATGAGGAGGAGCTAGGGAAAACCTGAAAGAAGAGGTAGGTTTTGAGGAAGGATTTGAAGAGTGGCAGGGAGGGATCCGAGCATACGTGTTCAGGGAGGGAATACCAGACATAGGGGGCAACGTAACAGAAATGCCTCATCTGTACGTGGCTGGGCTATGAATTCAATATTCTTCCCCATGTAGAACAGACACTGGTGGTTTAAGTTGCTGCTGTCATGACACATGGTAAGTCATTCCACCTTAAACTGAAGTGGCTCATCTCAGAGTTGCCCATAAGGGCTTAGTGAGTCACATGGTGATAGCAGGGTCTTTTTGTTGCTACAAATACGATATGATGCATGCCATGGGGTGTTTTCAAACGAGATACTACCATGCATGGCCACCCAGGAGCCACTTACCCGAATGCCCATCTGACGATAGAGTGGAGGGGAAGCGCGCTCCCGTGAGCCACTCAGGATCCATTCATGGCCACTCACGGAGCACTGACGAGAAATCTGGAGCGGCCCATGTGGGACAAGCCGAAAAGGTGCATGGCAGCCAGGGGCCAGGCATGCCCTGCCCGTATGAACTGGGGCACTCAGCCCCAGCCAGCCCACTGCTCCTAGGTACTGTGGGTCGGGGGAGAGGCCTTTGTAAGTCGCAAGAACTGGCTGTGAGAGCCGGGGAGCCCGGGTTCCCCAGCACTCACACCCGAGACATGTCAATTTCAAAGGCCAGCCTGACACACTTCTCCCTCCCCCAGGGTCCATGGCAGGGGTGCATGGGAACTGACTGCCTCTGGGGCTGCGGTGGCCACCCTGGGAGCTGCCTGTCCGAAGCGCTCTCCACATGCTCTGCCTGAGTGAGTGCTCTGCGGGTCGTGCTACTCAGCGGCCACTGACATCCCCACCCCCACCCCCAAGCCTTGCTCAATTTACACCCATAGAAAGTTGCTACCAAGGCCTGCGGACATGGCTCTTGATTTCATTTAAAGGCAGTTAACGCATCATCTATTAAATGACCAAACTCCCATTGACATCATTCACAGTCTAACCCTTCAGCAGACAGAGCACATGAAATCAATGGTACTGAGAGCATACACGCTATCTGCTGGAGGATCAGGTTGCAAATAGGAAATCTGGCTGCTCTTTTGTATACATTTCTTGAAAACTGCATAATGTTACTGATGCGTGTACCACATTGGGTATTTTTAGACCGATGGGGAGCCTGCTGGCCCTTGGAGCTGCTCTGAGCTCTAGATGGACCGGCTATGTCCCTGAGCCAAGGCCTGCTCACGTGGTGCCCCCCCACACCATAGAATTGCGGGTGCTCACCCGACACTCTAGGCTGGCTGGCACCTGCAACTTTATGGTGCTTAAGGGGGCAATGGCCTGACAAGCATGGGAATGGGCAGCAGCTCCACTTTTGGCCATTGCCCCAGGTTTGGTCGGCCCGCTTTGCGCAGCGTGCTCTGGAATCTTCCAGCTCGCTGCTGGCAGGACTGCCCCAGAGCAACCGCAGCCAGCTCCATTTCAACATCTGAAGCGGGTGCCTTTTAGATGGACCAGTCAACCTGGGGGTGACGGGGACACCCCCGGAGCTGCCGTCTCTGTTTACACACCCACTGTCTCAAGATAGACAGTATAACAGCTCTTCAAATGTTTGGCTGCCTTCAAGTCTTCCCTTTTTTGGTCCTTTCCCTGGTTTTATAGTAGCCTAATATTTCCCTCCACCAAATTTGGGCTTGATGCTATACGAGAACTTCCAATTGATCAGTGATGTTGAGTGCTTCCATCTTTGTGTACCCAGTTCAGCACTCTGTAAGAATCAAGCCACCCTTAGAACCCTGCATCATAAGTATTGGATTATTGAGACACTTGAAGATGAGAGTATGAGGCTTAGAAGGAAAGAAGGCATACCAATACAAGAAATGCCATACTGGGTCAGACCAGTGGTCCATTTAGCCCAGCATCCTGTCTCCAACAGTGGCCATTTCCTGCTATCTACTTCAGTCCCTGACACTTGGGCCACTTTTATACGAGGCGCTGAAAAGTGCCTCCTGAGTCCCGCGTTGAGAGAAAAGCTGCGCGGGGAGTGTTTCCACACCCCCTGCACTGCCGGAAGTGACGTGCTCCTTGTTGTTGGCAGCACCACTGCCGCTGCCGACAACGGGGAGCATGTCACTTCTGGCAGCGCGGGGGGGGCGTGGAAACACTCCCCGTGTGGCTTTTCTCTCAACGCGGGACTCAGTGCCTCGTATAAAAGCGGCCTCAGAGGTCTCCTCCTCTGACTGAGGCCACTTGTCCACGTTACAGAGATACAGTGGGGAAACCTCTCACCAGCGGCCAAACTCATGAGTAGCTTTGAACGTGGGCGCGGGGGTAAAAGCATCATCAGGCATGTTCTGCAGTGATTTTTCTGACGGATGTCAGGGCTGGATTTGAGCCCTCTCACCCGTCAGAGAAATTGCCACGGGACACGCCTGATGATGCGGAATCCCCCCACGCCCACATTCACAGCTACTCGTGAGTTTCCCTGCTGGGAGTTCACCAGGAGTTTCCCCACCATCTCTCTTAATGTGGGAAAGTGGCCTGAGACACTAATTCAAACTCCAACATCAGCAACAGGAGCAAAGGGAACACAGCCCTGCTCACAAAATGAACTCCATCTTGTACAAATGGACCTGGTTTCTTTAATTTGCTGTCATATGAGAATCATGGTTCAAAGCATGGGGAGTGGCATTTTCTTCTGTTATTGATGTTTCATAGAAAGAAGCTGGTGTTTTAGGTTCCTCCTGCTACAATCTCATGGTTATGACAATCAGACCACAGGCCTCTGTTAAGCATTCCCGGGGGTGGTGGGGAATCATGGTATGTTTTTCTTCAAACTACCAGAAGAAAAGGGTGACTTAATTGCTTATTGCCAGTCAAATTCATTCCAAATAGTTTACTAGTGCTATAAAATCCATATTCTTGACGATGCTCCATAAGATGGCTCAGCACATCATGTACTACTCCTGGATCTGCAGTCAATCAACTGTTTATGTAATTATTATAGCAGCTAGTGACAAATCCCAGCACTAATGTGAACCATCTCCCACTTATCTGGCTCAGAAGGGAGAGCTTTCCTTTGGATTAGAGAGGGGCTGGGGGACCTTTTCCCTTCTCTGGGCCACGTTAAAGATTAGTACAGGCTCTGCAGGACAGAGAGGAGTTATGGACAGGAATGCTTAAGGGGTAGACTCAGGAGGGGGAAAGGAAAGAGGGTCCAGATCATAGATCTATGCTTTGGCTCCATCCCCAATACTTGAATGCATGCCCTCATCGCTGTTCCTTTACCCTGAGCTCACTGAATCCCTGGACCAGATCCAGGAATTGGAATAGGACCAAATAAAAAACAGTTGCCAGTCAAATTTGACCCATGACCAGGGACCCGTATTCATTCACTGTATTTTCCCCATTGCCGTCAATGGGGGAAATGCAGTGAATATGGGTCCCTGCTAGAGTTGCATCGGGTACTAAAATTAGTACTCGCAGGTAAGGACCTCATTTTCAGGCATTCCTATTGGGCACCAATGGGCTACCCAAGGACCAATCAGGTGACCGGTGCCCGAAAACGTGAGCATTACCCAGAGAAATTGACAAACCCCAGCCGGGAGCGCTGCAGACCAGCCTGGACTTGCCAGTTTCAAAGGTGGGCCAGGGCTCTCCCCCCACACACCCCGTGCTCTGATAGGTGCTGTGGCTGGGAAGCCATTTTTTTATATATACTGACAAGCACCAACTGAGAGTGCTGTGGATCTTGGCTCTGCAGCAATCCCAGCCAGGGCCTGTTACTTTCAAAGGCCGACCAGCACGTTCGAGCAGCCCTTTTGCGTCCCATTCAGGTATTGATGGTGCCTGAACAGGGGGGGCAAGTCAATTAGGGCACCCCAGATTCATCAGGGGGGCCTGAATCCTCAGGTGCCTGGTTGCAGCTCTAGTCCCTGCCCATGGCCTAGAGATCCCCCACTCCTGGTTTAGAGGTTTCGGTAAAGGACTTTTCATCTATATCTTACAGTGTAATTAGACAGTATTAGCATAATGTTACTGAAGCATTAGTCTCTGTTAGATCAACAGAGCCAAAGCTTTCCAAAGGGGCCCTTGGGGGCAGGTAGACTCCATTCCCATGACCCTACAAGTCCCTACTCCCTAACCCCAGTGGAATCAAGGGGTCTCAGACAGCAACATAAACATGCAAAGTATATTAAATATTAATATAGTTTGTGAAAATGATCTACAAATTATGTGATCCCAATTGGGGTCATGACCCACAGTTTGATAACCTCTCTATTTCCATTGCAGGATCAGGAGACAGGCATGCTGTGGGGCCAGCCAGCAGCAGTTCCACTGCCCCAGGCCAATGGCTTAAACTGGCAGAGTTGCCAGAACAGAGCACCAACTCAGCCCAGCATTCCTCACTGCATGAGTGTTGGGGGCAGGGGACATCCAAGCTCAGTTGCACTTGCACCCAAGGTAGTTGCCCCTAGTGGGGCACTTCTGTTTAGAAGTGGAGAAGAAATTCCACCCATTTCCATCAGAACTGGGCGTTTCAATCGTTTTGATGGAAAATCGGAACAGACGAAATTCCATTCCAATTTCCAGTTCAAACAACTGAAAAACACTTTAGCCATTTTACGCATGCGCAAATAGTTCAGTCCAAATTCTGATCAAAATTTCTCTAGATGTTCCATCTTCATGGAACCAGCTCTACTTCTTTTGTGTTCAAGTACCTGTATGGAGACTCCTGTAGACAAAGAAATGGGGACCCAACCAAATTCCATAAGCTCATGAGAATCTATTTAAACGTAAGCAGTGCTTCTAAAAAGGCGTTAGTGGTTGTAGTAGATGGCTGACTTAATATGAGTAATATTAGGTCAGAATGTGATGCAATTGCTAAAAAAAGTGAGTGCTATTTTGGGTTGCGTTATGAGAAATGCGCTCCCATGCTCTAAAATAAGGGAAGTGATGGTTCATCTCTACCCAGCCCTGGAGTCTCGTCTGGAGTACTGCATCCAGTTTCGGGCACCTCACTTAAACAAGAATACTGATAAGCTGGAGATGGTAAAGGGAATAGAGACGATAAAGAAAATGGAGGGAAAGACCTACAAGGAGAGGTTGAAGGAACTGGAAATTAGAGCTGGAGCAGGTAGCAAAGTTTCTACCCATGGGTAATACCCAAATCTTCAAGTAGCCTATAAGGTTCAGCCTGATCAGCACCTGAATACTGAGATGGGCAGCAGTCTACCAAAAATACTGAAATATTACCATTACCAATTTACTGACTTTCTGTTTCATCATTTTATTGATCAATTCTGAATTGCCATATTACTGTTTCAGTGACTTTCCAACATGAAACAATCATAGATGAATAGAAAAGGACAGGAAAATGGTAAATTGGTAATTGATAAAATAATGCACAATGGAATAACAGTAGGTTGGAAATGGTAAACCAGTAATTTGGTAATGGTAATTCAGGGAACTCGGGCAATAAATGAGTACAGTTTAGTACTCAATCTGTCCAAAATAATTTGGATACCACAGTTTTGCTGTTTCGCAAGTACTAGTTTCATCTGAGCCCACTTGGCAATCCTGACCTTGCCAGCCAGCTACATGAGTCGATGATTAAACTTGAAATGATAACATGAGTGTGGGAAGCTCTGGCCTAAAATACAGACTGACACAGCATTAGAGATGGGTAACCCTGGCCTGTGGGGGCATGCAGCAGCCCCCAACACATAACACCCATGGATAAACTAAAAATAATAGACTGTCCGAGTTAGAAGGGACCTAGAGGATCATCTGTCTAATCCACCTCTCTGCTTGGATGCAGGGTGACTACAACTACAACATCTCAAACAGATGGCTGTCCAGCTTCTTTTTGAAAGCTTCCAGCAATGGAGAACCTACAACCACCTCCATAGGCAACTTGTTCCATTGATACACAGCTCTTACCCGTAGGAATTGTTCCTGATATCTAATCTAAATCTACGTTCCTGTAATTTGAGCCAATTATTTATAATCTTGCCCTCTGTAGCAATGAAGAACATTCCTTGTCATTTTCTTTGTGGAAGCCCTTTAGATATTTGAAGATTGCTGTCATGTCTCCCCTTAATCTTCTTTTTGTTAGGTTACTCATCCCTATTTCCTCATCAGATTTGCTTTCCAGACCCTTTATCATATTTATTGTCTTCCTCTGTACCCACTCTAATAGGAATGAAAAACGTACGGCAGTAATTATTTGCGTGTATTTCTGAGCAGTCGAGAATTGGGTTCATGTTTCTGGGAGCTACTCGGTAATAGACGAATACTCGGTAATATTCGGTAAAATACTTGGTACTTGGAAAAATACTGAGTATTTTACAGAGTCCCCTTATGTGTCCTCCTGTTTTTATGTGACCAAACAAGGGGGCCATGGCAGGCAGGAAGGGGAGCAGCAGGAAACTTTCTAGGGGTGTGTGGTGGGCAGGAAGAGGGACAGTAAGGGGAAGCAGGAGGCAGCGAACTTACTGTGAGGAGGGATGTGGCCCGTGGTGTCTAAGTGAAGGGAGCCGATGTGCCACTGTGAAGTGGAGCTGCAGCCGCTGGCTCTCTGGAAGCATGCTGGACTACATTTCCCAGCATACTCCCAGAGAGCATTAGAACAGCGGCTGCTCCTGGCTCTCTCAAGCATGCTGGACTACATTTCCCAGCATGCTATCAGAGCAAAGATGGCAGCCTGATCTCCTCCCAGCCTTAGAATAGTCGTGCTGCTTGCAAGCCGTGAGCTGCCACTCACTGTGGGGACCTCATGGGAAGACGGTACAGTGACTCGGCAGTGCAGGATCAGGTAAGCATTGCTTGATGGAGGAGTTACTGAGTACTGTGACCATTACTTGGTTTTTCAGTACTCAGTAAAACTGGAGTCGAATACCTATGCTCCAACTTGCCAATGTCCTTTTTCAAATGAGGTGCCTAAACTAGACACGATAATACAGGTGGGGTCTGACCAGTTCTGAGTAATAACCTATGTAACATACGAGCTTGCAATGCAGGAAGCCGTGGCCCCTTAAGGGGAAGTTATGCTTAGATGAACATCAAAAATTGACCACAGTAACATTTCCCTTTTTTCTAATGAGCAGCTCAGTGTGTGTTTCTCAAATGTTCCTATGTTAGGAGGTGACTCACACAGTCATTTTACACAGGACCCCAACTTCCCTAGATTTGGCCCTTGGTAGAGAGGGTCTAGTGATTAAGTGCTGCCCTCACATGGAAGGTTATAGCATGTCTATCCTTCCACCCATTCTCAAAGGTTACTCATAACTTGGCTCTTCACTGAGAAACTTTCACCACAGGCCATGAACCAGGTTCAGGATTCAGTTGTGCTATACCAGGTGCAGTGCAGACCATATCCTATGACCATATCAGGAATGAGAGGGATGGGGGAGTGGAGGGATTTTCAATATTTCCTCACCCCTCACCCCTCTGAGACTCTGAGGTCACAAGGCCTGACAAGGTGTTACATTTGTACAGCAAGTTCAGGACAGAGCTGTGGTATGTGCAAAGTCATGTCAAGGGAGCAAAGTGCACTCAAAACTATGGTAGGCATTTTGAAGACTAAAGTAAGTCAAGCAACCCCGAGGATACTTTGCAGAAGTGCCTTCTGCTTAGCAGGATTTAAACATTGATATTCTGAATAGACAGACTGGGATTTAAAGCTCTGAGGGCATTTGTGGCATACTTTTGGGTTCAAACATTAAGCATGTTTTGACAGATTCATCCTTGTTGTTTTCTTAATTTAAATCAGGGCTGAGGAAACTTTCCCCTCCTGCAGGTTACTTTCTAAATTTGTCAGATAGAAATTGGGGTAGGGTGTGCCTAAGGGGGGTGTTTAGGACCCCGGGAAAAGGAAATAGAAAATCCAGATCATGGATGTAGGTCATGGATTCATCCCCTATCCTTGAATGCACGCCCTCCTCTTTACTCCTTTCCTTTCCTTATGGAGTTCACTCTTTCAGTGCTCAAGGGTAGGAAATAGAATGGGACCAAATAAAAAACAGCTGTGGGTCAGACTTGGCCCACAAGCTGGAGGTTTCTCATCCTGGTTTAAATGTTTGAGTTTATGTAATGCCAAATATTGCACTCACAAATGGATTAGTCCCTGGCACATCTGTAAAACCAGCAGATTACAATCAACAGCAGTGTAGCAGCTGCATCCCACTTTCTCCCAAGGTGCCTCAATCCCAACTTGGTGGGGACTGGGGAACATCTTTATGAGTGGAAGTCTCTCAATAGAATCCTGGTACTGTCAGATAGGGGTGGGACACAGGGGAGAATACCGGATACCGAATGTACCGGTATCGGATCGCCCCGGTATCGGATTTACCGGTATCTGCATACCGGATTTTTAACATTGGCCGCAGTACCGGATTTTTTACATTGCAGCTATTGACTTCAATGGCCACAATGTAAAAAATCCGGTACCACGGCCAATGTTAAAAATCCGGTATGCCGGTACAGGTAAACATCGGATTTATCGGATTAAGCCGATGCACCCAAATACCGGCAATATCGGATCTTGGGAGAGCCGGAATTCCCACCCCTACTGTCAGAGCCATTGGGAGTCTTGCCCGTTTCCCCTTCCATGGGCATATTCCTTAGGGAATCACTTGGTCCTTAAGCCCCGCCCTAACGCTCCAGGCCCCAACCAGCTCTTCAAAATCCACCCCGTTTCCAGGGATAGCTTTAGCAAAAAGTGTCAGCCCTAGCGTGACTGCTTATAGTACAAAAGGTTTAGTGTGTCTTCAAGTCTTGGCAGGATTGGGTCTTTTAAGACCCATAACTAAACTGAAATCAACATAATTACACCCCCTTTGTAAGAAAGGACTCTGCCCCACTGGATTTACATAAGTGCAACTGCTGGAATCTGATCTTTTTGTCTTTTAAAGCAAAACGACATTGCTATTGTGAAAATGGATACAGAGCTTGGATACATAATCATGCCTGATGGGTAGTGCTAAGATTTAGTCACGGTAATGACAGGGGTCATGTTTTTAGTGAATTTTCCCCCTCACCGTGACTCTTGCAGCTTTTCCGTGACTTCCATGACTAGTGCCAAAAAAACACCAGAGAATCCACCTCCAACTCACCCCGGAGAAGTGCCGCTGAAGAGAGCGGCGTGGAGACCACAGTCAGCACTGGCTGCCGCACTGATGTCTCCGGGGTTCTCCAAACCCCTCACCTTCAGAGCACGGCATGGTTAGACGTGAAGGGCGGAGCTTGAGAAGAGCCACCCAGAAGAGCAGCGTGGATACTGCACTCAGCACTGACTGCCGCGCTCACATGTTGCTCCAAATCCCTCCCCATCTGAGCGCAGTGTGGCTAGAGGCAGAGGGCGTGGTTAGAGCTAGAAAAGGCATCCTGGAGGAGATGGTGGCATTTCCTCTGCCTTTCCTCACGCCTTGCTCTACCTTCCTTCCTTCCTGGGGGTTTCATTCTAAGACAGATAAGGGAGAAGGCGGGTTCCCTTTCCCCCTACCTGGGGCTTTAATTCACAGAGAGATAAGGGAAAGGGGCAGGGATTCCCTTACCTCCTTCCTGGGGCTTTCATTCTAAGTGAGATAAGGGAAAGGGGGGGGTGTCCCTTTCTTCCTGCCTCAGGCTTAAAATCTAATAATATGTTATTTTTAAAAACATTGAATAAAAGGAAATGGAACTTCTTTTCCCCCATGATTTTTCCATGACTTTTTATCTTTTCTACCATGACCTAGGCATGATTTTTTAGAAAAAATACCGTGACAGAATCTTAGCCCTACTGATGGGTATTCAGGTGCATTTTAGTTACAGAACTGCAGGCATTTTCTATTTTTAAAAAACTGTCAGACTCGATATGGGAAGATGAGCCTCTTTTGAAATCTGGTTGGGAAAGAGTTCCACTCTGCACGTAAACATCATAAATCCCATGGAGATCCCACACAGGAAATCTTCAGCAGTTAAAGAAAAAAAAAATACTACTGGAAAATAACAGTAGCATTAGGCAACAGCAAGTCCACAATCATTACTCTCAGAGTTATCATGCAGTTACAGGTTTTGTTTTTATTACCAGTTAGTGCCAGGGAAACAAAAATCTAAATCGGTCAACCAATCCTGTAAAGATGTCAACTGGTTTTAGCTGCCCAGTTAAGAAAAAGATGAGTGCAAGAATTAAATGCCTACAGGCAGCATGGAGACTTACTATTTAAAAACACAGTCTTGAAAGCTCAGATTAAATGTATTCCACAAATTAAAAAAGGTAGGAAGAGGATCAAACGTCTGCCTGTGTGGCTAAATGGTGAGGTGAAGGAGGTTATTGGAGCCAAAAGGGCATCTTTTAAGAAATAGAGAGTCCCAATGAGGTAAATACTAATAGGGAAGAGCATAAGCGTTGCCAAAGTAGATGTAAAAAGTTAAAAGGAATTTGAGGAGCAACTTGCTAAAGATACTAAAACTAATCATAAAAACTTTTTCAAGTACATCAGAAACAGGAAGCCTGCTAGAGAGTCAGTCGGGCCATTAGATGACCAGCGGCTGAAAGGGGTGCTTAGGGAGGAAAAGGACATTGCAGAGAAGCTGAATGAGTTCTTCACTGCAGAGGATGTTGGGGAGATACCCACACCTGAACCTTACTTTGTAAATGATGAATTAGAAGAGCAGTCACAAATCAATGTGACTGGAGGAGCTCCTAGAGGAAACTGACAAACTAAACACTAACAAATCACCAGGACTAGATGCTATTCACCCCCGAGTTCTGAAGGAACTCAAATATGAAATTGCAGACCTATTGTTAGTAATTTGTGACCAATTGCTAAAATCTGCCACTGTACCTGAAGAATGAAGGGTGGCAAATGTAACCCCGATATTTAAAAAGGGATCCAGAGGTGATCCTGGAAACTACAGACCAGGAAACCTGACGTCTGTGCCGGGCAAAATGGTGGAAACTATCATTAAGAACAGAATCGCTGGGCATGTTGATAAACATGGCTTAATGGGGAAGAGTCAACATGGATTTAGCAAAGGTAAGTCATGCCTCACTAATCTGTTGGAATTCTTTGAGGGTGTAAATAAGCATGTGGACAAGGGAGACCCGGAAGATATAGTGTACCTGAATTTCAAGAAAGCATTTGATAAGGTCCCACATAAAAGACTCTTGAGAAAATTAAAAAGTCATGGGATAGGAGGTAGTGTCTTACTATGGATCGGTAACTAGTTGAAGGATAGGAAGCAAAGAATAGGACTGAATGGTCAGTTTTCACAATGGAGAGATGGACTGAAGGGTCAGTTTTCAGAATGGGGGATTCTACCCTCTTTTTTCATGTGGGTGTCGAGGGTAGAATCCCCCATTCCTGGCTTCAGAGTTACATTGTCCTGATTTTTAAAAAAGGGAGTAAGTGTGACCCAGCTTGTTACAGGCCTATTAGCCTCCTATCTACAGTCGGGAAGCTATTTGCAAGAACTCTACTGGTACACCTGGAGCAATGGGTAGAAGCTGGGGCCCATGTTCCCCAGGAGCAATTTGGTTTTTAAAAGGGCAGATCAACTAGTGACTGCTGCCACATCTTGCAACATCTCATACATAAATACACCAAGATCAGGAAAAGCAAGCTTTATCTCATCTTTGTCGATCTGACTAAGGCATTCAATACCATCCCCAGGGCACGATTATGGCTCAAGCTGAAAAGATTGGGTATTGAGGGAAGGTTGTTAACCCCCCTCTCCCAACTATACAGTAACACTGAAGCAAGGATAAAAATGGGGAGGGGGCCAGTGTATGAGTAGGACTATCCTAATAAGGCGAGATGTTCGTCAGGGTTGTGTCCTGGCTCCTCTCTTATTCAACCTCTATTTAGCTGACTTGACAGACCATATAAATACCGAGGAGGTCAGTGCCCCTAAAGTAGGCGAGGTTTATGTGCGCTTTATCCAGTTTGCTGACGACATAGTCTTGCTGTCACAAATGGAAAAAGGTATCAGACGGGCATTGGACAAGTTTCATCAATTTTGTGCAATCAATGGTCTCGAGATAAATGCAACTAAATCTAAGATCGTGGTTCTGGGAAAAAGGAAATTGGTTCCCCAGTGGGAATCAGGTGTAGGGAAAATTGCGGTTGTTAACTCCTTTAGTTATTTGGGGGTTACTATCAGCAACAGAGGATCCTGGAACCTCCATGTATGCAAAAAAGCCAAAAGGCAACTTCGGCAGCTAGAGCACTTAATAGCGCCATTGCGATTTCCAAAGGAGTTCCCACCTCCCATTTCTTGGAGGTTTACCAGGCCAAGATTCCACCTGCATTGGTTTTGGGGATGGAGCTTGTTCCCTTTCCCAATGTTCTGCCCCTCGAGAAGGTGCAGAACTCTTTCCTCAGACAACTATTGAGGGTGGGCCCTAGTGTCCCTGGTGCAGTGATGAGGGCAGAAACCAGAATCCTCGCAATTTACTCCTTCTCAAAGATGACTTATGTGAGGTTTTGGCTCAGATTGCTAGCTCCGGAGGAATTGGCTCTCTCCTTGGGGTGCCTTAAGGAAAAGCTCCTATACACTGGCCCTAGGGCTTATTCATGGGTTGTTTATTTGGGCCTTCTGATAAAGGAGTTAGGGTTTTCCTTTGAATATTTTCAGGGGAAGAGCCCTAAGGCCATCAAGGCTGAGTTGTGTAGTAGAATCCAAGATATTGCCCGCCAGGAGGATATGGGGATAATTGGGGCATGGAAGGTGGCCACCTGGTTGGGACGTATCAAGCGCTCCCTTTTTTGAACCTTACTTGGATTGCCTGACCAACCCTGTTTTGAGAAGAAACTATACACTCCTCCGCTTTCAACTAGTATGCACGGCCGTTACAGAGGGTAGACAACTTCGGACCCCCCCCCATGCTGCAAGGCTTTGCTCCTGAAGCAGGGGGGAGGTAGAGTCTATTGAACATTTTTTAATAAGGTGCCCATATTTTGATGACCTGCAAGCGGCGTGGTTGGTTCCCTTACTATCTGAGGATATTTCCCTTGAGTCAGAGGGGTGTTACATTTACTTACTCACTCTGACTCAGGAGGATGCTATCAGGGCTGTGGCTTCCTTCATTGTTTTAGCATCGAAAAGAAGGGACAGGATCCGGGAAAGACGGAGGCTGTTCCTATCCAATTTGGAACATAACACTATCAATTCTTGAAGATGCTGCTGTCATTATCTCTTATAAAGATGACAATAATAATATCAATAACATTAAAAATGAATACATATATTAATATCACGTATCTTGTAGTGAAGAGCCTTGGCGTTGCTATATTGGCCACGCTATCAGTTGGGATTAGATCACCTGATTTCATTGTGTTAAGCCTAGGTTCTGGATCCCTAAATATACATATAGATATCGGTATACCAGCTATCGAACTGACTATTGTGTGGCCCTCGTAGTGACTCATATATGTTCAGGTATGGAACACATGTATTCAACTTTAGCTGTGATTCTTATTTTGATGTATATGCCAATGGGACCAGCTGTTTTATCCCTAATCCCTCCTAGATTTGATGGAATTTTATACATTATATTGTTTTAGGTTTTGCTTTGATTGTATTTTACTTAATTTTATGTTGCTGTATATATGGCCAAGGTGAGAGCCAGTGCCAAATAAACAAACAAACAAATGGTCAGTTTTCACAATGGAGAGATGTAAAAAGCGGTGAGCTCCAGAGATCTGTATTGGGACCAGTGCTGTTTAATGTATTTATTAATGATTCGGAAAGGGGCGTTAAGAGTGCGGTGATCAGATTTGCAGATGACACAAAGTTATTCAAGGTAGTTAAAACACGAGCAGACTGTGAAGAACTGCAACAGGATCTTACGAGACTGGGTGCCTGGGCATCTAAATGGCAGATGAGATTTAATGTGGACAAGTGCAAAGTGATGCACATAGGGAAAAATAACCCAAACTAGGAGTACACAATGCTGGGTACTAAGCTAGGAGTTACCACTCAGGA